>CM061920.1:98024934-98195050 GCA_031002005.1 Vandiemenella viatica | reverse complement strand
TCCAGATAACTCACTAATATCTAAAAGTTGGTCAATTGTCTGTCGACAGTCGGAGAGCACAAGCACTCAAATATTTTCAACATTTTCGTTGATTCGGGCAGTTTATAGATGTCCAGAATGAGGTGTCATCAATCGACATGTAGCCATTTTAAACTGAGAAAACCACTCGTACACTTGAGTTTTTCCCGTAACGTCATCTTTGTAAGCTGTTTTCAACATTAATACAGTTTCAGCAGCATTTTGACTGAGGAGAAAACAAAAAGTGCTAGCATAAACAATCACTGCAGATTAACAGAACAAGGCAGGTCGACAACACAGGTGGCACTGAATGGCAATGAGTTGCACTATCAACGCCTAGTGGCAGAAACACGTACTACTCAAGATCCGCCCACGGCAATGTTGTTCAGGTTATTTTTTGGTACCCCCTCATAGAATGTAAAAAATTGGTGAACTATAAGTTTCTTCTTTCTGGATGCCTTCAACTTAACAACATTCACAATGATCATGGTCAGATACTGGAATTGTGCTATAGTGACCTCGATGTCTTGATTGACAAGTGCTATTAGTGATCAGGACAAATATCATCCTGTATTAGCTATGCTACTCAAATTTCAAGTAAATCTGAAACCAACTGTTGCACCTAGTTATGCCTTCAGAAGTGCTGACTTTGCATCATTGAATAAATACTTCATGGGTATCAATTGGATATATCGATATGAACTGGACAATAGCGATGACAAATTAAAATGGTTCAACGAGATAGTTTACTGTGGTATTAATCAGTTTGTCCCATTGTGCTTTAAGAAAAATGCTAATTATCCATATCGGTTTTCTAAGGAGCTGATATGTAAAATCAAACAGAAGAAAATCGCTGATAGAAATTACAAGAAGAGAAAAACCAGCAGTAATAAATTACGAACTGTATGTAAAAAAGTAAGTGCATCTTGCTACAATAATTATCTTAACAAAATTGAAGAAGATTTGAAATCTGACACTAACAGATTCTGGAGTTTCATTAAAAATAAGCGATACAGTATGGTTGACGTTCCTTCAACCATGACATGAAACGGCACAACTGTGAGTAATGGTGTTGAGGTCAGTAATCTGTTCGCATCATACTTGAAGCATATATACAAAGAACCATCAGATCGTCCAGTTGCTCCTACTATTTATGACAATAGCATTAAATATCAAGAAGCAGACATCTCTAAATTTGAAGTCCTTTTTGATGATGTATTTCGTGAACTCGCACGACTGAACGTTAATAAAGTTGCTGGACCTGACAGGATACCTAACATTCTATTGAGAAATTGTGCTATTGGACTTTGTGAGCCTATCACTCACATCTTCAATAAGTCTCTTGAAACAGGAAATTTTTCCTCAACATGGAAACTACCATACATTGGTCCCATACATAAATCAGGCGATGAATCTGATGTCAGCAAATATAGGTCAATATGCATTCAATCATCACTTGCTACGCTTTTGGAGAAAATCGTCTTGCCACAGCTTACTTTTGCATTTAAAAGTATCAAAACCTCAAAACAGCATGAATTCTTTGGCAGAAGATCTACATCAACTAATCTCTACCTCTACATTAACTTCATACTTAACGCACTGAATAAAGGTCAGCATGTGCACTCCCTACATACTGATTTCAGCAAGGCCTTTGACATGGTTAACCATGATATTCTAGTTAGTAAATTAAGCCTTGGGCTGGTTACAAGTACGTGTGAATGGTCATTTGTCGAATGAGTACATTGTTACCTCTGATGTACCACAAAGTTCTGATCTAGGACCTGTCCTATTCCTAATCATTAATGACATGGTGAAAAATTTAAGTCTGAGTATCTGGTATATGCAGAAGATATGGAAGATCTTCAGAGCAATATACAGTGATCATGACATTGATATTCTACAACCAGACATTTCCGAGTTAAGGTATGGAGTCAGGTAAATAAGTTGCACCCTAAAATAAAAAAATGTGCTATCATGGTATTATCCCAGCGTCACTACCTGCTGCTCGTTAACTACTCATGATGTGGTCAAAATATGGAAACAGTTAACTCAAAAAAGACTTGGGAGTGATAATTGATGATAGGCTTACTTTCTCTGATCACATTAACTACATAACTGTGCGAGAATTTTGTGAGCTGGAATTCATATGCTGAACTGGAAAAGAATTAAAAAACATAAATACACTGTAGGTAACACTCTCGGGATTCTAGCCGCGTCAAATAAAAGTCGACTGGCGACGTTTCGAGAGCCGGCACTGCTCCCATTGTCAAGCCCTGCTTAACTAACTAAAACTGCCTAGCGGTAGTCTCTATATAGGGCTACCGGACGGGAGAGGAGGGGAACTCGCGCGGAGGGCGGTCTGCTTGGTGACGTCATGTTCCGGTTGTTGTTATGCCCAAATATGGTCCGTTCCCGTGTGTTTCGTAATTGTCTAATAACTGGCCTCCATGTTTGACTTATGTTAAGTCCTTGATCCCGATTTATCACATTGTTATTAACTCTGATTTCAATCCCTCTTTCACGACACTATCCCAAAAATTATTAGCATGGCAGAGGCGTGTCGTCTTGTCAAAGCACGGCTCATGACAGTTTTCAAGGGCGTGCTCTACTATAGCCGATTTTTCTTTCTGCCCCAACTTAAAGTATCTTATATGCTCTTTGCGCCTTTCATCGATCGTTCTCAAAGTCTGTCCTATATAGGAAGAGCCACACTCACAAGGAATTTTATACACTCCAGGGGCCCGGAGATTTATACAATCTTTCGGGGTTCGTAATAACTGACGGATCTTAGGCGGGGGCCGAAAGATGGAGCGGATGCCTTGCTTGTTGAGCAGCCTGGCTATTTTTGATGTCACCGCTCCGCAGAAGGGCAAAAAGGCACGTGGGGTTTCTCGTTCCCTGTCATCCGTTTTGTTTTGTTTCTTCTTCCGATAATCGCATGTCGAATTTCTTTGGAACTATAACCATTGGCCCTAAACACGCGTTCTAAGTGTCGCAGCTCTTCTTGTAGATGCTGATTGTCGGATACCGCCTTTGCCCTGTGGACCAACGTATTCAGTACGCCGCGCTTCTGAGATGGGTGATGAAAACTAAGGGCGTTTAGATAACGATCAGTGTGTGTGGGTTTTCTATAACACTGTGCCCCAACCTTCCGTTCGGCTTTCGACGTACCAATACATCCAGAAAAGGAAGTGCGCCATCTTTTTCGATTTCCATCGTGAACTTGATATTGGGGTGAACGCCGTTGAGATAGTTCACAAATTCATATAGGGCTGGTATCCCATGAGGCCACACGAGGAATGTCGTCAACAAATCTATAAAAACATTTGGGCTTTAAAGGGGCCGCGTCAAGAGCTACATGCTCAAAATGTTCCATGTAAAAATCGGCAATCGCTGGGGATAACGGGGACCCCATGGCCACGCCGTCCGTTTGTTCGTAATATTTTTCTTGGTACACGAAATACGTCGACGTGAGCGTGTGTCTGAATAATTCCACGAGTTTTTGGTCAAAATGTTCACTAAGTAGTTCGATTGTTTCCCTTAACGGCACCCGCGTAAATAACGATGTGACATCCAAACTGACCATAATATCGTCACGCTCTAGTCTCATTGTTTTAACCACTTCCACAAACGCAGCAGAGTTCTTAACGTGGTGTGCACATTGACCCACAAACGGACTTAACTGATGTGAGGTATTTGGCCAACCTGTACGTCGGCGAATCTATGGCACCGACGTAGCAGCTGACCCCGCCGTCGCAGCGGGCCTTATATTGAGCCAGCAGCTACGACGACAACGGTCCGCTGGGACGACTTGCAATGACAAAAGGAAGCAATAGGAAGAAGGTGATTGCAGCGAAACAACGAGCCGAAAACATTGCTACTAACCTAGCAATCTTTGAAGAGATTAAGCAGCCGTTCCGTTGAGTTCCAGAGGAGTACTTATCGGAGGCTTACAAGACCATCTCGGCAGAAGACCTTACCCGGCTGAATCGCAAGAAGCTCAGCTCACCCACTAGACCGCAACCATCGGAGGAAGAGAGCACCACTGCAGCCACGGGAGAAGAAAGTCTGCGTTCCACACCGCAGCCTAAACCACCGGAAGAGTTATCGGAGACGGACATGTCCGTGGACTCCGTGGCCGCCTTCAGCGAAGACTCCCAGCCGCCGATAGAAATAAGGCCCCGTGCGGCCTATTACAGTAATGTTCCAGGGCAACTGGACAAGCATCTGCGACGAACTGAGAAGCAAGACGGCCCTCCCTTTCATGAGCTGGCCAAGGAAGCAGCGGGGTGCGGCTCAGTCTGTCGTGCCCCAGTGACCTGAAAGCAGTAGTAAGGAACACCTGCGGAGTGCAAACATTGCGTTCCGCACCGACGAGCCTCGTCGTCAACGGAAACTGGTAGTTCGCGGACTGCCAGTTACCACGGATGAAGAAGCAGTGGCGGAAGAACTCGCCAAGCAAGGCGTGCAGACCAACGAGGTCCACCAGATGAGGCGGACAGGGACAGAAGAACGAATCCCTCTCTACACCTTCAAGACCACAGCGCTGCCAGAAACTCTCAACAACACTCAAAATCTTAGCGGGGAAACCCGTCAAGATTGAGAGGAAACATCCTACCCCTCAAAACTACATTCAATGCTTCAACTGCCAGGGCTACAATCACGTATCCTGGCAGTGTACTAGGGAAACAAGATGCGTGAGATGCGGCCAGGGACATCGTGTAGCCGAATGTCCATATCCACGACACCACACAAGATGCTGCAAGCAATCTGGGGCACCCAGCCTCGTACGGCGGATGTCCGTCACGACTGCAGCTTTCCACCAACAGACAGATGCAGCCGCATATGAGGCCCGCAACGGACGGGCGACACAAACAAAACCGACCGCCGCCGGCCGGCCATACCAGTCGGCTAGCAGACGCCGTGGAGGGTGGATGGCAGTAATCCCGCGCCTGCCGAGCCTCCCGCCGCAGACACGTTGGCCGCTGCGCTGCGTCAGCTGGCGCAAGCAGTGACCGACGCAATAAACAAGATCCCAGAAATGGTCGCGGCAGCGACGGCCCAAGCAGTTGCTGCTGCAACAACGCCATCACAACCCGACGATGCTCGGGAAAAGCCATCATCAAACCGAGAAGAACCAACACCTACAACCACCAACTGAACTAAAGAAAAAAAAAAAAAATTATTTAGGAACCTTAACGCTCCGAAAGAAAAGACACATCCAAAAAAGCAACGACGCAAAATAACAAAAAGAAAGAAGGAAGGTGATGCCAATAAGGCAAGTACTTCCTAAAAGGAATCTCCTGACCTAAGGGTTAGGGGAGAATGTTGGAGCCAGCAGCACCCGGCATTCACCAGAAGATGGCGGCAATGAATCTAGTCGCCGAAATATCGTGTGACAAAGCACTCTAGAAGTCAGATATTTACTATTATATATTTATTATATTTATTTGCTGTATTTCTAGAAGATTATTGTTATTTTTATGCTTTAATACTAATAAAAATAACAAATTATTGTATTTCAGACAAAACAAAAGTCTAATTATGTCTTAGCAACAATCGACAACAGTCTGAATCTGTAACACTAATTTTTTAGTTATACAAGAAATTTAAGATATTAAATTAGATATACCTAAGAACTTAATTACAATTTGCTGTATTTAATCTAACTCTCAGCTTTCAGCTTATTTCTAAGTCAAAAAACTAGCGAAGAAGAAATTAGTATTAGCCACTAATAATACGCGATTTTCGAAGCTCTATGACCGAGTGAAAATCTTTATATTTCGCCTTACTAACAATATCCTAACTATTTATTTTATAATTAAAAGCTTTAAACTAATTTAGATGGTAAAACTTAGCTGATCAAAAAGTTATTTCACGTTTAGTGCACAGCAGTTCATACACACAACCAGAGCTCTCAATCCAATTAAACCAACCGGTAGTGGTTTCTGTTAAGCAGTCATCAGGTTGTTAGAGTTATGGGTATTGGCATTTCTGCTACTAGAAGGTACAGGATATGGGTTTGAGCAGTTTGTCTGTAGCTATTCATTCTGTCTTGAGAGTTGTTTTGTAGGACACAATGTACAATCTGGTGCAGTGGTGGCAGTTTAGTTAGTATATGAGATGCATTGTGGTATAACTAGCATGTCCAATGACAGGGATCGTTTCCACTGTGGTAGAACTGGAATAGGGTGTTGTAGGTGGATGCATGCTGGAAATTTTGCAGCAAGGTCTATTGCATTGGATAATCTGCTAAAACATGTGGGGTACAGTGAGTAGAATTTTGTGGTTAAGGGTGCACATCTCTGAAAAGAAAGTCAATTTCACATCAGAAGCCTTGATTGATGGACTCTAAACAAAGAGACAAATACAGAGCCATGATTGAATTTTAGGAGGTGTAGGACATGAGTAGTTGTTTTGAGGGCAGGTGAAAGTATGAGAAATTTGATTTTGTATGAGATCCATAGAGTAACAGCAAGAAATGAGGGCTAGAGATAAGTTTTGGAAGT
This sequence comes from Vandiemenella viatica, assembly GCA_031002005.1. Classification (NCBI taxonomy): domain Eukaryota; kingdom Metazoa; phylum Arthropoda; class Insecta; order Orthoptera; family Morabidae; genus Vandiemenella; species Vandiemenella viatica. The sequence continues at coordinate 98,188,523 of CM061920.1, read as the reverse complement.
ACTTGGACAGGGATCCCTAATCAGAACAAATGCACTAGTCACAGATAGCAAGGCTGTAATGGGAGGAACATTTGTTATAGATGGCAGTTGTTGAAATGTAGATATTGCTGCAAATTAATGGGTTTAATATGGATAGACGTGTGAAGGACAACCTGTCATAGAGCAATATCTACATCAAGGAACATAATTTGTGGGTGGGATAGGTCCCGATGAAGTTGATGGAATGGCTATTGTTAAGAGTACTGAAAAATTTTAGTTGGTTTCTACTGTGAGTGCAGATCCTTCAGACAAACCTTGGGATAGTTTAGTAAAGGATAGAGGCATGTAGGTACTCATGGCAGTACCACATATCTGGTGATCTACTTTAAAATTGAAGAAGTAGTTTTTTGGAGTGAATTGTGATAATTAATTAATGATTGTACCTTGTGATGATTAGTAAAACTCATTTGCCAAACACAGGAACTGCCTTTATTTCACAGTTTATTCTATCACCATACATAGTATGTCGGCACCAGACATGATCATTGTTGTATCGGACTGACTACTAGATTCAAGATTGCTAGTTAGCATATCGAACAACAGTTCTTCTGGCACTCATATTTAACGTTCCTACTCAGTATAGTCCTGAACATGGGCAGCACATAACTGAATATTCGTACACGGTGAACATTCTTTGCATGACCAGCCACTCCCAAGCACTTATTATACCGACCCTTTCACTAGCATGGCAGTTCATCCTCCCTCGTCTCTCACGACAAATCACAACACTTCTTTTCCTAACATGATTGTCCTAGTCAATCAGCGTCTTTGTCTTTCCCTCACCTTTCAGCGATATTCCACTTTAATTTAGAAGATGCACTCCTCATCTATTTGGGGGTGCAGCACTATCCTTACAGACTGAGGTAAGCCATGAAAGGAGGTACTGGGAGAGGTATGTGGTGGTTCCAGTGCAGTGTGGCACTAGGTCATGTTTTTATAGGGGGAATTTAGAATAATGGAGACGAGGAAGGAGTCTGTATGTAGAGGAGAGTGGAAGGAGGAGTCTTTACATAGAATTGAAGATGTTGATCCAACAGAAGCTAAATTTCATTTAGTGAGTGACCCATTTGCGGCCACTACCTGTTGCCCAGTATTTCCAGTCTTGTAGATCTTGGGAAGAAGGTACATGGTGGGCGAACGTGGATTCAGAGGAGTTAGGGGAATGCTCTTATTTCCTGGCATATGGAGATGGTTGGGCCTGTATTGTGGAGAGAAAGAACTGGTATTGGACAACTGTCTCAGGGCATCAGCCTCATAGTCACTGTGCTGCCCAACTATATTAGCAGAACACTTCTCAGCAAGGAGGATGATGATGATATGGTTTATGGACAGCTCTCTTAAGGCTCAAATTCCCTTGGTGTTGAGATTTTTGGAGTATAGAATGGAGTTTAGAAAAGGGGGTGACAATGGAGAAGAAATGAAACTCCTGGAATATAAGGAAATGATGGTTCTATGGGAGAATGGGTGAATCCGGTGCAGGTCTGAATTGCAATCTTATTGTGCCAGCTATTGTTTTCTATTGTGGTGGCAATGTAATACCACCAATGGAGAAAGTGGCAGAACACTAATCAATCCTGGAATATAGGACCTTCGTCAAACTTCGGAGCTACGGAGCATGTTAGACCCCTGCATAGAATTCGTAGTTGGGGTTCTGATAGGGGAGTGGAGGGAAGATTAATCACAGATTGTGGAGATTTAAATTAAGGAGGGGCAGGTGATAGACCACTTGGGTGAGAGAGATGAGAAGGTGAGCAGCGCATTGAGTTTTTGCGACCAGGGGTGGAGTTGTGTGGTGTGCTGGAGTGGAGTGTTAACTGGGGAGGGACAGACCTTGGCCAGATATCTTATAACAAGATATTTTTGCGTTTCATGTCTGCATCTGTCTGCATTGTGACTAGATCTGCTGAGCATGATATATGTGGGGTGAGGAGATGAAAGGTAGAAGATTTTTCAGAGGGAGACAAGTTGGGTGGAATGTAGATTACTCATATGAATGTAATGTTCGATTAACAATGGGGTGAGGGATTGTGTGAAACAGAAAGCATGGAGAGATAGGTGAAGCTCTGGATGGCAACCAAAAACTGGAAGTTTTATGGTTAATATGGAGAATATTCTCGGAGAGGCAATATTGAAGAAATGATATGTGTGAATGTAGTTTGGCGAAATTGGAGGCAAGGAAAAGGTAGCAGGACAAGTAGTTTTCTGAATGCAGCATTTTAGGAAAAATGCAAAAAAGTGAAAACTTGCTATCATATCACAAAAACGGAGAGTGTGAGGTATAATAAGAAGACACTGAAGAGAAATGGAAACTATCCATCCACTGAGATGTGCAGTTGGGAAAGGTAATAGCAGAAAGTACAGAATGACAATTGGTGACTAAAGACAGAAAGAAAAACTTGCAAAGCCATTATGATGAATGAAGTCAGAAAAAAAAACTTTGTAGGCTTGAGGTGTAATTTTATTTTTTATGAATCAAAATACCATCTATACTGGAGAGCTTCCTGGTCTAAATCAGCAATAAGACCTTACCAATAAACCAATCCCTTATTTTAATTTATTAATAAATGTAGCAAAATTCTTGTACATTTATTTATTGCCCTTTTTATTTACTGCTCTATTATTCAAGTTTACATTTATACATTTATGCATATCGACATTAATATTTCACCACCACCCACAGTATAAATATGTAACATTTTAACCTTTTCCCGAGGTTTATCGATACTTCACTTCACAATCATTTACCCATGTCAACCACTCGCATCCTGTTCTCAATGGCCTAGCTAATCATGTGATAATCTGTGGTGTGCACACCACCATTACCAAATGGTCCAATTCTACCTACATAAATATGGTTTTAAAACAAAACATTGTAAAGTGTGTTGATTCAGCCCTCCTGCCTTCATCTGCAATTAATCATTTCATATAAATAGACATAATGATTATTTTCTGGAGTTTATGTAATACTGTCAAGTTGATTTGTGAAATATGCAATGAATATGGTGTAAAATAGTTGTGGGAATATTTACAGTAATTGCTAGTTGATTTTAATATTAATTTTTAAAATTATATATGTTATCAGCTGTAACTTTGGTGACTACTATAATTTGGCATAATTTCAGTAATTAGAAATTAGTTACCTCCTTTAAAGTAATATACAAAAACCTTTTAATTGTTTACATTCTCTTTTACAATTATTGAAATTAATCTGAAGTGAAGTGGGAATATATTGACAGTGTCAAGAGTATTTTAATAACAGCTGATTGTTTTTACTAACCTTCAACCATTGTTGGGTTGCTCTGGAACTGCCAAACTGACATATGCATATTATTTTTATTATTATTTTGGTGCGTGTGTTTGAGTAGGTTCAGCATAGATGGGTGCTCTGTGATTGTACAGCAGATACACTGGGTATATATATATAAAACGAAGGAAGGATAGGGAAATATGACCCAACACTTACCACAGATGAAGGCGGCTGGGATGACGAACAAAAAAACAAACACAAGAGAAGCGCAATATTTTGGCCTATAGCAGCCTTAAACGTGCAGAATGTGAAACACCAGGCGGCGTCACGTGTGTACACATAGACAGCGACTGGTGAATGGCGTCTCAGGCGCGGATTGTAGTTTAGGTTGAAGGAGGAGGGAATTTTAACCCAAGTAGTTGGGAATGCTGCTGATCGAAAATTTGAGGGAATGCTATAGTTGCAGATCTCCAGTCAACAGTGCCATATATCAGTTACGGATTATGAAAGACTGCCTTTAACCTGCATTATTTCAGCAGGACAGCGCTTCTGGTATGGCACAAAGCAAGCTCAACAACTTGGCCGGTCGTTTCGGATAGGGCTAAAGGCGTTGAAACAGGCTTGAAAATATTGGCAGCTGCAGGGGCTGCTGTTTATGGCATATCTCAGTCACTTTACACAGTTGAAGGAGGACATCGTGCAATCATATTTAGTTGAATTGGAGGTAATCAGAAGGAAGTTTTTGCAGAAGGCTTGCACTTCAGAATTCCTTGGTTTCTATGACATTATATCACGACCACGAAAAATTTCTTCTCCAACTGGATGCAAAGATTTGCAAATGGTCAATATTTCATTACGTGTTTTATCTCGTCCAGATGCATCAAATTTGCCTTTCATGTACAGTCAGTTAGGTCTAGATTATGACGAGAAAGTTTTACCCTCCATATGCAATGAGGTGCTTAAAAGTGTTGTTGCCAAATCCAATGTTTCTCAGCTGATTACTGAAAGGCAACAAGTTTCACTGCTTGTCAGAAGAGAGCTAATATGGAGGGCAAAAGATTACAATATAATACTTGATGATGTGTCTATAACAGAGTTAACTGCTGCTGTTGAAGCCAAGCAGGTAGCTCAACAGGAGGCTCAGCGTGCAGCTTTGGTAGTTGAAAGGGCCAAGCAGGAGAGAGAGCAGAAAATCGTTCAAGCAGAAGGTGAAGCTGAGGCAGCAAAAATGTTGGGTCAGGCTGGGCTAAAAATCCAGGTTACTTAAAACTGAGGAAGATAAGGGCTGCTCAAAGTATATCTAGAACAATTGCCAACTCTCAAAACAAAGTATTCCTCAGTGGCAACAGTTTGATGTTAAATATTTTAGTGATCCAACCTTTGATGATTTAAGTAATAAGCTAAAAAACTAAAGTCATGTCACTTAGAAGATTAACTGAAGGGTTTTGAATTTGTCACTTGTGATTTAAATGTGCTGTATCAAGGTTATAAATCACTGTGGGAGATTTCACACTCAGGAATCCTTTTTGCTAGTTGGAACTAAGTGTTTACATTGGTTCATTAAGCTCAAGTGTATGATTTATAAGAGAAATGTTTCTATTGAAGTTTTTTTTTAATAAAAATGTAATATGCATTTCTTTGGTATCTGTTTTCACATTATTACATGGTCAGTTGTATAGAGATCATTAATAAAACTGAAATGGCTTTACGAGAAAAAAACCGGCCGATTTTTCCTACAGTATTTTGCCGTGAATGTTTTATCTTTTTCACATTCCAAACATAACTTCACCTATACCACCTAAACTACCATCCGCACCTGAGACGCCATTCACCAGTCAGCCGTCTATGAGTACACATGTGACGCCACCTGGAGCTTCACCTTCTGCACGGTTAAGGCTGCTATAGGCTGAAATATTGCACTTCTCTTGCGTTTGTTTTTTGTTCATCATCCCAGCTGCCTTCATCTGTGGTAAGTGTTGGGTCATATTTCCCTATCCTTCCTTAGTTTTATTACCTTAAAGCTTTTTCCTGCTCATTGTTATTATATATATATATATATATATATATATATATATATCAGGAAGCTACAATATCATTGAGCACAGGATTAATTGTGTCTTTGGAAAGAAGTCTGACATATCATTTGGTGTTCTTATGTGCAATAAAGGTAGATTGTCAAGCTTGACTATTTACGGGAATACCCTGTCACTGAAAATTTTAAATAAGCAACTACTTCAATAGAATTATATGCCACTTGACAATCTCATACTCTTACATCTTCAATAATTTTTATGATTTAAAGAATAATTCATTAAAACTTGGATAGCAATTTATCCCACATTTACTTTCCTCATCTTCTTTTATATCACCATTATTAATTTTACACTGACTGATCTTCAAGGACTTCACTGAAAATAATGAACAAATATGTAAATAACATACAAACTTTATTTTTACATAAAAATAAGTTTCTATTTATGTACATGTCAGTTACTTTACAAAAAAGGGTATTTTACATTATTGTTGCAACAGTCTATTAAAGTTTAAAATAATTCACTTGCACAAACACTTGCAGTTTAGGCACTTGAGTTATGCTAGTATCACCTCACAATACATTTTTCCCAAAATATAATTGTACTTGTGAACAGAAGATACTTTCAATCTCACTATAGTTCTACACAGCCTTGAAAATGAGCATTGTTAATAGTTGCCAGCATTCTTAAGTGCTATTCAGCGCTTTATATGCCTGAACTTATTGATTTTGTCGAAGACTTTCTGTACTTGGCTTTCTGTATCATAAGATTCCTTCAAATAATATAACTTTATTTGATCTTGCGTATGGCACTCCAGAACTCCCCAGCGTTCAAAAAGTTTTAACGAGTTCTTAATTGGATCAACAGATAAACTCTCCTCTGAAACAGCATTTAAAAACATTATCACAAGATGATACTATGGTAAACTTTTGGAATGAACATTGCTTTATATATAGCTATATCCTAAGCAATATATGAAACAGTCACTAACAGTCAAATTTAACATGCTAGAACTAAAATTGGCTTACCATAGAAGCAGTGACCAATATCGATCTGTGTTTTTATTTCAGCGAGGATTTCTTGAATTAGATCCTTCTCAGGAAGCTGTCGATCAACAAGCCGAATCAGCACTTCTGCACTTGCTGCATATGTGTCGATAAATGGCCTTATAAGTCCTTCTAGGTATCTGAGATGTTCCAGTGATCTTGAATCTTTGTTGACCTAAAACAATATTCAACATGTGACAATTAAGTTTTTCCCGGCGTATGGTAGACAGGAATTCTTCACGGGTCTTCTGCCGGATTAGATCTTCTAGACACGACGTTTCGGCAGTCACCTCCGCTGCCTTCATCTGGTGAGCTGTCATCGCGAAGTAGCTGCCGCGACGGTTCGGCACCGAATGTGTGCGCTTCGTGGTACTGGCTCCTTATATACCCTGCGGCTGGTGGCCCGCTGGCGGGAGCGGCTGCCTGCCGCGCTCCCATTGGTCGGCGCGTCAACCGGGCTCCGCCCTGGACTGCTGTGTCCCTTGGCCTCTCTCTGGGACGAATGTTATTCTGCTGCTGCTTCAGGTCATGGAGGATAGGCTTCCAAGCTTCACTTAAGAAGAGACCGCCATCTCTGTTGATGTTGTTGGTGCTGAGGCGAATTTCCAGCGATTCTCTAATTACGGAATCCCAGAAGAACTGCGTCTGAGCCAATACTTCAGTCTTACTGAAGTTTATGCTGTGGAAATTTTCCACAGCGTGTTCAGCTATTGCGGATTTGTCTAACTGCAGCAACCGCAGATGTCGCTGGTGTTCGTTGCGGCGTTCCTCGATCGTTCTAATGGTCTGGCCAATGTATATTTTGCCACATTCGCATGGGATCGAGTAAACGCCCGGAACTCGCAGTCCGAGATCGTCCTTCACCGAGGGCAACATGTCTCGTATCTTCGCAGGTGGACGGAAGATGCTCCTTATGCCAAATCGAGCTAGAATCCTTCCGATCTTTCCAGAGGTATTTCCAGCGTAAGGTAACAATGCGACGGATTTTGGAGCATCTTCTTGTTCGGATGTTAGTCTTGGTTTTCGGGGGCGAAATGCTTGTTCAATTTGCTCCCTTGAGTATCCATTTTCTCTGAAGACCTGCCGTAGGTGTCTTAGTTCCTCTTGAAGGCTATCACTGTCCGAGATGGCTCGGGCCCGATGGACCAGTGTAGTCAAAACGGTTTTTCGCTGGGCTGGGTGATGGTAGCTGGTAGCCCCCAGATAGCGGTCCGTGTGCGTTGGTTTCCTGTAAACACTATGCGCCAGAGTGCCATCATGATTAAACGCAAACCAGATGGCACTCTGGCGCATAGTGTTTACAGGAAACCAACGCACACGGACCGCTATCTGGGGGCTACCAGCTACCATCACCCAGCCCAGCGAAAAACCGTTTTGACTACACTGGTCCATCGGGCCCGAGCCATCTCGGACAGTGATAGCCTTCAAGAGGAACTAAGACACCTACGGCAGGTCTTCAGAGAAAATGGATACTCAAGGGAGCAAATTGAACAAGCATTTCGCCCCCGAAAACCAAGACTAACATCCGAACAAGAAGATGCTCCAAAATCCGTCGCAGTGTTACCTTACGCTGGAAATACCTCTGGAAAGATCGGAAGGATTCTAGCTCGATTTGGCATAAGGAGCATCTTCCGTCCACCTGCGAAGATACGAGACATGTTGCCCTCGGTGAAGAACGATCTCGGACTGCGAGTTCCGGGCGTTTACTCGATCCCATGCGAATGTGGCAAAATATACATTGGCCAGACCATTAGAACGATCGAGGAACGCCGCAACGAACACCAGCGACATCTGCGGTTGCTGCAGTTAGACAAATCCGCAATAGCTGAACACGCTGTGGAAAATTTCCACAGCATAAACTTCAGTAAGACTGAAGTATTGGCTCAGACGCAGTTCTTCTGGGATTCCGTAATTAGAGAATCGCTGGAAATTCGCCTCAGCACCAACAACATCAACAGAGATGGCGGTCTCTTCTTAAGTGAAGCTTGGAAGCCTATCCTCCATGACCTGAAGCAGCAGCAGAATAACATTCGTCCCAGAGAGAGGCCAAGGGACACAGCAGTCCAGGGCGGAGCCCGGTTGACGCGCCGACCAATGGGAGCGCGGCAGGCAGCCGCTCCCGCCAGCGGGCCACCAGCCGCAGGGTATATAAGGAGCCAGTACCACGAAGCGCACACATTCGGTGCCGAACCGTCGCGGCAGCTACTTCGCGATGACAGCTCACCAGATGAAGGCAGCGGAAGTGACTGCCGAAACGTCGTGTCTAGAAGATCTAATCCGGCAGAAGACCCGTGAAGAATTCCTGAATATTCAACATATCACTGTTGCTGACAATGAGAGACTTTTTAGAGCTTTAATTACTCAGCTTCATGAGGAATTTGGAAACAGAACATTTTCCAAAAAAGATTATAGGTTTTTTTTTTTTTTTTTTTTTTACTTATGGCTTTAAGCCTCGTCGAAGTCATTAGAGGCGGGTGGGACTGGGGACAAGGAACGGGACGGTATATGGCCATAGCCTTTTGAAGGAAGTATCCCAGCATTCACCTGGAGTGATTTTGGGAAACCATGGAAAAGCGAAATATGGATGCTCAGACGGGGATTCGAACTGGAATCCTCCCGAATGTGAGGCCAGAGGAGATTGTGGTAATTATACATTTATGCAACATAAAAATTGTATATTTACAGATTAAAAAATACATTAGCAGTCCTGAAGCAGTTTTCGTGAATATAAGAGGGTTAAGTGGTTAAAATTGAGGGTAGTATTTCAAAGCCTGATTTTCAGTCAGTAATAAATATTTATACTTACCTGTCATTGAACTTCACATTGTGAATGGATATTGCTTGAGAAAACTCTTAGTATCAAATAAAAGTAGAATTATTGAACTGTGACTTTCTTTGTTGGAGAAACATTTCTGGTTTTGATACAAGTTATTACTATTATTCTGCAATTCACTATTAAGTTGGTGTAAGGTGTAAGATGTGAAATTTTATACACTTGAAGGGAAACATAGGGATATGACAGGAGGCGCCTATTGGTTATATTCATCCTGGCGTGATCTGGGAAGCCAAGGAAAAGTCGGATCAGGATGGTCAGAATGGTTTCCAAACAACTACCCCTTCAAATTCCAAGTTTTCTTACTTCGTAAATCTTACCATTTCCTAATTGCTCCAGGAAAAAAATTAACATATGAAATAATTGGTTCAGGTTCTAATTTTTATTATTATTTTCTCAGTCATTCTTTGGTATAAATGTTGCTGGTGTTAAAAAGTTTTTTTATGGTTTTATGCCTCATCGACCTTGAGGTCATTGGAGGCAAGATGGGATTAGCGACAACGAATGGATAGGAATTCAGCCATGGCCTTTTGGAGGAACCATCCCGGCATTCAACTGTAGTGATTTAGGAACACCACGGAAAACGTAAATCTGGATGCCCAGACAGGGACTCGTACCGGCATCCTCCCAGAAGCGAGGCCAGAATGGTAAAAAGTCTTTGCTGTCAACCTGAAATCAAAAACTTTCAAAATAGCATCCGATGACAGCAATGCCTTGGGTGTTCCTGATCTTCCAAACCCAACTCCTGCAACATCACTATTATATTTTCCTTCCAGGTACATATACCTGTCACATAATGTTATATAATAGGATCAAATTGGTAAAAGATTGCAAACAGCTGCAGGTTGATCTGAACAGGTTATGTAGCTGCATTGGTCAACAAGGGATGATAACAAACACAAAAAAAGAGTCAGCTTGTTAAGTACACAGATAAAAAACTAGAGGTTACTTATGAGTATAAAGTGGGGAAGGAATTGATAGCTGAAGACTTAAAAATTAAAATATCTTGGAATTACATTTGATAACAAACTTAAGTGGGCAAGGCACATTGTACTGGTAGTAGGAAATTGGTTTCAAAATCCTTTAGTTGCTGGAAAGAGTGATGAAAGAATATACCAGAAAAATAAGGAAAATGGGACCCATGTTTCTGGATATCAAAAACAGGAGGTGGAGAGTGTGGAATGGAGGGCTGCTAGATTTGCCTCCGGAATTTACTGCAAAACACTATCATACATGATATGATAAAGGAGTTGGAATGGGATTCATAGGAATACCGGAGGAGGGTGAATGGAATCATGGGAGTGTAAAAGGCATATATTGCTGACTAGAATTTTCCCGCTACTTTGCACGTGTATCATTTGGCATAATTTAGAAATTGGTAGTCTTATCATTACCTTTGCGCCACAATATGATGATGGTTTCTTATAGAACTCGACAAAACAAATCGAAAGTAAACAATAAATTTTTTTGAAATCTTGCTTGTTTCCCCGAGATAAATAGGCTTTGCGTAGTTAGGTTGATATCCTACCTGGACCAGAAGGGTAATTGGAAGTGCCATAGCTTTATGATTTGCAATACCCATTTTTGAATACATACTTCTCTAGAAAATATAAAAGTAAAAAGAAATGTACTATAGACCTGATGCAACAGATATTTTATGATGCGGCACAGAATTAATAGTACAGAACAACCATCACCAATGATGTTATTCACGCCAAATATAATATTGAAGCAAAGAACAAAATCTTTCAATATCTAACCAAGGTTTCTACATACCAGGTAGGTCCGATAAGTACTTAGCCTCTCTTACCGATGGGGCCACTGTTGCCAGAGAAATTTATTATCGTGTAGTACATTATCTTAGACGGCTATTGTTAAAATTGCAGCCAAATCGGACTCGTAGTTTTATTTTTATTGCGTGTGAAAGTGGGTGTGTCCACGGATATTAGAAAAATGGAAAAAGAGCAATATTGGCCGGTAATTCGATTCTTGTTTTTGGAAGGATATTCGCACAGCGAAATCAAAGAACGCTTGGATTCTGTGTACGGAGACTCTTTTCCTTCGATGGTGACTGTCAAAAATTGGTTTAACGAGTTTCAACATAGTCGCACGTCAGTTTTTGATGAGCCGCACCCAGGTGCCCCGAAAACGGTTACCATGGAGGATAACGTGAAATAAATCCACGATCTCGTACTGGCAGACTGCCAACTGAAGGTGTGCAAGATTTCTAAAGACCACGTGAATCATAATCTTGCATGAAATTTTAGGCATGAGAAAGCTGTCGGCGCGATGGGAGCCATGTTTGCTCACTCCGGACAACAAGCACAACCGTGAGACCACTTCAAAGCAGTGTTTGACACTGTTTAGGTGCAATCTGAAAGAGTTTCTGCGTCGTTACGTGACTGTCGACGAAACATGGATCCATTGGTACACACCAGAGACCAAGGAACAGTCAAAACAGAGAAAGTGATCCGAAAAAGACGAAGACTGTCCCATCGGCCTGAAAGGTGATGGCCCCTGTTTTCTGGGATTCACAAGGTGTGATCTACACCGACTACCTGGAGAAGAGCAAAATGATCACAGGGCTTTACTATGCCAAATTATTGGGCCGATTTGACACCGAATTGCAGAAAAAAATAGCCCCATTTGGAGAAGAAAAAAGTGCTCTTCCACCGTGAAAACGCACCAGCTCACACCACCGCCATCACCATGGCCAAATTGGTCAAATTGGGCTATGAACTGCTGCCCCACCACCATATTCTCCAGATTTGGCCCCATGAGACCTTTTTTTGTTTCCAAACTTGAAGAAGACAGTCGCCGAGAAGAAATTTAAGTTGAAAGAGGAGGTTATCGCCGCCACAGAGGCCTACTTTGCAAATCTCCTGAAAACGTATTTTTCAGATGGGTTAAAGAAGTTGAAGCATCGCTGGGTCAAGTGCATCGAGCTAAAAGGAGACAATGTTGAGAAATAAATCGCCACTTTTCCAAAATTTACGGTTTTTCTTTTGTAGGTTAACTACTTATCAGATCGACCTCGTATCTTAATTAAAAATATACATAAATTCATGGCACAGAGATAAATATTACTTCTTGTCCAGGTCGCACATCATCCTAATCACATCGCCTTTGACATAATGAATCTCTAAAACTAAATTTCTCGTATTCTTGCAAAAGAATGCTCCTGGCCGCACTTTAAAACATTAACAAAACATTTGACGCACGATATGGCTGGAACTAAGTGAAATGTGTGCGTGGAGACTTTCCCGGCGTACTGAAGCACGTGTGTGCAGCCGGATGGTGTTTTGGAAACAAAAGTTTCGACAACCAGCTCGGCTGTCTTCATCAGGTGTCCGGTGTCTACAGGCTGACGAAAGCTGGCAGTCACCGCGTGGACTGGCTTATCCTCCTAGACGGACCTCCTTATATACCTGTCGGTGAGGTAGAGGATCCGCTCTGATTAGTCGGAACGGTGGCTTCGGAAAGACCTGTTGGTTGGTCGGAAGCGGCGGCTCCAAACGAGGTCCGCTGCGGAGCCCCCTCCCATCAAACCTACTTGTATTCCGTCGGTGTGGTGGAAGACCCGCTCTGATTGGCTGGAAGCAGTGACTTCATACGTGGTCCGCTACAGCGCTCGACTAGTGCCGTCTGCGCCTCCCCACCCAGGAGTGCTGGCAGTCCGTGGTACTGGTAGGCCCGCTCTGATTGGACGTGAGCGCAAACTCATTCTGTGGTCCGCTGCGGCACCTGACCGGCGCCATTCTCTCCCTCCATGCCGCGCTGCGCCGATCCGCCCCGCTCCCGTCGGAGGTTCCTAATAATAGGATTCCAGGCTTCACTCAGCTGGGGCCCGCCATCCCGGTTAATGTTGTTGTCATTAAGCATGATTTCTAGTGCCTCACTTATGACTGACTCCCAGAAGGAGGCAATTTATTCCATACCGTGCGAATGCGGTAAGGTGTATATCGGCCAGACCACCAGAACAATCCAAGAGCACCTCACCGAGCACAGACGAAACCTAAGGCTGATGCAACCTGAAAAGTCTGCAATTGCCGAGCACGCCTTTGACAAGGAGCATAGAATCGAGTTCGACAATTCTGTAGTGTTGCCTTAAGAAGACATTGTAAAATTGCGGTGCCAAGGAATTTTATCTTCTGATACAGGCCACATTTCAACCTAACCACACAATCTATGTGATACCTACAATATCTCCAGAACTAAGCGAAGTCTGGAAACATCTCATGGAATTATATAAAAATGCATCATCAAATTGCAGCGCCAATGGAAATTTTTTTTCTGGTACAATCAGTGTATTACGGCCAAAAAATCAAGCAAGCTTGAACTATCAAAGAAACCTTAAAACCACTAAATATGTATGAATCATATAAAATAAGTCAAAATATGGATAGGTGCATACTTTGTTATTATGCAACGAATATGCTTTATTAAATACATCCAAGAAATTTATTCGCATGCTTGCATCTTGAAAACCTGTCAGCATTCTTAAATTCATTGTTACAGAGTGCAGATACTATCTGCTTGAATAATGTCATTAGAGATTGTTAAATTTCTGTACTATTAATTCTGTGCCGTACCACGACTTTTCTGCTGCATCACGTCTCAGGTATGTTTGTTTTTGTATACTTTTTTTTATACAAAAATATTTCCTCAAAAACAAATGTGGCAAACTTGAAAGCTATGCACTGCCAATTTCCCTTCTGGTCCGGGCTGCGTATCAGCTTAACCACATCATCTTTCAGTCAAGATATCTCGAGAACTAAGACAGATATCAAAAAACATTTATTCTTTATTTTCGATTTGTTTCTTTTAACAGTTTAACGTCCCTTTTTAACAACGTGGTCTTTAGAGACGGGAAAGGATGGGGGCAAGGAATGGGAAGGAATTCGGCCATGGCCTTTTGAAGGAAGCATCCCGGCATTCACCTGGAATGATTTGGGGAAACCATGGAAAACCCAAATCTGGATACCCGGACGGGGATTCGATACGCCGTCCTCCCGAATGCGAGGCGAGAACGCTATCTGTTACACCACCACGCTCGGTCCGATTTGTTTCATCAAGTTCTATAAGAATCCTTCATCAAATTGTGGTGCCACTGTTGTGATAGAATTCCTTAGAAATTCTTTATGAATTTTATTCTATTACCAAATATTCAACTTCGAGATTAATGAATGTCATGGTAACATTTTATTTTGCTTTAGTCTACACTTTTTCTCAAAATGTAAGACCGGAGGAATGCTTGTGACAAATTTTAATTCCTTCTTACCTGGTTCTTATTTTACTGTCATTATTTCAGTTGCATATAAGTAGTTCCAGTGCATCAAGTTTCGATCATGATACAGTGAGTGTTTTAATGGACATGTGATTTTTGAACTAAAACATTGGCAAAGTTTGTGGTTGGTTTTAAATGCAGCCAAGAATTATTTTCAATTTCCATTCCTTTCAATGATGCCATATTACTAATGTCACAGTTTCAGCCACATGTTAGTAGTCCCAAGTGGTCATGATTCGCATGCGATGCCATGAATGTATTAATGTGCACGTAACAGAAATTTTTAATTTTGCAATAGAAAATATTAACGAAGTTTGCGGTTAGGTTTAAATGAAGCCTGCATCAGAAAGACACCATATACGTTTTGTTAAAGCATAAGGCATGGCAGATTTAGTTTTATAATTTAGGCCGTGTAGAATGAGATGTAAGAATTCGTAGTTACTTTCTAATTTTATTGGTTCCACGTTGCTGCTGTCAAAAACTCAATAGCACATTACTCGTTCTAACTATAAGGTGATAAAAGCTACAACTTTACAAAATTAGGGGTATGATGGTTATTTAATAAAATAACAGTTTATTCTACCAGCTGTGGTTTGCACAGCAGTTAAAAATTGTAATCACTTTCCTTGTGCATATTATTACGGAATATTTGCACATAAGAAATACGTACCATTACCTGTTAGTGTTTATTGTAGGCACCTTTCTTCGAGAAAAAACTGATTTCTGCATCCATATCACACACTAGCAGTTTTCATTAATATTGTACAACATTCAGCGAAAATTTAAAAACATGTCGTACCAGAGAAAATTTTTTGTTAACTATCAAAGATGCAAACAATCATGGCAACTGTGCTTACAGTAAATTATGTATTAATGTCGCTTGATACATTCGAGTCTCATATTCCATTAATATTATTGTTTTAAATTTTGGATAACAGATTAGATAAATCGCCAAGTCAGGTTACCAAACATGATCCTAAAAAGAGTTTGTGATTTTATTGCTAGTTTTTCTGCAAAGAGTGAACAAGTGAACATCTCAACTACAGTGTGACCTGTATATTATAATTACCGAATTTGGAAAGGAATTTAAATAACTCCTTCATTCGATGTGTGTAAGTCATTAGCTATTTCCTCAGATTTTTATTTGAAACATTAGCTCTAAAAATTGAAAACATCATCCAAATTGTTGCGGTAGTTTCTGCACGAGTCCCGTTCAAATAAATAGACACATGCAGCTTTCTTACAGGCTTATAATAGTATAGATGAGGAATGAAAAGAGAATTGGTGAGGGAATTAAGTGTGATGTATGGAAGGGAAAAGATGATCATGAACACAAATTGGCAATCAATTTGAGGCAAAAGTGTGTAGGAAGATTTTCTTTAACAGGTAAGGGAGTGAATTACCAATAAAAATGATAAATAATTTACCAAAATTGCTGAAGAATTTAAAGTTGAAATTAGTATATGGCAAAAGCAGGTTGAAGGAGAAAAATGGGTGCATATGAAAATAGCCACTGGAGCGAGCACTCCATTTCAATTAAATTAAATTGGCCAGCTCTTTTTCGGACTTTCTCCAATGGCTTTATTAATTCCTTTTTGATGGGGACCCCATATGAAAGAACAATATTCTAAGTGAGGTCGCACTAGTGCTTTATAGGGAATGTACTTAGCTTCCAGTGTACACTGTTTTAAATTTGCGACCTAGGAAACACAACATGTGGTTTGCTTTCATAATATACATTCTCAGTATATTCATTCCACAAACAATTATTATGATTGTTATTCCTAGGTATTTAACAGAACCTACTGTACTAAGAACTGTGTTGTTTATTGTATTTTCTCAGAGTTAAACTGAGTTAGATTTTTATTTAAATGAATAATTTGGCACTTTTTACTGTTTCCAACTGCCAGCCTTTTCTTCAGGCTATTATTTTCACAACATTGGCTAAACTGCCAGTCTCTTCCACCATGCTATTAATTTCAAACATGGCTTGTAACATAGTACAGTTGCACTGGTTTTTTATTTGTAACAAATATTAGCATCGTGAGCAAATAGTCTTATTTTCTCTTCCATTACATGACACAAATCATGTATATGACAAACTACAGGGACCCAATCACAATTCCTTGGGAGGTCCCAGAGCTCACCTGGGTAACTGTCGAGAACTACACACTGTGTTCTTCCTTTCAGAAAGTCAGTAACGCAGTTAGATATTTGTTCAGACATGTCATTGCTATGATGTTTGATAAGCAACCTAGCATGAGGCACAGTGTTGAAAGATTTTTAAAAAAATATAGTAAAAGTGAGTCAGCCTTAGATTCCCCAGGTATCTTCAGAAGTATGTATTAAAAGTGCAATTTGAGCCTTCAATGTTGACTTTTTCTGGATCCTTGCTGACTTGACTTTAACAGATTCCCTTTTTCCAGAAAATGCATGAAATTTGAAAAAAAAAGATATGTTGCAGAGTTACTATGGCTTTCTTCCATTCAGCTGGTATTTTTTCCTTGATAACAGTAATTTTATCAAGAACAGCCTAGGAATTACCGTCTGGACTGGGAGTATTATCGCTTTTTGTGTTTCTAAGCAGTTTAGTTATTACATCGATATCGTGACTTAGTCAAAACTAAGTGATAAATATCAGGATCTTATCTACTTTTTCTGTTGCAAAATCCTTGTTAAAAATTATATTCAAAATTGCTGACTTTCCCTATGATAGTTTCTGTTAACTCACCATTTTCATTCATCAGAGACAGCATAACCTTAGGCGAGCCTCTTATTACTTTGGTGCATGACCAGAAAATTTCTGGTTAGCAATCAGTTCAGATAAGGTCCTGACTTCTTTAAAAGCTTCAGTCATTGCCTTACACACTTCTGCCCATAACCGTACTAATTTAACATGATAAAATGAGTCTCCTGATTTGTTTTCTTCTTTTTTCCTCTCCTCTTAAGTGGCATGTAAACACCTTTGCTTCTTGAGTAAACGTTTTACTTCCCAACTGAACCATGGAAACTTCTTACTAACTATAACAAACTTCCTAGGAACAAATTCATTTAGACCCCAGTTGCTTTCCAATTATTCCAATGTCTCACCACATTATTTACCACACCTGCATTGTTTGCCTTACCAGAGCAATATTTGTGTTTATCTTTATTGTATTTCACTGTGACACCAGATTTAAAAGCTATCGTAATAGCTTTGTGATCGCTTATACTGTATTTTGTAATACCAGTAAGAGAAGGAGTGACGTGCCGGGACTGCGGGCGCTGGTTTCACTGGGGGTGCAGCGATGTTACTAACAGTGACTCTTGTGTCAGTATTGCCTGGAACTGTCACTCATGCAGAATGATTGATCAGGAGTAGCGGATTCTGAAGCTCCAGTCAGAACTGGCATCTGCGGAGAGGATTTAAAGGCCCTGAAGGCAGAAAACTCAGTTCTTAGGCTTAAGCAGAACAATGAGTGGAGGGAAGTCAGCTCTGGCAGGAGAGGTAGGAGACGCTGTTTGTCTGATGGTTTCCAGCTGGAGACGTCCAATGTGTTTCGGCCATTGGAGGATCTAGATGGCGACTCTGAGGACCGTCAAGTTGGACTGAACGATCTGGGATCATATAAAGTAAAAGGGAGAACTTTTCAGGGGGTATCTAAACGTAGGAAGGTACTGTTACTTGGAAGCAGTCATGGGAGGGGAATAAGTAAGATGGTTCAGTCTGACTTGGGGCCAGATTATGAAGTCTGCAGTATTTTCAAACCAAATGCAGATCTTGGAAGTGTTGTAGCAAATGTGGAAGACTTAGGGAAAGATTTTTCAAAGGAGGATTGTATTGTAATTGTGGGGGGACCAGGAAATAGTCTTGATAAGGACCTCAATTACTCAATTGAGGAAGACATTGCTCACATTTCCAGGAACACGCATCAGACAAATGTGGGATTTGTGGGATTGCTTGAGCGTTATGATAAACCCTGGATGTGGCATAACATTAGGCGTACAAATGCATCGTTGGAAAGGGTTCTCTGGCAATCAGCAAATTCCCACATTGGTTTGATAGATGTGGCCTGTATTGGTAGGGACAGTTATACTCGCCATGGACTCCATCTGAATCTCAGAGGTAAAAGGAAGCTTTCGCTTCTTATTGCTGATGAGATCAGGGGATGCCAGGCGAGTGAAAGAGGTATTCCTGTGATAAGTGGTATTAAGTCGCGTCCTTTTTTAGGGTAAATAAAATAAATGTATTAAGATGTCTAAAAGAAATTAACGTCTCTCCTGATCAAAACTTATCTAAATTAGAAATTCCATCTAACATACCAGTATATACTAATAAAGTAAACCATTTAAATTCATTGAATCAAAGAGTTCAGACCACTATTCTCCATCAAAATATAAGGGGGATATTAAGTAAAACTGATGACATTACCTTATGCCTAGAAGAGATTCATAATTCCAGAAATTTCAATGTAGATGTTTTGTGCATATCTGAACATCATTTGTCTGACACAAGAATATCTCAGCTGTCCATCCCAAATTATAAACTAAGTTCTCATTTCTGTAGATGTAAAATGGAGAAAGGTGGAGTTGCCATTTTTGTTAAAAATAATATTCAATGCAATAGTGTAGCCGTAAGTAAGTATTGTATAGAACAACACTTTGAATGCTGTGTTACTAACTAGAATATGGTAAGGAAGAGCTCATATTAATAGCAATTTACAGGGCCCCCTCAGGAAATTTTAATCACCGTTAGAGTCTTTGTTACTATGTTTCAAAAATAACAAACAAATAGTTTTATGTGGAGATTTTAATGTTGACTTTCTCATTCAAAGCAATGAGAGGCTAGATATGGAAGCCTTGATGTTGTCTTTTAACTTAACGGCACTTGTAAATTTTCCTACTAGAATACAAAATAATAGCAGGACTGCAATTGATAATTTTTTTATGGATATTTATCAGTACAGTAATTACGACATACTTCCAGTAATAAATGGTATCTCAGATCATGATGCCCAGCTGCTATGTATCAAGTCCAGAAATACTATTAACAGATAGAGAAAAGCTGGGTTTATAGAAGAAATATTAATGAAAACAATATAAAAAATTTCATAGATTCGTTAAATAATGAACAATGGTCAGAAGTGTACAATGCACAGGGTGTTAATGAAAAATTTGATTCCTTTCTCAATATATTTCTAACACTTTTCGAAGGAAGTTTTGAAAAAAGGAAAGTTGTCAATACTCCAAAAAATGAACTAGGTAACGGCTGGATAACAAAGGGTATTAGAATATCTTGTAAAACAAAAAGAGACCTGTACTTAAAAGTAAGAGAATCAGATAACTATACACTTAAAGCTCATTATAAACTTTATTCTAAAATACTAAGAAATGTAATAAGAAAGGCCAAGAACAGGCATATATCAAAGAAAATAGAGAATTCAGGCAATAAGATGAAAACTATATGGAATATAATAAAAACTGTATCAGGAAAATCTGTAAATCACTCTAAAGAGATAAAAATAGAACAAGATGGATCTGTCCATAGTGAAGTAGGGGAAGTGTGTGAAATATTTAACAAACATTTTACTACAGTTGTAGAGAAATTAGGCATAGAAAAGCAGTACCCAAAAAGTGCCCTTAGGCTTGTTCAGACTGCTTACCCAAATAGATTTGTGGAAATGCAATTGCCACCAGTAACAGTCTCAGAAATAAATAAACTCATTAAACAATTAAAACCCTAAAAATTCTTCCAGCTATGACAATATTTCAAGTAAATTACTAAAAAGATGTTCAGATTGTATCGATCGTGTACTTGCCCACATTTGTAATGAATCGTTAATTCAAGGTGTGTTTCCAAATAGACTAAAATATGCAGTTGTAAAACCGTTGTTCAAAAAAGGAGAATCAACATGTGTAGATAACTATCGTCCCATTTCATTACTTTCAGGATTCTCAAAGATTTTTGAAAAAGTCATGTATTGTAGAGTAATAAAACATGTTACGCAAAATAATATCCTCACTAAATCCAAATTTGGGTTCCAAAGAGGATCATCTATAGAAATGGCTATATATTCATTTTTAAATAACACATTTGAGGAAGTTAATAATAAAATGAGCCCTGCAGGAATATTTTGTGATCTTGCAAAAGCATTTGACTGTGTAAATCAAGAACTACTTTTGAAAAAAATCGAATACTTTGGTATTTATGGAATCGCAGGTAAATGGTTTAGATCATACATGGAAAGTCGAATGCAAAAAGTGTCAATTTTTGATACTAAAATAAACAAAGATGCTTCATCAGACTGGGAAAAATTAAAACATGGAATTCCAAAAGGTTCTGTCCTAGGACCCCTCCTCTTTTTGTTGTATATCAATGACCTTCCTGGAAACTTATCTGACAAAGTTAAGAGTGTTTTATTTGCAGATGACACTAACCTGACTGTGAGAAAAACACCAAACAGCAATCTAGAATTTAATGTAAATGAAGTACTTAGGAAGTAGAAAATTGGTTTAAGGCAAATTCATTAAAATTAAATTTCGAACAAACACATAATATTAGGCTTAAAACAAAAAAATTATGCATATCCAGATTTACAAGTAAGCTATAAAAATATGACAATATTAGAAACAAAGAGTATAAAATTCCTTGATATTAAAATAGATGAGAAACTCTGTTGGCATGAACATATCACTTCACTAATGAAGAAGTTACGTAGTGCCACCTTTGCTATATGAACACTTTCTCTAATAGCAGGTCTAGAATTAACGAAACAGATGTACTCCTCATATTTTCATTCACTGATGTCATATCGCATAATTTTTTGGAGAAACTCTTCACAAAGTAAAAAAGTTTTCATAGCACAAAAAAGAGCTATTAGTTTGTTGTGTAGGGTACTACCACGAACTTCTTGCAGACAACTTTTTAAAAAACTCAGTGTTCTTACAATGAATTCTCAGTATATATATTCTCTCATGTGCTTTGTCATAGATCATTGTAACCTGTTTACTTCTAATTCACAGGTACACATTTCAATGCAAGAAACATAAATAACATGCACAAACCACAAACATCTCTGTCATTAGTACAAAGAGGAGTAAATTATTCTGGTATACATCTGTTTAATAAACTTCCCAAGGGTATAAAACAATTTGCAGAAAATAAAGATATATTTAAAGAAAAACTGAGAGATTATCTTATTGGCAACTCCTTCTACTCCATTCAAGAATTTGAACAAAACAATTAATTGTATTCAATATGACTTTTGCAAATCATAGTTGTAAAAATTTCTTTGTAACGTATAATTGTTTTTTACTATGATTATGACTCATGTGTATGTATATTAACCATGACATGTTTCACATCCCAGAGGTGCTTCCTCAGCAGGGATCCATGAAACAAGAGTGATAAATAAATAAAAAAAAATAAAGTGTATCAACAATATATGGGTTGTTTATCCAAAATGAACAAGGTATCTTTGTTGTAATGCATTGGCTCTTTGAATATATGTTCAAGAGCATTTTCCATGAATGATTTGAGAAACTTTTCAGTTATTAACTAATCTTTTCTCGCTAACCAGAATGTTAACCGGTGCTAGATAATGGTTTAAGGCCAGTTTATAGTGTACCAGTGGATCTCTCCAAGGTGTTTGATAGCCATAAAATAGTGGTAAATAAACTAAGAATCACTGGGGTTGATGGAAATGGCGACAGAATGGCTGAATAGAGGAATTCTTGAAAAGTAGGTAGCAAAAGTTAAGGTAGGAGGTGAAGTATCAAAAGCAGTAGAAGTAAAATCAGGAATATCACAATGTAGTGTATTGTGACCAATCCTGTTCATAATTCTAATGAATGACTGTATTGATGGCTTAGAATAAGGAGTTAGATTGTTTGTAGATGACATCACTACATTATAGGCTTAATTTGAAAAAAGGATTGTGAACAGTTACAGAATATTTTGTTTGTGGGTATAAATATAATAGAAATAAATATCAATAACTCATTTTATTAGGTACACAGATAAAAAGAATTTTGTAAGTTATGCAAGGAAAAATTGATGACTGAAGGCATAAGGAGTAAATATCTTGGCATATCATTTGACAATAAGCTCAACTAGATGGGGGATTTTAGGAAAGTGGTAAGGAGAGGTTACAAAGTCCTCTATTTACTAGAGTGGGTGACAAGGGCATATTCAGTGGAAATGAGAGAACTGGACCATAAATCTTTGGCCCGACCATTACTTGAAGTGAAGTGGTTATGGGAATAAGAAAAAAATTAGTAGCAGCTAAGGGATTCAGAGACTGGAATAAATTGCCACAGATTAAGGTTAAAATTTGTCACAGACATTGAAAGAGTTCAAATTAAAAATTTGTATAATGCAAAAGTACAAGTAGCAGAATTGCCACCAGGACAGGTACTCCATCACAGTTAAACAAATTATTGTTTACAAATTGATTTGTTACAGCAAAACAACATACCAAGTACTGGATAGGAGTTGTGTAGCATTCCTCATCAGACTCCTCTTGTGACAAGATGTATTTGGCTAGTCTTCTGCTCTTTTCCTCCTCTTCTGAATAGCATATCTGAAACACCAGAAAAGTAAATCATTGTATTATGCCAATATATCTGGCAGTGAAATATCTGATTATTATGATAGAAAGTAAACTAAATAGCTTTTAATAAAAATGTGTAACAATTTCAACTTTTTCTTTACCAAGAAGAAAAATTTATTAATAAAGGAGAAGTAACACATCATCATAAATTGTTTGAAAGAATAAACGGAAACAATTTATGTATATGGTAACAGAAGCAATTTGTTTGTCATATTGTAAAATCACAACATTTTTTTTTTTAATTTATATATATATATATAGTGAAGCTACTAAGATGTCTTGTTGAATATCAAAACGTTCTTCATACATTGCCTTTCTTATATTATTTTGTGTAAATATAAGCATCCTGGCATAACACGCCAGTGTGGCTCAGTGTGCTGAGGTACCACACGGTGATAGGGGAGGAGCAATGGAAAGGGCACAAGCCCAGGCCCTCGGGTACCAGTCATTCTGACAGCAGTTTTTAGGTGGTTTTCTGCAGCCATCAAGGCGAATGCTGGAACGGTCCCTAATCTCCACCCCATAAACAAAAATACACTTATTACTCACAGAACCTAGTTAATCTTGTAGATGTTATTAACAGGAGTCAGACTGGAGAAATTTCTTTAGTTATCAGTGACACATGAACCATATACTGGAATTACTAAAAACTAGTCTTGACCTATGTTTGTGTTGATAAGATTATGTAAGAATGGTTAATGCAGGTTTCAGCAAGCTAAGATGCAGTTTATCAAAAGAAAAAATGCTAAGAACGTGCATCAGGAAAAAAATGTGCATCAGTAAAACAAAAAGGGGAGTGAAGAACTTGGCAGAAATTGATCAGGCACATACTGAAATAGGCATAAGTAGATTCACAGGATATGATTACACAAATACAATTTACATAAATATAGTCTGTAGTTTGCAAAATTGTGGGTAGTAAAGAGTTTTCTGCATTGGGTATTCCAACCCTCACTGGCACAAGGGGAAAAAGAACTCATATAAGCACCAGTACAGCACCTAATTTCACTGGTCTTACCTCTGCTGTCATTGCGACATAAATAGGTTCGTGGAAGAAATATTACTGGCACATGAAAGTGGATATTTGCATGTTTACAAATAAAATTGTCTGCCTGCCAGAGAATTACTTTTGAATCCATCTGTATCAATTCTGAAACACTTTTCATACATAATGTGACAAGTAATGACAAATCGAGCAGCTCTTCCCTGTTCTTTTGGTATAAGTGCAGGCAACATTTTCGAGAAAGAATTTTAGCTCGGCTGGTTGTCTGATGTTTGCTTTCTTAGTGATGTGGTACATCTGGCACCTGAGAGCAGTTGTGTTTACCCATGCTCATCTCTTTTAAATGGGTAAAAATTGTGCATTTTGAAATCATTTTAAGATGAAATTCTTTTTTATATATATATATAATTTTCTGTCTTTTGAGCAATATAAATTTATAGTTGCCAGACAGTTTTGTTGTTGCTAAAACCACACAAAATACAGATTTTAAAAAAATAACAATTTTCAAAACATTTTAGTAAAGTTGAAATTTTAATATTATACAGTTCTGTAATCAAATATAACATAAATTTGTGAGACATAAATTCAGTTATTTAATTAGAAGCCACATTAATTTAAGTCTCGGGAAAAACAGGTGACTTAGAAGAGTTCAGCAGCTAATTCGTTGGTTGCATGGGAGAGAGAGCTGCAATAGGGAGTGTCAGAGAGATGGACAGAAAAATATTTAAATATTTATATATTAGGTTTTCCATAATAGAACACTCACAATTAATTAAATCTTTAGTTTTGATATTTGATGATAATTAACATTTACCAATAATTAAAAATGAATTCCGTAGGATTAATGCTGACTTGTCAATCAAACCATACTCTTTAAAATTAGCAAAATTGTTGTCTTCAATTAAACTGCAATTCATGTGCATGTTATGGTTTTTTTTTATTAATTTTAATTGACTTCTGGAAATGTTTAATATCTTACTTTCAAGTACCTGACTAGCTATCTATATAAGTTGAATTTGAAGAAGATGTTTGTTTTAATTCATCCTCCAAATTTTATAAAACATAATACAACATAATAAAATGAACATAAACACTCATAGGGATGATGCTATCTTAAAAAATAGTATTATGACCCTCTCTGTTGTAGCTATCCCTCTCACGCAACCAACGAATTAATTGCAGTGCTCTTATAACTCACCCATTCTTAAAATACTTAAATTGGTCTGCCTCCTAACTAAACAATAGAATTTCTGTCTCACAAATTTATATTATTTTTTCTTTAATTACAGAACTATATAATATTAAAATTTCAGTTTGCCAAATTGGTTTGAAAATTATTATTTTTTTAATTTTATCAACATGGTTTTAGCAACAACAAAACTGTCTGGCAACTATAAATTTATATTGCTTAGAAGACAAAGAAAATTTAAAACAATTTCAGAATACACAATTGTTACATTTATAGAAGGGATCCACATGGCTAAACACAACCGCTCCCAGGTACCAGACGTACCACATCCCTACCCAACTTCAAATAAGCAAATATATATGTATAGCAACAATTTACCCCCCACCCATCCCCCTCACCTCCTACCATTTCCCACAGAACCATCACTCACCAGAACATATCTTTTTGTAGTTTGCAATTTCAAATTTAGCCTAATTTTATATTTCCAATTTTTTTATAAAAACAAAAAATAAAATAAAATGTTTTCACATATTTCTCAGTTTTTTTCACATACATCCATTACTTAATGGGCACTTTAGAACCATCAGCTGACGAGATCAGAAGAGCTGCTACTATTAGGGAGGACTCTGGTAGCCCGGACCTTGTAACAAGAGTGAATACACGGTCTGGGCTATCAGAGTCCTCCCTAATAGCAGCAGCACCTCCTCTGAACTCAGAAGGTGGAAACTTGTCTACCAGTACAAATTAGACACACGGCAACCACTTGGTCTCAACTTCAGATAATGCCCAATCATTATTATTATTATTACTTGTGTTTCCCTTTTTTAATCCTCTCTTAGCCTCCATCCCCACTACCTATATTGAACCACCACTAACCTAAGGTGATGTTTAGTTCATAGAGAATGTTTAAAAAATTTAAAATTATTATTGCTGTATTATTATTACTTATATTTTTAATATATATTTGAAAAAATTATATATATAGTAAACAATGAAATCAAGGTGCTAAGTAGCAAAAAGGAATTAAACAGGATAGGGAAATGAGCCACCACTTACCTTTAGATGATGGATGTGGGGCGCTAACACACAGAAAAGACAAAAACACAACTAATAATGAAATATTCGGGATAAACCCTTCGTCAACGGGAGAACATAAAGGGAGGTGGGTGAGGTTGGAGACCATCTCACAGAAAGGCGTTCTGTGAGATGGTCTCCAACCTCACCCAGTTATATTTTTTTGTCTTTTCTGTGTGTTTGCACCCCACATTCCTCATTTTAAGGTAAGTGGTGACTCGTATCCCTATCCTAATTTAATTCCTTCTCGCTACTTAGCATCTTTGATTTCATTGTGTACTATATATGTATATGCAGACCTAAAATTCACTTTTTTACGACATTACACTATTTCTCCATACTGTCAATCAATCCACTGCAAAATGGATTCCAAATGGTACAATCATAATTGAAATGTGGATATATGAGAGTTTTGTACACTATCTGTTTTGTGTGTGCATTATAAATTTTCAAAACTCGATTTACGAATTGAAGTCTAGAGTTTACTCTACTTATGACTGACCATTTCATGTTGCTTTGTACTGTTTTGCCCAAATATTTGGGAATCAACCATATCAATAAATGAACTGTATTCTTTGTACTCCTTAAAAAATGGATTCGTTCTGTTAGTTATGCACAGTGCCTTGAACTAGTTAAAATTTATTCCAAGTTGTCATCCATCGCATCATGTTGAAACAATATCCAAATTTAATAATGGAGAATTTCCCAGCATATGATTGCAATGAAGTCTTTACGGGTGAACATCCGTGAATGTTGTTGATGCTATTATGGCTTTAAGACATGTCAACGACTATGTCATTAGCACCCTACCATTCGTGAAGACTTTATTGCAACATCCAGATGGCACATGAAAATCCTGCATGAATTTCTAAACAATCATCAGAGTTTCTTACTTACATATAAATAACTGCCTCCATTGGAATGCAATCTGTCCTTATAAAAAATATTTATGCTGTTATTAAAGATTTCAACAGAAGTCATATCCAACTATATAATTTTCTGTACCAATTACGATATCTGCTTCGGTGCTACTAATAATACATTCTACTTCAGGTTGCTTGTTACAAACGCATTTATAGTTAACTACAAGAACTTTTAACTGTCTAGATTCAATTAAGCTACTCGTAAAAGGCAGTGTTGAAACTATTTGGATTGCCTGCAACTGTATTTCAATTCCTGGGTCTTCCTTCCAAAGTCAAAAAATATTCAGAGTGCACTCCAAATAGTGTCTGCCAACTGTTTAGCCAATTCATGTGTGTAGTGCACATCTGACCTATTCAAGGGAGCACAACACAACTCAATTCTATGGTGAAGGTTGAAGAATCTGAAGCCGAGATTATAACAGAAGCAGTGTTGCCTCTGAGTTTGCTCCTCAATATGGCTGAACCAGTGGTCCATAATCAGTTCCGATGACAATGATGCAGACAGTTATTTCTGCCAATATCTTGACGCAACTGGTCACAGAATTAACCCTTTCAGCCAGGAAGGAATATAACTTCTGACCCATGGCAGCAAGCATAGGTGCCGATCAGAGATGTAAAAAATACTTTTTAAGAAGCACTTAATTACAAAATCCCTTATATATATATATATAAATTATATACAAGAATTGCTCGTTTAAAGATATAAGATTCACTAAAAAAAAATCCGATAAACAGTTTCAAAAATATAAAAGATTGTTGTGCGTGTCGCGGAGAAGCTTTGAATTATAAGATGTAGAAACCAAGCTCTACTTCAATTAAAGCAATACTGTTTCCAAACACTACAAGCCGATGACAGGATGGTCCGTGCAAAAGGCCACAGCAAATCCTTCCCATTCCTTGCCCTCAGTGCTTTCCTGCCTCTTATGAACTCGACGTCGTCGAGACGTAAAGCAAGAATCGAAAAGGAAAGGAAAGCAAATTTGACTTATTCAAGCCATTTTGTTAGCAAGATGACCCTTTTACTTATGGGTCAATCGTTGATATTAGTGAAAAACTAAAAATTAACCGGTTTTGGGAAGTGGACGAACTTTGTGAGGATGTTTGTAACATTAAACATGTAGTGAAGGAAACAGTGCAGAAAAAGACAACACCATTACAGAAATGGCACAATATATTTCAAAATCAATTTGGAAAAAAATGCTTTTGTGGCAACAATACCAATTTAAAACTCTGCTATTATAATTTGGTTTGAAAGCGATTTTCATTCGACCATATTAAAGCAGAGTTACAAATTGAAACCAACTTCAGTTTGTCTTGTGGCGAATCTTATAACTACTTTATAAAACACAAAGCTATGAAAAAGCATTATAATCAAACATAAAATAGTTTAATAAATAATATAAAAGACTTCTGCAGCCGTCTTTGTTCATGATGAAAAACGCAGCATAACCCGAAAGTCAATTAATCAAATACCATATACTTATTAATAGCATAAAATTACTTAAAATTCAACTACATAGTACGACTTTCTCTATAACATTTTGTTACTTATTCTACTCAGCAAGTCGGACTTATTATAATGTCCTGTAATAAGACTGATAAGTTCTAATAATATGACAGAAAGATACCTATAGAAATTACCTATCCTGCCAAAATTATAAACCGGATTTTTTACAAACTGGACCTGGAAACACTAAACCTACCTCTGACACAATTGCTTAGTATGCCTCCTACGGGAGGATCCAAGCAACTTATGGACTTTGTTAGTTTACACCACATACAACACTTGTTCCTAAATTAAAATTAAATTGGTACGAAAGTAATGTTTGTGTTAGGAAAATTCTTGCTGATTTGTCAAATTTATAAAATATTATTTTTAGGTAGTTTAGTATATTCTGAAATGTGTTTTGTGTGGTGAGCAGTAGTAAATAAAAACTAATTTTTTATGTTTTACTTACATGTTGATAAATTTCAAACAGCAAGTGAACATAACTGGCATACAAACGACAAACAAAACATCACAAAAGGCAAGTCGGAGGGGACAGACTGTAAACGTTTCATTATTTCCAATGTCATTGTTACTTGTGCAACAGACAGAATTATCATTTGAATTTTCTGGCATTGTTGTCGCTAGTTTGAATTTACTGATAGATCAGCAATTATTAGGATCAATATGAAATAAAAATTTATAAAAAACTAAGAAAAGTATTTTGCATTTTTCAAACACAAAATATTTTTCAAAAAGTATTTCAAATAAAATACAAAATGATTTATATATCAGGGCATTTAAAATACAAAATGAAAATAGGTATTTTGTATTTGTATTTGAAATACTAGTATTTCAAATAATGCACATCTCTGGTACCGATATGTGTCACAATCTGCAGTTGAGTACACCCTATCCACTCTACAACATCTGGAATGGCCTGTTTCACACCTCAGATCAGACCAGAATCCCTGTGATTGTTCCAAACTAGCAAGCTGGGAAGCCACCAACTCAAAGGATGATGATTACACTGTGTCAGTCTCCAACAATACACCAAACTGGCTGAACAGTAGTACAAGCACTCCTTACAGCCATCTAAGCTTGTTTGACAAGCCACAAATGTGGCCTTGATGACAAGAAACAATAAGACAGTCACTAACACATGACTTTTGCACAGCATCCATCCTCTCATCCTGGGCTAGAGATGCAATATTCATAGGGAATGATCTGCGAGTAGAGTAGCTACTGTAAAGGGCATTTTGTAATAATATATTTATGGTAAATGGAATAAAGAATTAAGGCGCGCCGAGGCGAGCGATCGCTGTCGATCGGCCGAGCTAGCTGGTCATTGACCGGGCGTCAGCAATTCTGTGACATACTTGGCGTCGGCCGGGACGTTGCCCGAGCCGAATGTTCTGGAAAAATCGCGAGTGACGACACGCGACGATCCGCTATATAAACCCCGGATTTTGGAGCCTCGGGGAACAAGTTCAACACCACCACGCGCCGTCTCTGCGCCGGTCCGTGCCGCACTCCGCCGCCCCCCCCCCGAAGCCAGCCAGCCACCATCGCAATTGCTGTAAGTCAACTTGCCATTATTTTAGTAACTGCTGCGTGGACTCTGCTTGACGCAACCGACGCTGTACTTGGCAAACACTGTGGCAATAAACTACTGGTTGTCTTCTAAGTATACAACCCGCTGGTCTACATTTAGAATAGTCAGAGCTCACCTTAACCTATTGCAGTTGTACCTGAAAGACTGGAACGCGGAGCTGCCGTACTTCAACAACCACAAGTAAGTGTAATATTACCTCCGGCCTACCACTCGTTAATCCTGGCTGCGTCTGTGACTGTGGCTAATATATCGGTAATTGGTCCATTACCCTCGGCCACATAGCAGGCGCTACACTACATCAGTGTGACCCATATCACATCTGTTGCAACCACTTATGGCACCTTCTACATGTATCTTTTTTAGTAAAAGCTGCAAGCTATGTGCACTTCTCAGCCAGCTCCGCAACCATAGTCCCAACAAATTTTATCACTTTTAAGAAAAAAAATATATAAAAACTTGCAAGGAGAAATGGATAAAATTTTCAAATGATCTGATCAGTAGAATGATCCTGCACATTAAATACAAAGGGCAGTAATTATTCACAGCAAATAAAATTTGCTGCCAACTGTCACTAATTAACAGCGGCAAATAATCAAAGATTAAATAAATCTCACTACAGCATAACAAATAAAACTGAAACAGAAAACTATTACCGTACTCAGCTGCTACTCTACTACAGTTGCACACGTACTAACAACAGCAATCAGTCAAAGATTAAATAATGGGCATTTCCATCAGAGAAGAAGATTTGAAGTATGCGTTACTTTGCCTGTTATGATTCAATGATCAATAAATGTGACAGGTTGATAGGAGACATATAGGAGATAATAAACATGGAGTACTATATGCTGCCACGATGTATCCTTGTTATTAAACTTTACTACAAGAAAGTGGTATAATTTAGGTTGTCACAACTTGTCAAGTGCAATCAATTTTTGGTACAAATAATGTTCCTTATTCATCAAATGTGAAAATAATAACTGAAATGTTTGAAAGTACTGGTTCACTTCGAATAAATCACGTAACATGAGCTTATAAAGGTCATTTCGGGGGGGGGGGGGGGGGGAACAAACGAACATCATGGCAGTTCATGAGAATGTGGTCGAGAGTCCAGGGAACTCGATTCGTCATTGTGCACAAGAACTTAACATTTCAACAGCCACTCTTCACCATATTCTCAGTGAAGATTTGTGTCTTCATGTTTACAAAGTCCTACTAACTCAAGAACT
Organism: Vandiemenella viatica; assembly: GCA_031002005.1. Taxonomy (NCBI): domain Eukaryota; kingdom Metazoa; phylum Arthropoda; class Insecta; order Orthoptera; family Morabidae; genus Vandiemenella; species Vandiemenella viatica. Next base: position 98,156,928 of record CM061920.1, on the reverse strand, counting down.
TATACCAACAGACCATGTGCAACACAGATACCTCAACAATTTGATCACTGAACAGCAAGAAGTAGGTGCCAATTTTGTGGAAAAAATCATCTACAGTGACAAGGCCCAATTCTACCTCAATAACTTTGTTAACAGCCACTCATCATCAAGAGTTTTCTGCTATTCAGCAGGTCCATGCACCAGTGATAGCCTTCCAAGCTTTCCACTGTTCCACCATTCTCCGAGTATATATATAGTCAAAATTGCCACATTGGAGCCCAGAAAATACACAAATGATTCATGAGAAACAAATGCAACGTCAACATGTCACTGTTAGCTGTGTGTGAACTGGAAAAATCAAATTTCTTTGAAAATGAGACATGTAATGGATTAACAATAAGTGCTAAATGGAAATGTGTTAACCCAGCTCTTTGTGTCTCAATAGGAAGACATGTGAGTTCAGCAGAAAGGTGCCACTTGCCATACCACCTGTTCAATATTGACAGTCTTGCATGAGTCTTTTCTTGGTCATGTCGTCTCCTGTTTTGGTGACCAGAATTGGCCAGCACAAACTTGCGATTTATCAGCTATGGACTTTTCTGTAGGGGTTAGCTGATGTCTCAGGTTCATGCCAAAAAGACCACAACCATCCAAGCATTAAAGGCTGAAATTGAACACTGTATCAATGAACAACCGTTACATTTATGCAAGACCATTATTCAAAATTTTGCCAGAAAAGTAAGCACCTGTTGCTAAAGCAGTGGCAGCTATTTACCGGGTGCAGTGTTCCATACATAATACACAATACATATTTCAATACTTTGCTATAGAAAACCATGTTTTACCTAAAATTCAAATCTTGTATCCTTATTGTAACAACCTTTAAAATCTAACTACAAATAAATTTAAAACAGATGATGGTTACTGCACTCAGCTGCTAATCTATAGGTATCGCATGCTCTGCATCCTGAAAGATTTTATCTGAAAATATATAAAATGAGACCGAAAGAACAGTGAACAGTAAACGCTAGGATGATTACAACTGGGGTACAGAAATATCATCAGTAAATGTATTAAGACAGAATTGAGAAACTGAGTACTCTTCTCCAGTACAATACTTGATTTCCTTGAGAGCCTTTATTTATTATACCATGGATATATATGATGGAATATTCCACATAATAAGGATGACTATTAAAACTTTAAATATATACATGAAAATATGGCATAAAATATAATATAAATCAACAAAGCAATCTATTTCATACAAGATTCTAACAGTTTCTCCGTAGCCTGTACATTTATTATAATGTTTGTGGATACATAAGTTGGGAAAGTGAATGTGGTCTGCCAAAATCTTCAGCCTTTATTTAGGGTTCCATACCTGAAGGGGAAAAACCTATCATATTAGGTTGGTCCATAAGTTTGTAGCGATTTTGTTTTGCGTGTTAATAGTTTAGTTGCTATGAGTTTAATTAAAGACTATAATTTTTTAAGTACAATTGTTGTACTTGAGTCTACATACAGGATCACTCACTGTTTCATGTACTGAGTGGAGTTTTGGAAACTAGAAAATTGGTGTCAAATGGAGAAATTGGAACATTTCCAATACATTTTTCTTTTAGAGTTCAACAGAGGAGTGAAAGCAGCAAAGGTGGTCAAAAATATTTGTGCTGTGTATAAGGACAATGCCATCAAAGAGAAAATGGCAAGAAAATGGTTTTCTTGTTTCAAGGATGATTGTTTCGATATTAGTGACACTCCATGTTCAAGAAGACCTTTGAACCATTTAGTCACATTATCCCACAATGATCCTAGTTAGTTTACTATGGAAATAGCAAATGTAGTGATCTGTGACCATTTCATTATTCATTGGGCAAGGTTAAAAAATCAGGTGCATATGGACAGCATGATCTAAGCTAAAAGATCAGTGGGTGGCCATGTTCATCACTCCTTGCTTGTCATGGACTGGCTCAACAACATCAAACCTTCCAGTCCAATATCGTTACATGTGATGAGAAATGATGTCTTTATGCTAACATATGGGAAAAATTAATATTTTACTCCTAACAAAAAAGCAACCCCAAAAGCAAGTACACAACCACAAAAGATAATGTTCCTGCGTTTGGTGGAACAGCGAAGTTGTGCTGTAATACAAAATGCTTCCCTGAGGTGTAACCATCACAGGTGACATTTAATGCCACCAAATGAACGTCTTCCACATGAGATCCAAAAAAAAACCAAGAAGTCTGCTTGTAATGATGCCACTGCACTGTATTCTGCTAACCTAACAAAATATGTCATTCCACAATCACCTTATTCACTTGATCATGGGCCCTCAGATATTTAACTTTCCTGCTTTCTATTAAACAATCTCCCAGGAACTCAATTTCCTGATAAAATGCACTCCAAAATTGGCTGGACAAGTTCTTCTTCAATCTGAGCAGCTTCCAACCACTGGCCAGATTTGTTTGGAACAAAAGCCTCTCAAGCACTTCCTGTCCATCCACCAGCCAATTTCATCCTCTTTCTTTCATGCAGTTTTTAAAATCTTCCACTAATCTGTCCCTCAATCTTCCTCTAAGATGCTTTCCTTTCAGCTCCAAGTCCATCATCTTCCTTGATATTTTCTCCTATTCTTTTTACATGACCGTACCACTGAAACCATGATTTTGTAAGACCCAAGGCTTATACCGGGGCTGTAGTATCGCCTTAGTGTCTTAACTAAAAGTTCACGTGGATGGAAAGTTCTGTAGAATTTTCACAAAATAATTCGAATTTTACCATGCAGCCTAATAGAAACTCAACTTAAATGCTTGAAGGTTGCCACTAGATCTGTTTCTAAACCACAAATCTAGAAAAAGGTTTTTCTACTGAATTATAACAGTTCACTTTCAGAAAATTTAAAGTTTTATTTTCAAAGTCACATTGACTAAAATGCATTTACACAGTTGAGAAGGCAATCGAACACTCTTTTCCAAAATATCGCAGATTGTGGAGAGAAATTACCGACCAAAACCCTTATAGTGAATTTACAAAGTTCTAACTCAACATCATACTTGCAGGCTATCACACCAAAGTCCCAAAATGGCCAACTCGGTAGCGCCAAATTTCAACCGACTTCCTCCAGCTCCGACACAAGACTTGTGCAGTTTAACTTAACATAATGCTCCCAGGATACAGACAAAGCATGATGGCAGTGGGGTCTTTTTATAGGAATCACCAAAATCAGTGACGTAAGCAACTGTATCACATCTTTTCGCTTCCGCGAGATCAAAAGTGTGTCTAATTTATTAGACGATCCAGATTTAAACTTTGACAAGGTCTATACTTATCTACTAGACGGCAGTTTAGTGAGAAATTTAGAGTGATTAGTTTTAAAGTTTTATTTAATTTCCGTGTGGTGATACAAATCTCTGAAGAAGGGGATTAACTCAACCATTTGAATTTATTCGGTTTTCTCTGAATTTCATGGAACTGCAAGTTATCTGAATAAAATTAGTGTCAAAATATTCTACAAAAATTTACAAGTTCAATGGTATAACAAACGTAAAAATCGGTGACCGCATAATGAAATTACAGCTTAGACAAGATTTGGTAAATTAATGGTTTAGAAGTGATATGGTTTTCTGTTAATAACTTTTTAGGTATTGTTTATATAGAAAAGGAAAAATTACTAGAATTTTCTCAGAATTAAATTACGTGTTTTGAAAGTTATTTTATTTCTGAAAGTGTTTTGGTTTGGTGGCAATTAATTCCTAAGTGAAGCACGTGGCTTTGGTGACAAAATAATCTTTAAAATGTTTATAAAATCTGTTCTACTGCATGGAATGATCTGAAATTAAAATATGTGATATTAGATTTTTAGCTCTTTCATGAAATCTACTTTTTAGTTCAAAAGCTTACTAGGATTCTGTGATAAAAATTCTTAAAAGTGAAGTGCATTCAACGAAGTGTTTAGAAATTTATTTAAGGTATTTACACGACCAGAAACTACGGAATTTTAGTGAATTTAGCTTTCTTTTAAATTATTGTTCCTTTAAAATTACTTTATTTCATTTGAAAGTATCCAGAAATAGTGAAATATTATATATCAAAAATCTATTGTTTGGATAGCTGGATTATTTTGGATTATCCTACTTCAGGTTAGTATAAGGTTTCTTTATCATTATTAAAAGTTGATTTATGCAACTAAGGAAAATGGAAGCGGCTTCTAGGCGATATAAATAAGAAAAGAAAGGGAAATTAACCCACCACATACCAAAGTGGACGGATGCGATGAGAGAACACTAATGCTGACAAACAACTACACAATATTTCGGCATCTGCCTTGCTCACAAATAGAAAAACGTGCCATTAGGCTCGGAACGTGTGCGCACACCGAACGTTACCTAATGAGTCATTAGGATTTTATTTTTTACTTACGGCTTTACACCTCGTCGACATAGAGGTCATTAGAGGCACGATGGGACTGGGGACAAGTAACTGGAAGGAATTCGTCCACGGCCTTTTGAAGAAACTATCCCCGCATTCACGTGGAGTGATTTGGGGAACCATGGAAAACCCAACTCTGGATGTCTAGACGGGTATTCGAACCGATGTCATCCTGAATGCGAGGCCAGAGCGTTAACTGCTCACCCACCTCACTCGTCACTATGCTGTATATACATCTGATCCAGGCCTCTAGCTCGTACACAGAATAAGACTTCAAATCTGCACATGTTGCACTGACTCAGAACTGAAAACTGTTTTTATTATTATTATTATTATTTCTTTCCACTGGAAAATAAAGACATGAGTAATAGCCAAACTGCCAATATTACTTATTTTTTGTTATTAGGTGTCAGGCGGAAAGGTTCGTTGGGGGCATTAACACTTTTGCCTGAACTGTGAACAGCTAGGTTCATGACTATGTGTAGCCTTCTGGTACCTAAAATATTTAAGAAATTGGCCGCCACGCGTTCGTATTAAACCCTAAAGGGTGCCTTACAAAGGTCTATCTCAATAATACAACTATGTAGGAACTTGAAATTTACATACCATGTATTTAACTCTTGCCAATCTGGCAGTACGACAAACTACCAGATTTTTTACCACCAGTGACACTCATCATATAACTGTGACTGCAAAGATCAACCTTATGACCATTTCTTCAACCATTAGGTCAACCAATTTTTGATGGAACAATAATTTGCAGATACAGGGCTTTAATTACAACAAAGATCATAAAAATGAGTTTTCATAGTTAAAAACATTAAGTCTGAGACATTTTGGAATCATTTTGCATCTGCTTTTTTTTTTTTTTTTTTTTTAGTAATTTCTAAAGTTTTCTATTTCTATATGAATAACTCAATTAAATGGCAAATTAGGAAACAGTTTTGAATGAGTTTGTGAATAGTTCCAGGAAATTTAAGTGTATCTTGTAGAGAATCGTAAACAGCAAGTTAGCAGTCAAAATTGCTGATTGGCCAGTTAATTAAATTATTAATAAAATATACATAAGTTCAGGAACTTGTGGTCTCTGTAAATTAAAAGGATTTATTCTCAATCATTTGAGTAATTTTCGGAGTTTAAAGAAGTAGTTATAGTAAAAGTCATTGTTTAAAGATTTTATGAAACTTCTAGAATATGTTGAAGCAAGCATTTGGAGCATTGTTGCCAGTTTGCTGGAGCAATTTGAGGGTGCCATTCTGCATCACCTCTGCTTCACCTGAGTTTCCATTTCAGTTAAAAATTTAATAATAAGTGTTTAAATCAGTTTGAATCATAATACAAGATTAGATCTGAATTTTCTGAGTGTTTCTGTGGATTTTATCCCTGGTTTGTACTAATATGGACCAAGTTGGAGATTTTATAAAAGCAACAAATTTTGTTAAACTGACTGTTGTGTAGTACCAACTGTTATGTGAATGTGAAGCATGTAGCTAGAATCTGTGATCAAAGAAGTCCCTGGTAAAATTGAACAGTATTTTTGGTGGTGGCTTTGGGGAACACTTTTATCAGTGGTTTCATTAAAATCAAAAGTGAGCACTAACGCCGTCCCTGTTATTCAATAGTGTTAGACACATTCAGAGAACATTATGCTTTTATTTCTTCCTCCCATGAAAGTGGCGACCCTCTTCAATCAGAACTGGATAGTTAAGAAATAATGAAGTATTTGAAGAACTTTGAACTTTGTTCATAACAGTCATAACCATGCAAATTCCCTAAACACAACTTTCAAAACCCCACCTACAGCAAGATGTTTCAAACAAATCCAACAATCCTGTCATATGACAAATTAGAGTACTTATGTGTGAATGGGGATTTTTCATGACATGTCAACTGATCAACATCATCGCTGTATATGAGGCTGTTCTTCTATTCTTTATGGTCACTGTCAAAAGCATGTTGTGACCACAGACTTCACCAGAAAGAGGTTGCACTTGTGTTCAGTGCAATGGATCTCAATGTTATGCATATGGTCTGCTGAAGTAGAATTTTGTATCCTGTTCAACTTTTCCAAATGAAGCCTATCTCAATTTTTTGCAGGCAGCTAAAAGATACTTTTTAGACCATGATGGAAAATATCTTAATTATTTTCTGCAAAAAAATTTCCAGAATATAGGACAAAATACTGGCAAATCTCCCTTCTCTGCTGTTGTATTTTTGCCTTTGTTTAAAGTGCCTTCCCTATTTAATGTTCAGAGCAGCCATTCTGCCTGTTTGTTTGGCAAATTATTATAATTATTTGGGCAATTACATCATCATGCAAGAGATGATTACGGAAAAGGTCAGGAAGGAATTCCCCCATGGCCTTTCGAAGGAACCATTCCTGTTCAAACCAAATTTTGGATGTGCGGACAGGGATTTGAACCCATATACTCCTGAATTGTTTGTCAGAGATGTTGGATTTCTGAAATACAAAAATTTCTTGCCCTGTGTACAAAAGTAGATAATGTGGTACTCCTCTGAGCGGGATGGTGTGGCTGCAGAAAGCCAAGTAGTGGTCAGCAGGTATTGGCTTACAGTGCATACAATGTACTAAAGTACTGTCTGGCAATTACTTTATTAGAATATTGAGACAAAGAGTTTAATTTAATTCCTTTTTGAAACAGATATTTAGATGTGTTCCAGTAAGGTTTTCCAGGAATTTGTTCATGCTCCCCTGCTGTGGACACACATAACACATGCATCAACAACAAAATGGTAGAAACACATGGGTTTATGGATTGTGCTTTTCAGTGCTCTCTTCTCAGATACTATCAAGAATCTCAGCACAGAGTGCAACATGCAAAACAAAAAAATAAGTGCTTCTTGAGAAATTAAAATAAAATATGCTTATTTTGAACAGATTACAGCCTTAAGGAACTCAAAGTTAAACCAGTTCTACAAACTGTGCAAAACTACAGAAAAATCTTGCACAGACCATGAACTATAGACCAGATCCCACAAAAATCCTGAAATGCTAATCCAGAGGCAGGAGAGATTTAGGAAGACAAGCAAGAAGATAAATTGAGATAGTAGCAGGAAATCAGGCCTAATACTTGATGGCAAGAAAAAGTAGAGTAATGTTGTCTCCATCCTGATCTATAACTGTCTGAATACTTCCCTTCACCTCAGTTTTCTATCATATTTCTAGATGCATCATTCAGCAGTTCCCTTGCAACATTAATATTCTTTATAAACCTATCATTATCTTCCTTCTTATTGCCATTAATTCCCTATTTGGTTTCTTCAAGTATTCCCCCAGAGCCTTGATGGGTCTTAACTCTCTTGTGTTCTTTTCTCACCTTCCTGTTATAGTGCATAGGTTGTTTCCTTCCCATTATTTTCTGTTTTGCAATAAATACTTCTTCACCCCACTATCTCCTTAAACTCTTCCCTCTTTCACTTCACTGTATTTGTGCCATCCTTCCATTTGCAGATACTTTACCTGAAATATCTCTTCAATTTAAAAATCTGTGCTTTTCCATAACTTAACCTATTGTCACATTCAATTTTGGTTACTTGTTTAGCGAACCCTATGATATCCATCAGAACTGCTTCATGATCACAAATCCCTTCAACAACTTAAGACACCACATGATCAGTCTTTATTAGGAATATATCTAACATGATGGGTCCACTTTTGTGAAGCCCCCTTTTCTTATCTAGGCATTTTTGAATTTCTGTTCCCTTTTGTTAGTAATTTTACTTCCTTAACTGTTGACACCCAGTACATTTAAATCCCTATCAATAACTACCCTTCTACATGCTCCTCTAAACTCTGAATATTTATTTTATTTTCTCCCCAAGAGCCTTGTCTTCTTCATTCATTCTTCCACTGTGGTAGGCAGCTGATTTTTTTTTTCTTTTTTAACACCCCAGAAATATACCACTAGCAACTCATAACTAAGATCTATGAACATCTGTGAATTATAGTATTATTTGCTGATCAATATCAAAATCCCTCCACCAATTGCTCCTCTATCTCTGTGGTATACACTATAAACCATCAGAGAAAACTTAACTGTTTCGCACTCCTTCCTTTAATCAAGACACCATTCCTACAATTACTTGTGGGTTGTGTATATGTTTTAAGTTACCAATCTTTTAATACTTTATTCATTGTATACCTACAGTTTAGAAGAAAGAGTCTTATAACTGGCTTATTGATATTTCCAGCATTAACCTTCATCATCCGTTTTGACCTTGTCTGTAATTGTTTTAATGGCCTCAACTATTTCATTAGCATTAATGATATTTCCCAATGCACATCTGCATATGTTTAGGCACCTAATTTTATTCCCTCCTCAACAGGACTGGCGCTACGATTCTTGGGCCTCGGGAAAGCGATCTTAGGCCCCATTTCCTCACCCTCCCCCCCCCCCCCCGAAAATATTTTTACTTTATAATTTTTTTTTTTTTTTTTTTTTGACAACTCAGAAAATTTTAATACAAAAATGTTTAAAATTATTGGTGCAGATTTTAAAATTTGTGCTTGATTTCTATTTATTTAGGCACCCAGGCCGGCGGCCCCCCCCCCCTTTGGTACCCGGACCCCGGGTACTTTTGCCTTGCTTAACCCCCCCCTAACGCCGGCCCTGCTCCTCAACTAAAAAGAGCATGCAGTCCTTACCTCACCATAACTGCTCACAGCTTTAGCCAACAATTCGGAAAGTACAGCCTCACCCAATCAGTTTAGGTGAAGCCCATGACTAGTGAACCATTTTATAAATTAATTGATACTGCTACGAGGTTACATTTGCGAAGTATAAGCAAGTGTTAAATAGCTAAACCAGAAGGAAGACCTAAGTGAAATACTATACACAGTCCTAAAGACATATTTCATAAAACTATATATGCACAATTATAGACCACATACTGTACAATTAATTCATTACTGACTTTATCATTACAGATATAGCTTACCTTTCAGTAGCAGATATGTTGCTATATCTCAGACGTCAAAATCTGCCAGAAATTTTGTTAGAAACATTTCTCAGCATTCATCACCAAATAACATATTGACAGGAAAAAAGAGAAACACAGATTTGTAGAAATAATGTAAGATATAATTCTGCAAACAGCTTCAGTGATGTTGTTATATGCCGCAACCAACAACTGAACATTGCACCGATTGTAACATACATTGTTCATCTGAGGATACGACTCCCAACACAATCTAACAAAACAACTTAGCTTTATTTTCGTACGAATCGAAAATACACATTCACCATTGCCATGAATGCATAATTTTACAGCTTGGTCCAGGCCTCAATTCCACATAAATGCTAACTCGCTTTCTTTTGGTACAAATCAAAAATACATATGCGCCATTGTCATGTATTTTACTGCTTGGTCCAGAATGTATTTTCACGTGAACACGGAGTGTAGTTGGTTAGCAAAAATATGGCCCCATAACAATAAACTTCACCATAAGACATTGGCCCCAATAAGGATGTTAACACATTATCTCAGTACCTGCAACACGTAACTGATACGAAAATAAACATGTCTGCAATTTGCCTGCCAAAATAAATATATCGTATCATTACCTGTGTCGTTACTTCTTCTTTACATTTTTAAGGATGTCGAATGCAGTTTTCTCTGCAGCAATAAATCGTAAGATACATCTGCAATGAACAGAAACAGGTAATAACACATATTTATTGCGTGATAACTTGAAACGACCTACTCATATTTCATATGATTGATGGCTCCAGTATGAAATAATATGTCTTTAGGAATGAGTGTAGTAAATTTCAGACCGACAGCACATTTCCTTCTTGGGACCCTGGCGTTGCGTCCTAGCCTTTTTTTCTTTTCTTTTATGTACACTTTTTCTAGAAAAGTATATCCTCAAAAACAGTGGCAAATTTAAAGCTATCACACTACCAATTTTCCGTCTGCTCTAAGCTTTGTATCAGCCTAACAACATTACCTTCCAGTTATGGTATCTCAAGAACCATGAGATATATTTAAACAAAATATTCTTAATTTTCGATTTGTTTCATTGAGCTGCACCACGGTAATGATAGTGCTGCCAGAGTGTGGTTGTTATATTAAACGTAACACTAAAGAAATATTATAAATCATAAAACCAAAACAACCTCAACTCATACCTTATTATGTTGTCAGTACTTGAAAGGTAGTGGTTCTGCAAAATTTGTCAGTTTTGCTTTAGATTTAGAAATATATTGTGCACAAACACTTTCATCAAAATGATCTTCACAACAACAGATTCTTGAATCTGCATATAAACTGAGAGCATCTTCCGTCCTTGCTAGTTTCAACCACTTTTTTGTATTTTTTCATTGTTTGGAACATATATAAATAACTTGATTGGCATTTTTATTGTTGTGCTTTTACACTGGGGCACTACACAGTACTTATAAAATGAGGAACTCATTTTTAAGTAAAGAACACTTGACACCTGCCACATACACACACAACTGCTTTGTTTTAGTTTGGAAGGTGTGACATCATTCAAGACTCCGCGCCATGACAGTCTTGAGCGTTTTCGCAGTAAATTTAAATATGTTTTTTAAAATGCAATATACATAATTTCAATGTTTGATTTTTTGAAAAATAATGTATTTTGAGTAAAATAGATACTAAGGTAAAGTATTAACCTAGTTTTCAAATTTAGTCAACTAGCAAATTACAGCTCAGAATGGAAATAAAGTTACTGATCTTTTTCTTGCTATCCCTGCAACAGTCTCAATTTATCTTCTTGCTGGTCTTCTTACATCTCTCCTGCTTTTGGATTGGTATTTCAGGATTTTTGTGGGACCTGTCTGACTTCACTGGTTGCACATGGTCTGTCCAATATGTTCTACATTTTTGCGTACTTTGTAGAACTAGTTTAACTTTGAGTTCCTTAAGGATGTCATCTCATCTTTTTATGCCCCATAATGTGTTACCAAATGTTCTTCTCATGAATCATATCTTGCAATTCTTTAGTCTCCATTTGCAGAGTGTCTAGGCCTAACTGACATGCAGAGGGGTAAGTTTAGCCAGGATGTTACCTAGCCCGATTCTTGTGTGCTGCTGAACAGGAGATGTTTTGAATGTGCTATTTATTATTATTCCTACATGTTTCATGCAGTTTGTAATTTTTTTCATATCATTTTTTGCAATGTAGCTGTGGTTATTTCTTAGGTATTTCAATGCTATTTACTCTATGGGGTGTTTTCTACGGAAATTTTTGTTCTCTTGTGATATTTCCCAATGAAGGCCTAAATTTGGTTTTATTGAGGGAAACCTCCATGCTGTACTGAACATTTTAAAAAACAGGGACTCTGGAGTAATGAAACCATTAGAAAGTATGATTCACCAATGGGAGAATGAGCTTGTTGGCACAAATAGAAACTAGCATACCAAAAAAATCCTATATCTATATCCTGCAATTCACAATTACTATGGGTGGCAGAGGGTGCTAAGCACCAATCATACTTCAGTGATTCCAATCCCAAACAGAATGAGGAAAGAAAGCATACATAAATATATCAGTATGGCATCTTATTTCTCTAATCTCATCCCTTCTGTCAATGCGACCTAAATAGGTTGGTGGAAGAAGTATTTCATTGCACTCGTAATTTAAAGAATTTCGGATTTTTTCCAATAAATTCAAATGAATACTATATAGTCTGTCTGCCAAACAAAATAAGCCCAACCTATGTATCAATTCTGTGACATTTTCATAAGGAATGTAGCTTGCAGTCACGAATCGAGCGGCACTCCTCTGGTACTTTCTCTAACCTGCCAATCAATCCCTTGTGATACGGATCCCATACTCCACAAAAGTAATCCAAATGCAGAAGCACTAGTGTTTTGTATGAACATTGCAATTTCTCAAAATACGACCTATGAATCGTAATCTAGAACTAGCTTTGCCTACAACGGATGCTATTTGCAAGTCTCATCTCATGTTGCTTTGTACTATTATGCCTAGATATTTCAGGGAATGAAACGTGTCAACAACTGAATTGTTAACTTTGTACTCGTGAATAAACAGAGTCTTTTTGTTACATATTTGCATTGCCTTGCACTGTTTGCAGTTAAGTGTAAGCTGCCATTTATGGCACCATTCCGAAATAACATCCAGATCACATTTAATTTCTAAGCAATCATCAGAGCACCCCATTTCCCTATAGAAATGTGCATCATCAGCAAACAATCGCAACCTGCAATTAATGTTGTCACTGAGATCATTTATAAAAATTAGGAAAAGAAGTGGTCCTATTACACTTCCTTGAGGAACACCCGAAGTAACATCTAGCTTAGAAGAGGCTTCCCTGTCAACAATGACATACTGTGACCGACCATCTACAAATTCACGAATCCTTTCGGAAATCTGATGCGATATGCTGTATGCTTCAATCTCTAAAAGTTGGTTGTGTGGTACAGAGTAAAAAGATTTCTGAAAATCCAAGAAAGTTGCATCAACTTGTGAACCTGTGCCGATAACTTTCATGTCATGCGAAAATAGGGCCAGTTGTGTTTCACAAGATCTGTACTTCCAAAAACCATGTTGAGTAACTCGTTTTCATCCAGAAACCTCATAATGTTAGAACATATGACATGCTGCAGAATTCTACTGTTCACAGATGTTAGTGATATGGGTCGATAATAATTCCTAGGATCTCTCCGATCTCCTTTCTTCAAAACAAGACCCCTCCTCTTCTTGTTGTACATCAATGACCTTACTGGAAACTCACTGACAATGTTAAGAGTGTTTTATTTGCAGATGACACTAACCCGCCTGTGAGAAAAATGCCAAAAGCAATCTAGAATTTAATGTAAGTGAGGTACTTAGTGAGGTAGCAAATTCATTAAAATTAAATTTTAAAAAAAAAAACAGACATTATATTAGGTTTAAAACAAAAAAAAAACTATGCACAGCCAGATTTACAAGTAAGCTATAAAAATAACACAATATTAGAAACAAAGACTATCAAATTCCTTGGTATTAAAATAGATGAGAAACTCTATTGGCATGAACATATCACTTCACTACTGAAGAAGTTAAGTAGTTGTACCTTTGCAATACAAACACTTTCTCTAACAGCAGATCTAGAATTAACGAAACATGTGTACTACTCATATTTTCATTCAGTGATGTCATATGGCATAATCTTTTAGGGAAACTCTTCACAAAGTAAAAAAGTTTTCACAGCACAGAAAAGAGCTATTAGGATGTTGTGTAGGGTACAACCAAGAACTTCTTGCAGACAACTTTTTAAAAAATTCAATATTCTTACAATGACTTCTCAGCATATATATTCTCTCATGTGCTTGTTGTAGATCATTTTAACCGGTTTACTTCTAATTCACAGGTACACATTTCAATGCAAGAAACATAAATAACTTGCACAAAACACAAACATCTCTGTCATTAGTACAAAGAGGAGTTAATTATTCTGGTATACATCTGTTTAATAAACTTCCCAAGAGTATAAAACAGTCTGCAGATAATAAAGATATACTTAAAGAAAAACTGAGAGATTATCTTATTGGCAACTCCTTCTACTCCATTCAAGAATTTGAACAAATTAGTTAATTGTATTCAATATGAATTTTGCAAAATTCGGTTGTAAAAATTAATGTTTAATGTTATTCTCTTTATTTGTCTTTGGAACATATACTTGTTTTTACTATGATTATGACTCATATTGTATGTATGGTATTAACCATGACATGTTTCACAACCCAGAGGTCCTTCCTCAGCAGGGAATCATGAATCAAGATTGATAAATAAAAAATAAAAAAAAGGAATCACCTGGGCTATTTTCAGTCAGAGGGTACTTTTCTTTCTTCTAATGATTTACGGAACATATCTGACAGAAATGGTTCTATTTTCTCCGCGTATTCTGAAAATACTCTTACTGGTATACCATTGGGACCTGGCGCTTTCCCCCACTTCAGGATACCTACACTATCAATTTGTACCAGATCCATCTCATATTCTACACACTGTAGAAAAGAGGGAATGTTTTCTTGAACCTAAGGATATCATAAAGGAGTTAAGAAAGCTAAAAAGCAGAAAGGTGCTGGTGTAGATAACATTGCGATGGATGTATTAAGGATAGAATTGTACCTTATTTTGAAACGTTCTGGATACTTGCTGTTTACCAGAGAACTTGAAAAGTGTGATAGTAGTACCGGTCCAAATCGGAGGAGTAACAAATGGGGTCGAAAATTACAGTCCGATCTTTTTGACACCAGTGATATGTAAAATAATGGATAGATTGATAGGCAACCACATAATAAAAGTATGTGAGACACCAAACGCGCTTTTAAGTCGTCAATATGGCATTAGGCACATATAATCATGAGAATTTCAGTTAGTGGGCTAAATGCAAGCTATTTTGGATTAAATGGACTAGGGAGGCCTGACTGACAGTGTAGATTTATACCATTTGACACAGTGGTGAATTAAATTGTGGTAAATCAAATAAAAACCATTGGAGTGGATAAAAAAGTGATTTGCTGAGTACAATTCTTAAAAGAAAGCTAAAACTTGGGTAGGAAATGCAATATCAAAAGAAGTGGATGTGAAAAATAGAGTGTCGCAGGTTAGTGTACCTGGGACCATTGCTATTCGTTATCCTAATGAATAATTGTGTTGTTGGTTTACTGCTCTAAGTTATGTTGTTTGTAGATGACATAATATTATATAATAGGATCAAAATGATAAAAGACTGCAGAGTGAGATGGACAGGGTATCTAACTAGGTAGGTCAACAAGGAATGAAAATAATTGCAAAGAAGATTTAGCTTATAAGAAACATACAAAAAACCCTAAAGGTTCATTATGATTATAAGCTGGGGAAGGAACTACCTGCTGAAGAGTTGAAATGTAAATATCTTGACAAAACAATTGGCTAGTTGACCAAATTTGAAAAATAGGTTAATACTTTAACTTAGTATCTCTATTTCTCAAAAAAACGTACTATTTTTTTTTTTTAAATCGAACATTTACATTCCTAGTTCAGGAGCTGTGCTATCATGTTGTTATAAGTGTGTGTGGGCGCCGGTGAGGTTGGTAGCTGAGAGTCAAGAGTTGGCACTACCGAGTCGGCCATTTTGGGACTTCTGGATGTGGCGCGTATTTATTAACATGAACTGGTAATTTTCATCAAGGGTTTCGGTCTGTCTTAACTTCTCTCCACAATCTGCAAACTTTTGGGAACGTATGTTCGATTAGCCAAATCAACTTTTGGAATGCTATTTTGAACTTTTGGTTTTATTTTGAATAAATTGGAAGAGTTTTGAAAATTGAACTGTTGTCATTTCGTAACTAGTCAGTAACCCTTTTCAATATTTGTGGGTCAACAAATATTGTGGCGACCTGAAGCATTCGAGTTGAACTATCAAGGCTACATGGTCAATTCAAAATTATTTAGCAAGTTTTACTGAGAACTTTGAGTACACATCAAGAGTGTAAGTTAAGGCACTTAGGCGATACTCAACCCCGGTATCGGCCTATGGTCCTTTTAAAAAACCAATCTAAATTTACCGCGAAAACACTCAATATTGTCATGGCGCGGCATCCTGAATGACGTCACACCTCACGAACTTAAACAAAGCAGTCGTGTATGTATATGGATGGTGACAAGTATTCTTTAGTTAAACATGAATTCCTCATTTTATAAGTACTGTGCAGTGCTGAAGTGTAAAAGTACAACAATAAAAATGCCAAATAAGTTATTTATATATGTTTCAAACAATGAACAAATACAGAAAAAGTGGTTAAAACTTGCAAGGAGGGAGGATGCTCATAGGTTATCTGCAGATTCAAGTATCTGTTTTTGTGTAGATCATTTTGATGTAAGTGTTAGTGCATTATATGTTTCTAAATCTAAAGCAAAACTGATGAATTTTGCAGATCCACTACTTTTCAAGTATTGATAACATAATAAGGTATGAGTTGACATTGTTTTGGTTTTATCATTTAAAACCTTTCTTTAGTGTTACGTTTAATATAATAAACACATTCTGGCAGCACTATCATTACTGTGGTGCCACAATCTGATGACAGACTGTTTGCAGATCGATAAAACAAATCTTTTTTTTGAGATATCTTATTACCATAGTTGAAAGGTGGTGATGTTATGCCGATATGAACCCTAGAGCAGACAGGAAATTGGCAGTGCTATAACTTTAAAATTTGCCACACCTGTTTTTGAGGATATACTTTTCTAGAAAAGGTGTATACAAAAGCAAAAAGAAAGGCTCGGGCGCAATGCCACAGTTCCAAGAAGAAAATATGCTGTCGGTCTGAAATTCACTATACACATTCCTAAAGACATTATGTTATAATGGAGCCATTAAATGTATGAAATATGTATAAAGTTGTTTGAAATATAGGTAGATCGTTACAAGTTATCAACCAAGAAATATGTGTCATTATCTGTTTCTGATCATTGCAGATCTTACGATTGTATTGTTGCAGAGAAAGCTGCATTCTGCATCCTTATAAAACATAGAGAAGAAGTAACGACACAGGTAATTATACAAAATATTCATTTTGGCTGGCATATTGCACAGATATGTTTATATTTCTATCGGTTAGGTGTTGCAGATACTGAGATAATGTGTTAATATGCTCATTGGGGCCAACGTCTTATGGCAAAGTTGATTGTTATGGGGCCATGTTTCTGCACGTAAAAATACATTCTGGACCAAGCAGTAAAATTATACATACATGGCAGTGGCGCATATGTACTTTTGATGTTGTTGTTTTTGTGGCTTTAGGGCGCGTCGACAACGAGGTCATTAGCGCCCTATGTACTTTTGATTCATACCAAAAGAAAGCGAGTTAGCGTTTATATGGAAATGAGGCCTGGACCAATCTGTAAAGTTATGCATTCATGGCAATGGTGAATATGTATTTTAGATTCGTAAGAAAATAAAGCCAGTTATCTAAGTTGATTTGTTAGATTGTGTTGGCAATAGTATTCTCAGATAAACAATGTATATTACAATCGCTGCAATGTTCAATTGCTGGTTTCGGCATATAACAACGTCACTGAAGCTGTTTGTGGGATTATAACTTACATTATTACTACAAATCTGTGTTTCTCGTTTTTTCTGGCAATATCTTATTTGGAGATGAATTCCGAAAAATGTTTGTAACAAAATGCCTAGCCGATTTTTACGTGTTAGATATAGCAGCATACCTGCTATTGAAAGGTAAGCTATATATGTAATGATAAATTCAGTGCCAAATTAATGCTACAGTACGTGGTCTATAATTTTACATATAACGTTTTATAAAATAATATGTCTTTAGGAATGTGTGTAGTATTTTGCTTAGGTTTTCTTTCTGGTTTAGCTATTTAACACTTGCATATACTTCGCAAATGTAACCTCACACCAGTATCAATTAATTTATAAAATGTATGTCTTGTTTACAAAACTGAAATAATGCTATTTAAGCTTACAATGCATAATTAACACTTGTGTATACTTACATCGAAGTTTCAACATTGCGGAATTCCATCAGCAAAAGTCGATGAAAGATCTGCGAAGTGCTGCGGCGCCAATTTTGTTCTAATTGCTACTGTTTGCTTAGCGAATTACGCTTGTCTTTCCTCATATAACTGTATTAATACAACAAAAATTCTTACAAACGAATAATTTACCAAGTAACTTGTTCTGTTGCACGAAAATGTGAATAACAACTGTAGCGTCTCGCGAGGTGTGACGTAATGCTTTCTCATTGGCCTGATTTTGCCGAATTTATTTTCTAAAAATAATAATAATAATCTTTATCTTTCATAATAAATTATTTTGTTTTTTGTTATCTCCTTAGCATGAGTAATCATTAAAAACTGTTATGCGTCCGATTTATTCTTGGTGGACACAAGCCAATTGATAATTAACTTTACTGGGCAGGATATATTGTACATGTAGCAGGAAAAGGCTTCAAAATACATCACATAATGGAGACTGATTAGTGGATGAACCAGAGAAGTGAGGGAACAGGATTACAAAACTTTGGTCTGACCATTACTTGAATATTGTGACGTAGTATGGGACCCATAGTTTAGGTATCAAATACAAGAGTTGGAGAGGATGTAACGAAGAGCTTCTCGATTTATCTTTGGAAACTTCTGCAGAATACAATCAGTGACTGATATGTCAAAAAAAGACAGGTGGAAGGTGAAAATAGTCGTTCTCACAGGCATGGAAAGATATTGGTGGAAGGATTAAGAAAGGTGTCTGGAAGGGAAAAAAATGACCATGACTTCCAGCTGGCACCTAATGACAGGGATAAGGGGTTGGAAGAATTTTCTTTCATACATAATGGAGTAAGAGATTGGAATAATTTACCAAAAACACCGAGAGAATTTAAAATTAACATTCATAGAAGGCAAAAGTAAGCAGGTACAAGAAAGGGGGGGTGCGAAATGAGTGTGTAGGGTAATTGTGGTACTCCAACATAGTTCTTTTTTTTTTTTTTAAATGTAGCAGTCCTTGGTAATTGCTGACAGAAGTGAAAACTATTAATATCATAAGCACAACATGTCATACTTATAACTACAGATACACTAAATAATAATAATTCCATGTGTATATAATAACCTGGGGTTTCTACTGGCTGCGCTATCCACTGCTGTCTTAGCCTCCTTAACCTAGCTTGGTAGTGCTACCAGGTACAAGGGACTTACAGTTTAAGGTGGAATCCAAACCAGGGAAGCTTTCTGGAGTACTTCACATTACACAGCAAGCTATGTCAAATGTGAAGGTCAGGTTAATGGTCTATGAAAATCCCCAGGGAGCCAGGGATCTATCGTTTGCCAGTCACCACTGAGCCACCAGACCGCAACAGATATAATATTAACATTAGCATGTCGGTAATGCAAACTCATAAGATTTTACCCATTCAAATATCGCACAACGTGCTAAAAGAAGTTTTCACTTCAGAAACCAAAAATCTAACTTAGTTCACAATATGACGATTCGTCATATCTTCCCAAAGGAGATGTACCAAGCTATTGTGTCATAGGTATGAAGGCTAATTCCTTACTTTAGGAGCACGCATTTTAACATGGAACCAGAAACACGGAACATCCTGGTATAGCCCATATAATCAAATACAACTCCTAAAAATTCCTACTAATCGCACCATTTGAATCTGCGACCCAGAAAGAGAACTTTCAGAACTAAGCAACTTAACAACTGAGCTACCATAAAGCCTTGTTTTGAAGTATATGTGTGCTAATTACTATCAAAATCGAATAAAAACTGTGGGATTGTATGAACAATGGTGACAGAAATTAAGGTGAGGGGGGAAAGCAGGAGAGGGTTTAGGTTTCTGTAAATCAAACATCGACAGTGTTTTCTGTTAACGATTTTGTGAAAAGTGCCATGTGCACATATCATACATGCAACAGGTGGCCATGATGGTGATTAGTTGTCACGATAATACAGTCTGTGGTATGTGATTGCGATAAACTTGCGGTTATGTGATTCTGATTGTTAGGCATGCAGGTTCTACTATGTTCAGAAATTTAACACAGTTCGCTTTAAAGTTTACTCTGTTTTTTTTTTTTTTTTTTTAACTGCTTTACGTCTCTCAACAGCGAGGTCTTTAGAGACGGGAAAGGATGGGGCAAGGAATGGGAAGGATTTCGGCCATGGCCTTTTGAAGGAAGCATCACGGCATTTGCCTGGAGTGATTTTGGAAACCATGGAAAACCCAAATTTGGATGCCCAGATGGGGATTCGAACCACCGTCCTCCCAAATGCGAGGCGAGAACGCTAACCGTTACACCGCCACACTTGGTAGTTTACTCTGATTTTATTCACACACTGCATACAAGTTTCCCATCATCACCATTAGTTAGATTATTTACTTTGAGTTTGGATAAGGCATATCATACTTCTTCTCTTACAATTACAGATTCTGACCATGCATCAGTCCGACAACGTTACACACTCTGTTCAGTACACCAATTCCTAACGACTCTCAGTTCTTCATGAAATGTTTGTCTAAAATACTGAAAGTACAGCATCAGGTTGCTTTCTGTGTCCACTTTATCCTTAATAAACAGAAAGCATGGCCTGTGTTACTATCACACACACCTCGCTATCATTTTGTCTACTGTACTATTTTGGGGCGGTTCAACAATGGTGATACCCTGTTGGTATGGTGTTTTATATCTATCCAAATAGATCACTAGCAGCTGGCTTTCATGCATGATTTGACCCCACAAAATTATCAATATCTGCTTTCAAATTGGAAAATATATATCAAGCATTAATTTTAACACCAAACAATTGCTATCTGACCTGCCTCATCCCTATCTAAGTTCATTAAATTTAGACCCTAACTGTTTGAGACTTGACTCACACTTGAATATTTACTGTTTTTTATAACTGAGTTCTCTTTTGCTCATACTGTTCTGTTTTTCATTTAAGGTTAAAACATGATGCTCTGACACAGAATTTTAAAATGTTAATTAGATTACTGCATAAATTTCCCAAACAAAAAAGGAAACTTACAGTTTCTTGAGAAATGATGTCCTTGTATTTAAGATTATCCAGCTTATCAATTATGATGTTTTCCAGTGTTTGGCAAGGTTTTGAAAAAATAAATTCAAACTGAAGTACACTGCAGAGTTCATAAGCACGCAAAATTATGGCCTCTTCTGTCACAAACCAATCTTTCATTGGTTCATCATTCCACTCTATCAAAGAACATACAGTCATTCCTGCAAGATCAAAGAAGAACACACAGTTAAAAGATAAACATTCACTCAGTAATTCAATCAACAAACTGATTCATTTCCCTACCTTTTTGTTTGGGCAATAAAAATAAATCTAATATATAACATTAACATATTACTTAATAAAAGACTTCTCAAAAACTAAATGCACTATGCTGTCACCTCATTACCTTTTCTTATATACAGGAGCATTTTTGTAATTAATAACTGCATTGAATTGTAAAAAAATCAAGCCTGTGATATTTGAGATCTTTTGCAATCTTAAAGATGAGTTTAAAACAATACATACATATTAAACTAGCTGATTCCCTTGACTTGTAGATAAAGAATTTCATTGTCAGAATTGAATATAGAAAGCTGTTGTCAATGTCGGATTGGTCCCAAACAACACTGTGTCTGCATAATATGACAGGAAAGCCATCACTATATCATTCTACCATCGAACCTGTCTCATGAAGAGAATCAATTTCAAACAAATTTAAAAACATAAAAACAAATGAAGGTGTGAGGATGGGGGGGGCAGGGGTTTAAACTAAGGGCAGCTTTATTTCAGCTTGGTCTTTTCTTCTTTCTTCAGCATGAGCATCAGATTCTTAGCTGCTCATGCTCTGCTAGAGCTATACCTTAGGCCAGTTTACGCCCGCAAGGAATGTCAAAAAAGAAGGCAAAATAAAATGGTGCCAGAAACATTTAAGCGGACACAAAGTAATAGTACAGAGAAAATCAACATCTATACTAAATAATATATTTTGTCTCTAAAAGAAATTTATTAACAAATCATACACTAACATAAAGCGCGAGAAGCACAGCTTGAGCAACCAATGTAACATTACAGACTAATACACACATCCGTCTCTCTGTCACCATTCGATAAGTTTCCAAAGTTTCGTGACTACAACTGTTATTCATACTGGAACAAAAAATGTCCAGTGCCCTTACTACAGATACAAAGTATTTCCTTGTCAAATTCCATCACTATCGGTATAGCCATTTATTCTTCAAAACGTAACAAAAAGATAGAGACTTACTTCCGCATTTAAGGGGGTAGGTATACCTAACACATACAAATATTTGATAAAGTTAAGATGTCATTTTCTCCAAATCTATTTAAATTTGAGGGTTCAAATTTCATAGCTCCATAGAACTGTTATAACTAGATATAAAAATTAATTATTAAAATAAATATATAGTTTAACAATAGGATAATGTACCATCCAAATAGACAGTGAAAAATATATTGTTGTAAAGGGTTTTAAAGATAAAAGGCGTAGTATTTGAAATTTTTCAGAAATGTTCTTTTAATATTGTAAACTAATATCAAGGCAACAAGTTGAACCTATAATATAACATATTTAACTCTATATTTTTTATTAATAAATTTTTTTGTCAAGAAAATAAAATTTTTGCTTTTTTTTTGCTTAAATATAAAGGCATATTTTTCATTTGGGAAAAGCTGCATAAACAATAATGGTTCAGACTGTAGTACTTAGTATGTAGAACATGTCATGCAAATTTGAAAAAGATCTATGCATATGGAAAAAAGTTATCTTTAAAACCGTTTGATGAATTGCTGTTTTGAGATATTTAAGGTTAAAGATTTGGATCACCTTCAAGTGCAGTAAGATTTAAATGGCTGTCAATCGTGCAGGGCATTGCTTAATCACACATAATTTACACGCTGTTGAAGATATTTAAATAATTTTTTCACTAAAATGACGCCAAAACTATAAACTGTTTTTGTGAATAATAAAAAAAAAAAATCATTTTTTTGAAACCTGATAAGTGTACCTACCCCCTTAAAGTATTATTCGTGCAAATCACACACACACACACACACTGACTGCTAGAGTAGCAACCCCTGAGGGATCAATATAACGTTAAAAAGTGTACACCTACAGCATTGCTAGACTACATACAATTTGCTTCATATTGCACTCCTAAATTTATGTTATCTACAGTTTAACATGCAATCCAAACAATCAACGGACCAGGCGTGACTCATACGATTAAAAACAATTTTAAAAAATCTTTGCTTCCACAGGGAATTGAACCGGAGACAACGCTCCAAACATTAGTTAGCAAGCTCTTTAACCACTGAACTACCCGACCGCTATATAAAAAGGTAGTACAGAGACCGACACACCCTACGCGTCTATCACCTTTCAGTAATTTTCCAAAATTATATGACAACATGTAATATTTATACAGAAAAAAGTATGCTATGTCCATCCTAATTCCAAATAGCATCTCCTCGTAAAATTTAATCACGATCGGATTAAGCATTTAGTCCAAGAAACGTAACAAACAGACAGACAGGTAGAGTTACTTTCACATTTATAATATTAGTATAGATACACAGCATACTTATAAAAATGATAATACATGACAAATTAAAGAAACTCCATTACAACATAAACATAAACAGATACGGCATGGAACAGACTGTAGAATAAAGAAACCGAAACACAATCCCATCTACTGCATGGTTACCCAACCTAGATAACCAATTGTTGTGTCGATAAATTAACACATCACCATCTGTTATAAACTTATGGACTACAGGGCATTTCATGTATGACGCATCCACGCGCACGGCAATAATCGCCCGGCGCAATGCCGGCTCGTTTGCCACCAACTCATATGGGCAGCACCTGTGCTCAGGAATGCCTCTTGCGTATGTCAATTTCTTACCTTATGGCATGTACTGGAAATGTTGGCCATCGGCTTCAATACACACTTGACATCTTCTAAGGATGTTTTGACTAATTCTCTGCAGTGTTTCTGAAGAAATATTATTAATTTTAGTTCTTATGTTTTCCATAAGTTCCTCTTCCGTATGGGGATTTGAATCATAAACACGCTCTTTTAGGTAACCCCACAAAAAGAAATCACAAGGTGTCATAACTTGGAGAACGCGGATGCCATGATCCACGACTAATAATTTGATTCTCATTGTAAACACGCTTTAAAGCACACATGAATTTTCGGCTGTACGGGGAGTTGCACTGTCTTGTTGAAAATGACGGTAATTTCTTTCATCTTCTATCAGCTGTTCAAAAAAGGTATTTAAAATGTTGTCCACGCAGTGAGAAGATGTAATTGTTTCGGTAAAAAACACTGGTCCAATAATTTGCCTCGCACTAATTGCACACCAAACTCCAACTTTCACATCGTGTCGCGGCTGTTCGTGGATAAGATGTGATTTTCTGTATTCCAGTACCGACTGTTTTGACTATTTACGTATCCACTTAAATAAAAATACGCCTCATTGGTGAAAAATGTCAATTGCGGATCCAGCTCGATATCATGCACACCTTGCATAAACCATATAAATTCTTCGCGGGTTTGCCGCCGGATTACATTTTCTGTTGACGAGCTTTCGGCGACTTGCACTGCCACCATCATCAGGTCCTGATGGCGGCAGTCAACAGAAAATGTAATCCGGCGGCAAACCTGTGAAGAATTTATATCAAAGATACGACGGGAAAGACTTATCTCTCTTGCATAAACCAGTTTGAAAACCTCATTAGTACAGAGTAAACTGCTAGTTTTGATTCATGCATAGCAGTTGTTCAATAACGGCTAAAATTAGTAATATTGCTTCACAAACACTGCAGAGTGTTAGCCAAAACATCTTTAGAAGATGTCAAGCGAAAATTGAAGCCAATTGCCAACATTTCCAGCACATGCTATAAGATAAGAAATCGAAGCAAGCAAGATGCGTGCGTACCCGAGGACAGGCGCTGCCCCGAGTGAGATGGCGGCCAGTAAGCCGGTGCTGCGCTGGGCGATTATTGCCGTGCACGTGGACACGTCATAAATGAAACACCCTGTATAATAATAATTTCGTGTGGTTGTAATGACCTAGTGACAAGGTTTCTATTGGCTGCGCATTCTGCCCCTATCGTAGCCGCCCTAACCTAGCCCGCCAATCCTGCCGGGTACAGGGGACCTACGTTTAATGTGGAATTGAAACCACGGTACCGTAATGGCCTACTTCATATTACACAGTAAGCTGCGCCAGAGGTAAAGGCCAGGGTAAGTGCCTATGAAAATCTCCGCCGAGACAGGGATTTGAACCAGGGGACCTTTCAATCTCGTCAGATACCTCAACTACTGAGCCACAAGACCGCTCAAACTTATGGAACTTACAAATAATTACAAACCATTGTCCTATGACAAACAGTTAAATGAACATTTAATTCAGCAATAATAAATATTGAGGTCGATAATCGAAATAAAAACTATCTTATCTTTTAAGTTAGACCAAATTACACACAGCAAGCCAAATGTCATCAAAATTGGTTAAGGTAGTTTCAGAGTTTATCTCGGACAAACATCATGACCCAAGATTTATATATATTGGACTTTTGTTGGATATTATTATTACTAAACTATCAAAAATACATTATTGAAATTTTACATTATTTTAAATCATATTTAATACATTTTATTGATAATCATTGATCTCTAAAGTATTCAATTTTTTGGTAAAAAATAAAAATGACTACACACACACACGTGTACTCACAAAATCCGGTTTAATCCGTTCCATTTGCAATGCAGACAGTTTGAAAATAAGATTCTTTATTCCAATATACATCACAAGATTTGTGCTATTTATTAAAGTGATAGAGCACATCCCATCACAATTCCCTGCAAATTTACTGTTGCATTCACGAAATTTCACTTTAAATTCTTTCAGCGTAGTCTTTGAATTTATTAGTCTAGGCTCCCTTATCTTCAAAGGAAATTTTCCCACTCCATTAAGCAAGAAATCAAGTCTTAGTTACAGTGATAAAATATTACTTGGGGTGTGCAACATACTAACGTAAGCTGTGACTGTACTTGAAAATATTCGTCACTCTGGTACCTAAATAAAAGTTTAGGCTAGGTACATTCAAATTTGTCACCAAACTGTTGAAATGACTGCAACAGATAATGGTAGGGTATAACATAGAAATGTAAAGTCACTGTGTATAACCGAATAAAATAATTGTTTAAAAAAAAAAAACAAAAAACGCTTTAAAAAAAAAAGCACTAAAAATTTTAAAATAACTTTATACCTTGCTTAAGAGAAAGTAAATCTAAATGTACAATATTTTACAATACTGTCATTGAAATTTTTACATTAATTAGTTATTTTTAGAGTCAGTGCCAGCTGTCACATCGCAAAGATCGAATTACTGAACTACTTTTGGTTTTAGAGGCGAAACGGGTAGTACGAACAAAAATTCTCAATATTTTACAGCATGTCGTGAGCCAGATAGTGTTATTGTGGGAGACAGCTTAGGGAAAACAAATTAACAGTATTTTAATCTGTGTCTCTGCCTTATTGGTCATCCAGGCATATCTCTGGTGCTACAATGTCAGTTGGTAGGCTGCATCATGCAGTAAACAATTTACAGTTAGCATAATATCGGCGTATCATCTGTATGTTTCAGTTTTGTTGAAACATGTTTCTAGCATTAATTGTAGGTAAGAAGTAACATGATTTTTTATGTATTATTGTTATTCATTATTGTTTACATCTTTTTGTTTTTCTTGCTTTCACTGGCACAGACTCCTAAAATAACTAATTAATGTAAAAAAATCAATGACAGTAATGTAAAATATTGTCCAGTTAGATTTACTTTCTCCTAAGCATGGTATAAAGTTATTTTCAAATTTTTAGTGCTTTTTTTAATTATTTTATTTTTAAAATTTTAGTGGTATTATAGTTTGTTTTGTATTTTAAATATGACGCAACAGTTCCCATTTTGCAAACTTTCTGGTAGCTCAGGGATTAAAGCACTTGCTTTCAAAGAAGAATTATGTCTTTATATATCACAACAACATCCAGAACGGGGTGAATTGGGTGTTGTGTTAAGGAATGTCAGTTTATATTTTGGTTTAGGCTATGTTTCAATCTTATCATTACATCTATTAAAGCTGCTGGTCGATAACCGAAACATGTAACATCAAAGCTACAATCAACACCTTTTAACTGATCTCCATAGGAACCTCCATTTCTTATCTGATTTTTATTGAACTTTGGCCATGTATACTTTACAACAAAGAGAAAAATCCTGTCAACATTTGGTCTGCCAAAGCTCAACCCCTACCCTCCTTCCACCCCTTTAATTATTGTTAATGTTCTGCATAAAAAGCTACACTCCACACCATTTGACCGATTATCATCAAAGTTGGCATATACATGTGATTTTTCTTTGAGAATCTGGCCAAAAAATAAATAAATAAAAAACCACCCCTCCCCTCTTTACACACCATAATTTTTATACAAACCCCTAATTTTTTATCCGATTTCGATGAAACTTTGGACATGCATAGTAAAAAATAAAGAGAAAAATACTGTCAACATTTGGTTTGAAAAAACTGATGCCCTCTCCCCCTACCGACCCCCTAAATTTTTACCAATGTTCTTTATACAAAGCTACAGTCGACACCATTTAACTGATCTCCATTAAAGTTTGCATATACAAGTAATTTTTCATGAACAAGATTTCTGACAAAAATTAAATAAATAAATAATAAAAAAACCACCCATGTCTCCCTTTATACCCCTTAATTTTATAGAAATCTACATTTCGTATCTGATTTTGATTGAACTTTGCACATGTATACTTTAAAACAGAGAAAAATTCTGTCAACACATGGTTTGCCAAAGCTCAACCCCTTTCCCTCCTTCAACCCCACAAACTTTTGCCAATGTTCTTTACAAAAAGCTACAGTCGCAATCGTTTGACCGATTACCATGAAAGTTGGTGCTTATATGTATTTTTTCACGAAGTAGATGACTGACCACAAGGTCTAAAAACCACCCCCTCTCCCCATTAAACTGCTTAATTTTTATACACAGCCACAGTTTCTATCCGGTTTAGACAGAACTTAGCAAATTTCACCTATAAAACAAAGAGAAAAAAAATGGCAACTCTTGATTTGTAAAAGCTGAACCCCTCTCCCCGTTTCCACCCCCTAATTTTTGTCAATTTCTTTTTAGAAAGCTACAGTCAACACCATTTGACCGATCTTTATGAAAGTTGCACATATATATGTAATTTTTTATGGAGAAGATTTCTGTCCAAAAAATCAAAAAACTATCCTAGCTCCCCTTCCCTTAATATTTGTACATAACCCACATTTTAATCCGATTTGGTGGAACTTCGCATGTGTATACTTTAAGACAAATAGAAAAAGAAAAATACTGTTCACATAACTTTCACAAAAACACAAACCCTATCCCCCTTTCTACCCCTTTAATTACTGTCAATGTTCTTTATATAAAGCTACTGTCTTTTTTTCTGATTTTGCAGGAAGTTTGCACATGTAGACTGCAAAACAAACAGAAAAATACTGTCTACATTTGGTTTCGAGAGTCCAAACCCCTCTCCTTCCTTTCCATCCCTTAATCTACAGTTTCTATCCGATTCTGAAGGAAATTTGCACACATTTACTTTAAAAAATACAGAACAATGTGTTTAAATTAGGTTGCAGAAACCCAACCCCTCTTCCCTTCTACCCCAACCCCTCCTAATTTCCAATTTTCTTTATAGATACCCACAGTTTTTGTCAGATTTCCATGGAACACTACACATGTATACTTAAAAACAAAGATAAACATAGTGTCTACATTCTGTTTAAAAAACCATACCACTCACTCCTTACCCAATTTAATTTTTGTATAGAGTAGAAGTCCAATTATCCGAATCACTGATTATCCGAATCACTTTTTTAATTAAGATGGAAACGTACTGTGAAAAAGCATCCCCTATTTTATAAAAATCAACCCAAAGCTTGGATGACTATAGCATTGTTTACAGAGTGGTAAGGCGAAATTTTCATTCCTGAAGTGAAAAAGCACTAAAAATCTCTTGGAAAAGAAGGAAGTAAAGTGAGTTTGGTAGTTGATAATGCACCAATTCACGCCACCGAAGATGTTTTGGAAAGGGCGGATAGCCAGTTTAAACCACTAACATCACAAGTTTGTTGCAACCAATGGACCAGTCTGTTATCAAAGCCATGAAACGCCATTACAGAAGGCAACTTTTAGTAAAACTTATGGTGGAGGGCAAAAACGAAGGAGATGTGTTGGCTAACCACAAATAAATAAGCTTGAAAGCTTGTGCTTACATGGTGGCAGAAACTTGGAGCTTGGTTAAGGCAGTCACATTAAGACATGCGTGAAACAAATTTAAAGGCATAGAAACAGAAGAAGAGAAGGAAAAGAAGAAAAAGGAAAAAGAAGCTCAAGAAAAAGAAAGCGAAGAGAGAGGAGAAGATGTGGATGACGTGTCACTTGAAGAATTCAGAAATATTCTTTTGAAAATTCCTGGACATTCAGAAGTTAGTGCAGAAGATATAGATTCGTCAGACCGTGGGTAAGAAATTCTAAATGGTGATGAACTTATTGAAAGTGTGGGGGGAAAAAAGTGTCGAGGAAGAAGTTGACCTTAGTATCGAAGTTGAAGCAGACACGGGACCATCAGCGTTGTTGTGAATGGAGCGTTAGTCCGAGTGTGACCACCGCAACTTCTCACCGTTTTCGCGACTAGGCTGCCCAAAAACGGATTAGTACAGTCAAACTGCTCACTTTGACCGAGATGTTCAAGCAATGACTTATTTACAGTAGCGTACGTAAATACTGTACTAATGTACAGTACTTATAAGTACGCTTCACATTCAAAACTGTTGGCTATTCATTTAATTAATTAAAAGCTGTTTTTCTCCAAGTTTCAACATGCATCCAATAATTCATTTAAATAGGCCCTTTTATGGAAAAAATCCAATTATCCAAATTTCTGATTATCCGAATGGGGTTCGGTCCCAATTGATTCAGATAATCGGAGTTCTACTGTATGTTCTTTACACAAAGCTACAGTTTTTATCTGGTTTCGATGGAAATTTGCACATGTATACTTTAAAACAAAGAGAAAAATACTGCCCACACTTGATTTACAAAAACCAAACTACTCTTTGTCTCCACACCCCTTAATTGTTTTATATACATACCTACAGTTTTTATCTGAAATCAATAGAAATTTAGAGACGTATAATTTAAATCAATCAGAAAAGCCTAATCCCTTTTCCCCTTTACCCTCACCCCTTTTAATTACCAATGTTCTTTACAAAAATCAACAGTTTTAAATCCCATCAAAATCAATTAAGCTATTTTTAAGTAATGGTATAATATTTATAAAATAAATGTGTCATAATGTCTCAACATGTACTTCTGATTTTAACTTGGATACCAAGCAGTGACATTGTGAAAACCAATTAAAAATCTATATTTTCTGTGTGTTGCCGGAGCAAACAGATATATTCCAGAGACAGATTTCTGCATGTGGAATGTATTAATGCCCAGATGTTTACATGTTTCGGTTATCGACCAGCAGCTTTAATAGATGTTATGATAAGATTGAAATGTGGCCTGGACCAAAATGTAAACTGACATTCCTTAACACAAGACCTGATTCAACCCTTTCTGAATGTTGTTGTGGCATATAAAGACAGAATTCTTTTTTGAAAGCAAGTGCTTTAATCCCTGAGCTACCAGGAATTTCGAAAAATACGAACTGCTGCGGCATATTTAAAATACAAAACAAACTATAATACCACTAAAAATTTAAAAATAAAATAATTGTTTAAAAAACAACAACATAAAAACCAACTTCAAAAAAGCACTAAAAATTTGAAAATAACTTTATACCTTGCTTAGGAGAAAGTAAATCTAAATGGACAATATTTTACATTACTGTCATTGAAATTTTTATATTAAATAGTTATTTTTGGAGTCGGTGCCAGCGAAAGCAAGAAAAACAAAAAGATAAAAACAATAATGAATAAAAATAATACATAACAAATCATGTTACTGCGTAACTACAGTTAATTCTAGAAACATGTTTCAAAAAAAACTGAAACATACAGATGATATGTCGATATTATACTAACTGTATAGCGTTTACTGTTGGGAATTTTCGTTCGTTCTCCCAGTTTCGCCTCGAACACCACATGTGACAGCTGGCACCGACTCAAAAAATAACTATTTAATGTAAAAATTTCAATGACAGTAATGTAAAATATTGTCCATTTAGATTTACTTTCCCCTAAGCAAGGTATAAAGTCATTTTAAAATTTTTAGTGATTTATTTTTGTAAGTGGTTTTTATGTTTTTTAAAACAATTATTTTATTTTTATATTTTTTTTATCATAACTCTAAATAATTTGCCCGTTTATCCAGCAAGTCACTTTCATATTAAATTCCATGGTTTCTGCTTCATTCGCAAGTCTGTCAGATATTTTGCAGAGATTTACATCAACTTTAAAAACTTAGCCAGCCTTGTACATTTCATCTGCAATAATTTTCACATACTCCCTTAACTGGGATTTATAAAAACAAAATACTTAGTTGAGTTCAAGAAAAGGTATTGAGTTAATTACAGCATTCTACAATGATTCAGTGGTTACAAACAACTAATACAATTGTGGATTGCTTAGTTTGATACAGATTTACAACAGATTTATTTAACATTCATGAGATGATTATTAAGTAAACTCTTGTCTTGAAACCATAGATAACAGTTTTATGTTTATTTGTAAACATATTTCTACCAGCCAAAAGTCTGTTGTCGACAGACTTACTGCGATAAATTGTTTATGATATTTGAACAAATTTCCTAAGTGTTTCCAACTGTAAAATGTTAAGTTAAACAATGTACTTTATTTATAAAAATATGCAAATCAGCATAGTGACAAGTAAATATGATACAGTTCTATATACTATATGAATAATAAACACTGATAACATACAATATATAACACTTCTAGCTTAGTAACAGACCAGAGGTTACTTAACTACACTAGAACATTGCAGACTTTTTATCAAAGATTATAATGATACATACAATGAAAATTACATCTAAAACATTTGAATATGGACTGATAAGGGGAACTTCAGCTGCAGAAAATGATTTAAATTTTTTTTGTGGCTTTACACTTTGTCAACGTCAGGGTCATTTGAGGTGGGAAAAGACCGAGAAAAATGGGAAAGAATCCAGCCATCACCTTTTTGAAGGGATGATCTCATCATCAGCTTGGAGTGATTTCATGAAAAAATGGAAAATCAAAATCCAAATGTCGAGATAGGTAAACGTCTCTGATGCTCAGTGATGATTAAAGAATAGTTGCAAATTACAAAAAACATACAGACACTAAAAAATATGGATTTTTCAGGTACGTACACTGAACAATATGATGCAAACTGAATGGCAAGTGAAAATCTCACAGAAATAATTATTTTCCATAATGCCAACAATTTGTTTTACACTGTACTTTTCAAACAGTTTAAGTCTTTAATGAAGGCAACAAAATGTGAGATGTAACTCCTTCCTGCATTATCACTTTTGCCCATGCACCAGACTAAAACAACCACAATGCGTTATGGGCAAAGCCCACAACAGGTAACAAATTAGCATAATTACATTTGGTATCCTTCTAGCACTAAACTATCCTGTAAACTTAAGTGAAACTCACCGTGTGCTATAATAATACTTTAAAGCAAGTTATAATGGCAACTATGTTAACTGAAAATAATAAAAAGAATAAAAGACATGTGGAAACATACAAGGAATACAATAAGACCTCAGCTGCATATTTTCATGATTAAACAACAGTGATTACGAGGGTTCGAACTTAAATTGTGGCAACACTGCTGTGGAGACACTATGCAATGGAATCTACTATTGTCCCTGATAGTACACGTTGTTGACATACCTACCTTACTTCTGAGCAAATGGACTCACACGTCCCATGTCCATGGTGTGCGCACAATCGAGGGAAACGCAGTCACTTGTGAGCGAGCGGTCTAACGTAAAGGTGTCACTATTTTTCATAACAGGAACAATAGAGTTGGATCAAGATAGAATGTGCCAGAGGTCATACAGCACGACAGTGTCATCAAGGTCTTCAAGAGGAGTGTGGGGAATCGGCATTGCCATACAGAACTGTGGCACGTTGGGTAAAAGCCTTCAACGAAGGTCGGCAAACTGTGGCAGACATGCATCAGGTAGGTCGTCCTATTGTATTTGAAGAAGAATTGAATACTATTGCCGCATTAGTGGACAGAGATCGACGCCAGACAATTCGTTAACTCGCCTACGAAACCGGATTAGCGCATACGACTGTGCTTCGCACCCTAATGGAATGCCTGGGCATGCAAAAAATTGCATCACGATGGGTTCCGCATGAATTGACAGAAATGCAGAAATGGATGCGTTACAACGCTGCTCGGACGCAATTGGAGTGCTATGAGCGCGAAGTAGAGACTTTCTTATGCCGTATCAAACATTGGATGAGACATGGGCCACATAGTACGAGCCAAAACTAAAACGCCAATCCAACGAATGGCGTTATTATGGGTCACCACGAAAGTCGAAAGTACGCCAGGGCCCCAGTATGGTGAAAGTTATGGCGATTCTCCAGGGTGGCCACATAGGAATGATTTAAAACTTCCCTGATATTTCGAGGTTTTCCAGTAAGGTTTGTCATACTTTTCCCTGATTTAGACATTTTTTCACATTATAATTTCAATAGCACGAGCGGCAACACTATCATTTTCTATCCAACAGACTGCACAATTTTTTTAGGATAAGGAGTTGATAATCTGTTAATTGAGCACAGCGAGTTGGTACGTCTTTAAACAGATAGTAAATTGACCTTAAATACAGAACAATATTCCAGTTAGTGGCCTCAATTCCACATTTAAATCCACCATGCATGTTATGAAGACCACAACTGACCAAATCAAGTATCAATGGATCACTGATTTCTTTAGTTTTCTGCAGCTCAGTTTTCAATTCTCTGAAAAATTTATTATTAACATTTGGTCCACCCATTGAGATTTGTAAAATTTTATTAAGGCTAATAAGACGTTGAAGTATTTCCTTGAAGGACACAAGAAGTGTGAAGTTGTTGTGCGACGAAAAAAAGCAGATGTTAAGTAACGTGTACACAATTCATTCTTTTCAGTCCTCCAAAACCTGATATTTAAATCCATTTGCGTTTCTTGACAAACTTTGTTGAGTGACTCATCAAATCCTATTACAAAATGATTACAAGAAGTTATAGAGTCCATCAGTCTACTTTTATAAAACCACATTTTTTATCCGATTTAGATAAGAATTTGTACACTTATACTTTAAAACAAACAGAAAAATACTGCCTACGTATGGTTTCCGAATATTCATCCCCTCTCCCCCTTTCCAACCCCATTACGTTTTTACCCTATAATTTAGGCAAAGCACATTTTTTATCCGATTTAGATAAGAATTTGTACACTTAAACTTTAAAACAAATAGAAAAATACTGCCTACGTATGGTTTCCGAATATTCATCCCCTCTCCTCCTTTCCAACCCCATTACGTTTTTACCCTATAATTTAGGCAAACCACATTTTTTATCCGATTTAGATAAGAATTTATACACTTATAGTTTGAAACAATCAGAAAAATACTGCCTCCATATGTTTTTCCAAAGCGCATCCCCTCTCACCCTTTCCAACTGAAAATGAATGAAACAGCAGTTTAAAATTTATATGTAAATATTTTTTCATTTAATCTATGTGCCTACTCAAGTCCAACAATAGT
Source organism: Vandiemenella viatica (assembly GCA_031002005.1). Taxonomy (NCBI): domain Eukaryota; kingdom Metazoa; phylum Arthropoda; class Insecta; order Orthoptera; family Morabidae; genus Vandiemenella; species Vandiemenella viatica. The sequence goes on along the minus strand of CM061920.1, from coordinate 98,122,107 downwards.
GAAGCATTGCCGGGTCAGCTAGTAAATAAATATTAGTTATAACAATAGCAATAATAACCAATCAACAATCATCATCCACCCTATCAATGTTCAAAAATAATTATTAATTTAAAAAATAACAGTAGAAAAATTAAGAAAAATTTACTGTTTGATAATGAACTAAAACCAACGATGTTTAGAAAACACTTCCACTTTCAAATTAGATGTGATCACACAAGATGTGTCTCGTGTATTCTTATGACTCATTTACACTTTCGCGGGAGCATATTCGAATCGAGAAGCACTGCGTGAACACATGGTACTGTCGCGTAGATGCTCGCATTGGTGGCAGGTGTTCGGCATGAGTCAAAGACTTTTTTTTTTTTTTTTTTTTTTAACAGTTTAACGTCCCTTTTTAACAACGTGGTCTTTAGAGACGGGAAAGGATGGGGGCAAGGAATGGGAAGGAATTCGGCCATGGCCTTTTTGAAGGAAGCATCCCGGCATTCACCTGGAGTGATTTGGGGAAACCATGGAAAACCCAAATCTGGATGCCCGGACGGGGATTCGAACCGCCGTCCTCCCGAATGCGAGGCCAGAACGCTATCCGTTACACCACCACGCTCGGTGAGTCAAAGACACTCGTTGAGAGCGAAAGTACGCTATTTACACTGTCGCATCGATTCAACATTCGAAACAGCTTTGAACAATCGCAACATAGACAATGGTAATTGTCACTGCGAAAAAAAAAAAGAATTAGTGATCACCAAAATAAATTATTTATGCCTTATTATCAGTTATTTCCTGTTAAAAACATATAAGCTGAAATATTTAATGAAAAATTACACAATTAAAATAAATTAATAATTTAAAAAATAAAATTTTTTCGCACATAGATCATAAAAACTAAGAGAAACTTACAGTTTGAAAACAAACTAAAATTACGATATTTAGAAAATATATCCACTTTCAAAGTAGATGTGGTCACACAAAATGTGTTTGCAAACAGCAGACGAAATTTCATGATGAATGAAGTGACTGTTGCTTAGCTAGCAAACTTAACTGACCAGCGAGTTGTCTATAGCATGTAGATCGAGGATTCTAATGCCCCATTTACACTATTGCTTGAGTCGAGATAACAATGTAAGAGCACATGGCACGCTCGCGTAGTTGCTTGCGAGTGCCATGCACGGTGGCGTTTTTTGGCGCAAGTTGAAGTTACTCGTGGCGAGTGCTAGCGTGCTGTTTACACTATCGTTGGCTATTTTATGTTAAATACATATGAGATGAAATATTTGAAGATTGAACGAAATTCAAGACGATATTAAAAAATTTCTAAATTTTTAGTAGTCTCAATTGAATTCCCTGATAAGTTTCGAAATTACCTGAATACCCTGATATTTCCATGAAATTTCCCGGTTACATTAAATTCCCTGATAATTCCCAATATTCCCAGTTTGTGGCCACCTTGTTCTCGTGTACGTCTGTGATGGTGTTATCCTAATGCATTACGTTCCTCCACGGCAGACCATCAACGCACAGTATTACTGTTCGTTTTTGGAATGGAGTGCCACACAAGCAGCCGTGTCGCGCTTCGCTCTCGAAGTTTAGTTCATTTTGATCGAGAAAAACGAAACGCAGAACTTTCAAAAGTCGCGAAGGTGGAAAATTAGTGTTTTAGTGAGTGTGTGTGAAAGTGGATCAATAATAGCTAAACTAACACGGGTTCTGTGAACAATTATTTGGTTTGCGATTGGTTGTGGCAGTAACCGGCTTCGCCGCACAGTTCAACGCCACGCGACGTCAACATGTTGACAGCTCAGCGGTGTCCAACAGCTGCAACGTAAGTAAAAGGTGCTCGCAAAACAATGGCAGCGGCTTCCTCAAGTGCAAATAAAACCAATGAAACCCCAATGCTAACTGAAAATATGAAAATCTGGTCGGCTATTTAAACGAAAACTTGGGCAAAAAATTGAATGAAACACTACTCCGTGAAATTAAAGACAAGCTTGCCAGTTGGGCGGTTTCTTTCATAGAAGGAAAAAGTTCAGAATTAAACAAAGAATTAGAGAGGCTAAATAAAACAATTGAGGAACTTAAGTCAAATGAAAACACAACTTCTTGGCCAAGCTATGCTGCAGCGGCTAGTAAGGCAACTAGCTTAACAAAAAATAGAATCACACCCGCGAAAACAAGTTCTGTTTTTGTGAGCTCAAGACGTGGCAAAAATCCAAAAGTAATTGTGGAACAGATTACCAAAATAATCAAACCATCAAAAGACAAAATAAAAATTAATAAAATAAGGAGTACCATTAACTCAGTAATTATAGATGCAGAAACTAAAGAGGATGTAAAAAAATTGATGGAACACAAAGAATTAAATGAGATGCTAAAATGTGAGCTTCAAAGAAAGAGGAAACCATTGGTAATCTTATATGATGTACCAAAAAATTTGGAAATAAATGATCTAGTAGACAAAGTATATGAGCAAAATTTTGAAGTTAAATTATCAAAGGAGGAGTTCGAAAGCGGTTTCTGCCCTAAATTTAAAACAGGACCCCGTGAAAAGCCAACCGTTCATCACGTTATAGAAGCAAGCCCAGCTATGCGCAAATTATTACTAGAGCAACATAAAATATATGTGGAATTCAGTGCAATCAATTGCAAAGACTACACCGTGGTACCAACTTGGGTCAAGTGCAGAGACCTTAGGTAACGTTCGGTGTGCACACACGTTCCGAGCCTAATGGCCCGTTTTTTCTATTTGTGAGCAAGGCATATGCCGAAATATTGTGTTGTTTGTTTGTCAGCATTAGTGTTCTCTCATCGCATCCGTCCACTTTGGTATGTGGTGGGTTAATTTCCCTTTCTTTTCTTATTTACATCGCCTAGAAGCCGCTTCCATTTTCCTTAGTTGTAACATTAAAATAGTTATGAAACAACAATAAACCGTAAGGTTTTGTTATTTGATTAATTAGATGTGTAAGGCTGACCTTATAACATGGTGGTTATTGCAAAGACATCAAATATTTATGTTGTAATTTGGTGTGTACTTGATATTAACTGACAAAATGCTATACTTACCAACAACTGCTTCCATGACAAAAAAAGGAAGTAGTGCATTGCTATAATAAGATAATTCAATTACATTTGGAAGCATTGTAATTGGTTCGATGAAAATTGTTGGTTCAAGCACTGACTGCCCTTCAACAGAAATCATTCTTCTGTCTCTTCGTACAAGACCAGGGCCAAGAAGCTTCAGCTGAAAATTTAAAGTGATTCATAAATTATTTCAATAAAAATCTGAAGAATGTACTACACAAAAATGTCATCATATATATGGCTATGTTTGTATGTTCGTAGGCTCATTTATGGGCGTTTTTTTTTTTTTTTTTTTTTTTTTTTTTTTTTTTTTTTTTTGCAAAATGATCCACGTTGTCAGAAGAAGGTTTAAAGCTTCTGAAATCGTCAACCTGACAAGTAGTAAGAAACCTTCACTCACTCACAAGAAGAACTGGTAGAATGTGTAAGTCTGGTGGCACATGAAATACATTTCTTATTTCAATGACAACCATACATGCACAATATAATATCATTTTGGTAATTGAATTATCTCAAATTGTGCCAACTCAGATGCTTCCCCCAACAGAAAATTCAGCACTTCAATTGCCACTGAATTACTAAATAGCCAAATATCAACCAGCAAAATTTCAAAAACTTTAGAAATGAGTAAAGTACTCCAGTGATGCAATATAATAATATTGAATGAATACACAATGGTGCATAAAAAATCGTTGGAAGCACTGGATTGAACATTTCAAGAATTACGTGAAAATAAACGGCCATTCAGTAGTGCTCTAATGTTATTAGCAGGTGATTTTCGACAGAAATTACGTGTCATTTCACATTTAACATCTGCTAATGAACTAAAAGCATAACATTAGCAGAGACAGGTAAATAATTTTTAATTGATGACAAACGTGGTAAATTACAAAACGATTCTTCAGACCATTTTGGAATAAAATTATTTAGTATTGAAAAATAAGAAAATTACATCACCATGTGCACTCCTGCTCTAAATACCGAGGGGTTCTGTATTTATACGCCAAATGGAATCACCAAAAACACTATATATCCTAGACCACTGCAATGAACTTGAAATTGAATGAAACAGTAATTAAAATTTCTGTATTTCAAAGCATAGAAATAATAATGTATATGTAAATATATAATTTTAACTGAATACAAACTTTAAAATGTATTCATTTAATCTATACGTGTACTCAAATCAAGCAATAGCGAAGTATTTCTGGGTCAGCTAGTACAATTATAAACGCCAAAAGCAATGTGTAACACCAGACAACACCAGTACAGCTCTCTTTGTAACAGTGTTAACACCAGACTTAAATATGGCGGCAGAGCTAGCCGCCGAAAGCTCCTCCTTCCACAACACTATCAGGTGGAGAACCCATGAAGATTACATTTAATCAAAAGCAATAATAAAATGAAAACAAAAAAACTAAATCCCCAAACGGAATCGTATAAAACAGTGATGAGTATAGGTACAAGGTCCAGGTTAAGGAAAACAACTGCAAGACAGTGAGGTATTCCCCAAGGATTAGAAGATTCAGGAGGGCATTCACTAACAACATTTACTAACAACTAATAGAATTTACTGCTATTCAAAGACTACTAGATGCATAATACTGATAGAAAGATTAAAGTCTTGGTGACTTCCCATAGTTGGAGGATTAATTAGTCAGATGAAATCCTTTGTGAACAACAGACAGCATATTTCTAGGTAGGAGCAGAGTAGTGATAACACATGGGTAAGAGTTAAAACCTTGAAAGGAAAAACGATTAAGGAAGCAGAGATATTTAAAACATTATGAGCATGGGGAAAAAAAGAAAGTCAGCAAGTCGCAATGTGACTAAAACATATTTTAAACCTTCTTAATAAAGCCTGATGATAATTACATGGTCACAGAGGGTGTATGTTTTAATGAAATGGTTATTATGGATGTATGAGTGTTCAGCAAACAAGAGGCATTGCAGAAATCGACAGACCACAAGTTCTAGAATTGAAGAGATCTGAAGGAAAGTTCAGCAATTGTAAGAACCTTGGAATTTTGTTAAATTCTACTTTTCTTGGCTATAGGGCATAGGAGAAGGTGTAAGCACATTATAATTTGTAAAATCTTTAACCTTGTCACTACATGATATGGGAGACGGAGTTCACACAGAAGCCAACACTGCAGCTCATCTCAGAACATATAGCAATTTAAAATCATGAAAGTAATTCAGCATATAATACAAGCTCTAAATAGACAGTTAATAATAGTAAACAGCTTGTAAACTCATCCAAATCAGTGAGATCCTCAGTTATTCAACTTGTAAACAATTTTGGTTACGTGACCATATCACTATTTTGTAACACTTTTTGATGCAGTAAAGTATTTTTTTATAATAATAATGAACCGAAATAAAGTAAAATTCACTAAAAATAAGGCAGAATAAATAAAATAAACACGATTTTAAAACTTCGTTGAGCACACTCACATTTCAACATCACTAACCAACACGTTTTCAGTAACTTTCGGAGCTAATAAATAATTTTTCTATAATAATAAAGCACATTGCATAACATTCCCTCGTACCATTAGGGATTGGAATTCACAGCAAAGAGATTAGCTTTGGTGCTGAGCACCCTCTGCCACCCACAATTTTTGAATTGCAGAGTATATATGTAGATATATAAATGTTTCGAAGCATTCCAGACAGTCTAACGAACATTAAATCAGGTTTTAAAGTAATTACGCCATAAAGGAAAATGTGGTAACTTTCAAAATTAAAGTGTGAACTTCTAGGACCAACTAAGCTAAAAAAAAAAAAAAAAAAAAAAAAATCGCTTTTAAAATGCGTGATAAAATTAAAGGAAAATTCTGACAATAGCACTTTTTCAAAATAAGCAGCACGCTAATAATAATTAACAAGATATTAGTTTTTTTAACATGTCTGCGGCATGGTTATTACCTCGATTTTGTCAAGATTAATAAGTTCTAAAATACACCATCGATAATAATAAAAGTGACAACATTTAAAACAGGAGCAATCATAGAACGAAATGACTGGGGTTTAAACACGATTACTTACACTTCAGCAGAAATTTCCAAAATTGTGAAAGCAAAGTGCCAGCTGGGGGAAAAACCGTTGCCTTACAGGAAGTCAGTTGTTATTCCGACCATACATTCTAATTTTTTACAATTAACTGTGTAAGTTTATAGCTAAAGTCATCATAAACTCAACAAATCTACAGACCGCGTACTATATACACTGTAAAATTTTGAATACTGGGGATCACAAGATTTTGACAGACTATTTTGGGTAGCGAGAAGCTACAGGTATCGTGCATTGAAAGGTATAAACGTCCAGCGGGAACAAACCCGAGGCAGCTCGTATCCAATGTCTTGATGCAAGAAGCGTGTTAGTCAGTTATGGAAAACCATCCGGTGGCGCTGGTGTGATCCATGAAAGTAGTCACCAGAAGTATTATCCATCATGCAGTATCGTCAACCATGACAGAATTTTTTGAACTTGTAATTATAAACAGTGACTATGAAGCTTTGATAATTTATTAACAGGGTGAGTCTGGTGTTTATTCATCTTCATAACTTGCATTTTTTGGAGATGATTCGTCCGATTAGCCAACTTCAACTGTAATTGTGACTTTTACATGTGACTTTGAAAATATATTGAAAATGTTTTGACTTTAACAGTGCATAGTGCATTTCTCATAGTGAATAGTGTCCTATTCTTCCATAAGGAATAAGGAGGGAAGTGGCAGCCGTATTTTCTTGCAGTTGATTTATCCAGTCTTACACACGGTTTGACAACTATATTAGCGAATATTTTGACAGAACTGAAAGCAAGTTTTAGGTTAGTTAAGGTGATTAAACCGATACTTCACCCCGGTATGTGGTTTTCTCCCTTACATGTCAACCATGTGATCTAGCGTTGTTTACAACGATGGAGGGGGAATAAACCAACTGGTGACTTTAGTGCAACAACAAGTGATAATTTATTAACGGGACTCAGCCTTGTTTCTTTTTATTGCTCTCCATTTACTTTTCATTTTTCTTTTGTGGCAATGATTTGCCGAACACTTTTTCTAATAATATGTTGACTTTCATTGAAACAAGTGATGTTATTTTCGTAGTATACATACTACAAGTTGTTGTCCCTTACATGGGATTGTAAGGCTTGTGTTCATTGAATTACGAACTGTGCAAAGTGAATACACCGACTGGTGATTAAGTGAAAGTTTTCAAGAAGACGACATTTCCCATTCCACCACCTTTCGAAGGGATTGCCCATCAATCAGTGATCAACCTACTTTTGCAGCGCCTACGAGATGGACTACAATGGCACCAGATACTGGGACCAGGTGCAGCAGCAGATGCCAGACGAGGGCTGACCTTCACCAGCTGATACTACGCCACCTTCGACAACTTACACCGAGACACATTCTCTTTCACCACAGGATAGTGTTGACCTCTGGGTCCAGAGATCTGCTTCTTGGCTACACTCGCCACACAGCTATGAGACATCAACACGCCTGATGGCGACTTCTGCTAGACAGCAGTTTAACAAGATAAGTACATGCAACTTATAAAATTAATGTAATTGTTTACCAAACAGGGCCCCTACACCCGAAACTGTGGCGAAGCTCCGGATTTTGCCGAAGAAATCTGTCCTATCATTCTTGTGATTTTTTCCTTGTTCTCCCCCCCCCCCCCCCCCCCGCCCAACAAGGAATTTTTTCCCATCTGTCCAATAGTTGACCAACGTATTTAAAAATATGGTTCATACGCTGCGACAACAGTGGCGGGACATTTATATTACTTTTAGCCATTGTGGTGGTGAATTGTGGGCGTATTCCCACAAGTCCGATTTTGCAGGGTGTTATTAATTCCTCCTTGTCATTTTGCAGTATTTCATTTTACCGTTTGCCTAAATTGAGCCGTGTATCTTTGCCTTCTCTTCTCTTCCGCTCGCGATTGTTTCCTCTTTCGTGTTTCCCCACTAGAGAGCGCTGGGGCTCCTGGAAATAGTGGGTATATATGTGGGTACACGGAACCGAGTAGTTAGTTAGTCTTGGTCAGTCCGCCAGCCAGTCAGTCAGTCGGAAGCAGAGCGCTTCCCTGTGTCGCCGTCACGCTGGAGGCCCGGTGGGGCGGCGGGGTCCGGGTTGGACCAGGCAGTCAGTCGGTCGGCCCTGAGTGGCCGAGCAGTTGGAGGCACGCGATCGGCATTCCGCTAATAGCGTTGCGAGACTAAGGAGGAAGCAGTCAGTGAGGCAGTCAACAGTCGATTGGTTATGCCTGGTATTTCTCGCAGTGGGCGTGACTCAGCTTGATAGTTTGACCGGGCCGCCCATGGATTATACTTCTGGTGAATTGGTGGGTCCCTCGCAACCGTGCTTCGACCACCTGCAGAGAGGGAATTTCTCCGATACACTCTTCACCGAGAGTGCTGTGCCGAAGCTTCGGGAACACTGTGGTGATCGACCTGGGTGGTACTTTTCGAGCTGAAACCTGCCTTCTCGCCCTAGGAGGGTACTGGAGGTAGTGACCGTCAACTGCAACCACAAGTGTCGCCATCCGCCTCGTCGTTAGCGGTCTGCCTCAGCCATAAATTGTGTTTGGTCCTACTGGCAGAGTGTTAGATGCTGGTAGATGAGAACGAGCCGGTCTGGTTATTTCTGTTATTGATGTACATGGAATTGTCGGTGATTACAGGATTATTCATACGTTAATCTACAAGATCGAGGCTGGTGTTATTTGACATTATATTAGTCATTTTCTCTGTCAATTACTACTACCAGTGTGTCGCTTTCTACCTCATCGTTAGCAGTCTGGCTCAAATATAAAATTGTATTTGGCTAGTAGATTATTAAGTGCCAGTCTGGTTATTTCCTATAATTTGGTATAAGTAGGATTGTTTGTAATTATAAGGGTTATTCAAGGTATAAGTTGCAAGACCAAGGTTTAGTCCATAATATTATATCATTTGTGATAACAAGATTATTCATATCTTCGTTTGCAAGACCAAGGTTTGGTCCATAATATTATATCATTTTGTGATGACAAGATTATTCATATCTTCGTTTGCAAGACCAGGATTGGTGGTATTTGATATTATAGTTGTAACATTTTCTGTAAGTTTCAGCATTATCATTAATAATTGTAATAAACCAATGTTTAAACAAGGCTTGAACTGCTAACCATGTTCCCACACACTTCCCACTGTATCCTTGTGGATAATTACTGTCTGTTAGTAGTAGTACCACCGCCTCATAAATATAATTGGTATTAAACTTCCTTTCAATGTACTAAGAGAGCAATGACTTTTTGTTTTGGGGTTTTTATTGTACTATTTCTTTATTTTCAAGATGATTTAAGTTTTTTTCTTCTTTATGTTAAGTGTTTGTTGACATATTAAGTCTGGGCCAAAGTTTCTAAGGCCACAGGGAGCACTTCTCAGAGCAACGTGAACCATCAAAGATTATAGTGCAGCGTTCTTCCTGGGGTAGACTTATGTTCCCCTACCATCTTTGATTTGTTTATATGATAGCTGAATAAGGGTATGAAAAGTGTGTGGAGTAAAAAAAAAATCTTTTTCCTAGGAGATTTTTAATATTCTTTTTGTATTTGTTTTTCAAGGTTTTTGTGTTTTTTATTGTTTAGTGTGTTGTGAGGCAAGGCATGCCAGGTTTCCTGTCAGTACCAAACAGCAGTGATACCACCATATTTTTTTGGCACTTTGAGTGATGTATTTTTCCTGTTGTAATATCTGAGTTTTGTTTTTCGATATCATGGGGTCAGTAAACAGCTGTCCACCTATCAACATCCCTTTTGATGAAGACATAACTTTTGAATTGGAACCTTTTAGGTCTGCTGATATTGATGAAATAATACAGGCACTTCACAACATGACGCACTAATATTAGCTACTCCTCCCGGTTGTATCACTTCACAGGAATTAAAAATTTCACAAATAGCATGATTTCCTGTTGCGAAAGTACTGATACCTTGGCAAATTTAAACTTTCGCATCTCAGAACTCATGAGTGGCTGCGTCGATCGCTAGTCTTGTGCAAGCCCAGCCACATACATCTGTTAACTCGAAGAAGGGTTTTAGCCTGAAATATTGTATTTTCTTTGTTAGTGTGTTGTTTTATGTTGTTGCTGCCCTCCCCCCATGAACTTTGGTTGAGTGTTGGGTGTACTTCAACTGTCCTTCTATATAAATATTGTCTCGCAGCATTTCTTTCCTTTCATGGTTTCCTTTAATTTTAATGAATATGCTTTAAACCAATTTGCTACTTCACTTACATTAAATTCTAGATTGCTGTTTGATGTTTTCCTCACATTCAGGTTAGTGTCATCTGCAAATAAAACACTCTTAACACAGATAATTTTCCAGGAAGGTCATTGATGTAAAACAAAAAGAGAGGGGTCCTAAGACGGAACCTTGTGGAATTCCATGTTTTATTTTCTCCCAGTCTGATGAAGCATCTTTATTTATTTTAGAATCACAAATGGAAACTTTTTGCTTTAGACTTTCCATGTATGATTTAAACCATTTACCTGTGGTTCTATAAATACCATAGTACTCCACTTTCTTCAAAAGTATTTCATGATTTACATAGACAAATGCTTTTGCAAGATCACAAACTATTCCTACAGGGCTCATTTTATTATTCAGTTCCTCAAATGTGTTATTTGAAAATGAATATATAGCCATTTTTATAGATGATCCTTTTTGGAACCCAAATTGTTTTATTACTCTACAATACATGACTTGGAAGAATTGGATAAGGCTATAAGAAATTGCAAAAATGGAAAATCAGCAGGCCTGGATTACATTAGGACAGAACAAATTAAGCACTTTGGTCTAACAACAAAGAAGTGGATGCTTCAGCTCTTTAACAACTGTATGAGTAAATGTCAAATTCCAAAGATATGGCTGAAGAGTTGAGTGATCACCTTGCTTAAACCTGGCAAAGAAGGAAACAGTCCAAAGAATTTTAGACCTGTTGCACTTTTATGTCACCTCTAAAAACTGCTTGAAAGAATGATCTTAAACCGGCTGTTGCCTGCAGTTGATCCTTTGCTTATTCCTGAACAAGCTGGATTCGACCCGGGTAAAAGTTGCACAGGACAACTACTAAATATCACGCAGTTTATAGAAGATGGATTTGAAGCTCGTAAGGTAACAGGGGTGGTATTTGTTGATTTGTCAGCAGCATATGACAGCGTCAACCATCGGCTACTACTAGTCAAGTTCTACAATCTGACCAGGAATTTCAGTCTTAATAAGTTCATTGCTACTCTTCTGCAGAACCACAGATTCTTTGTTGACTTCCAAGGACAGCATAGCCGTTGGAGGTCACAGAAGAATGGTCTACCCCAAGGAAGTGTGCTAGTCCCATTATTGTTTAACATATATACCAATGATCAGCCTATACCACCCAAATGCATGAATTTCATGTATGCTGATGATGTTGCTCTGGTCTCACAGAGCAGAGACTTTGAATCAGTGGAGATCACCCTTACCAACGCTCTGGAAGATTTGTCAAGGTATTACAAAAAACCAATCCTACGAAGACACAAGTATGTGCTTTTCATTTAAGGAATAAAGAAGGTTAAAGGTAACATGGTCGGGGGTCGAACTAGAACACTGTGACCCTCCAAAATATCTAGGAGTGACCCATGGCAGATCACTTACATTCAGGAAACACTGCATGAACTCCAAGCTGAAAGTTTCCAGTAGGAAAAATCTCATAATAAAACTGGCTGGATCGCAGTGGGAAAGCCAACCTGAAACAATTTGAACTTCTGCCTTAGCACTATGTTATTCGGCTGCAGAGTATGCCTGTCCTCTATGGCACAGTTCAACTCATAGCAAACAAGTAGACATTGCATTAATGACACGTGCAGAATCATAACAGGCTGCTTAAAATCAACTCCAGTCAAATGCCTCACCGTCTCGCAGAAATAGCACCGCCTTCTGTTTGAAAGGAAGTAGCAGTGAACAAGGAAAGAAGGAAAGTGAACCATGAAAAATCTCATCCACTATATGGGCATATCCCTCACAGGCAAAGACTGAAGTCCAGGAAAAGTTTCCTAAGAATATCTCAGGAACTTACAATGACAACTGAAGAAGCCAGGTTACAACTATGGGAAGCAAAGGCTCCCCTTCCAATTGGCTGGGGAAGAGTGTCTGAATCTTTGCCACCTGGTTATGACAAGGGATGATTGATGAGGAAGTCTTTGAATAGGCTGAGATCACGAGTGGGCAGATGCAAAGTGAATTTAGCAAGATAGGGCTATGCTGAGATCAACAATATCAAGTTCGACTGTGGTGAAGACCAGACTGTCCAGCACATGCTCTAGTGTCGACTGTGTCCAGCATCCTGCTCGGCAGCTGAACTGTATGAGGCCTCAGAAAATGCACTGGAAGTGGCCAAGTTCTGGTCCAGTATAATTTGGTGATTGTGATTGTGTAACTGTATGTTTCTGATACAAAATAATAATAATAATACATGACTTTTTCAAAAATCTTTGAGAATCCTAAAAGTAATGAAATGGGACGATAGTTATCTACACATGTTGCTTCTCCTTTTTTAAACAACGGTTTTATAACTGCATATTTTAGTCTATTTGGAAACACACCTTGCATTAAGAATTCATTACAAATGTGGGCAAGTACACCATTGATACAATCTGAGCATCTTTTCAGTAATTTTCTTGAAATATTGTCATAGCAGGAAGAATTTTTAGGTTTTAATTGTTTCACAAGTTTATTTATTTCTGAGACTGTTACTGATGGCAATTACATTTCCAAAAATTTATTTGGGAAAGCAGTTTGAAGAAGCCTTAGGCCACTATGTGGTGATTGCTTTTCTATGCCAAATTTCTCTACAACTGAAGTAAAAATGTTTGTTAAATAATTCACAAATTTCCCCTACTTCACTATGCACAGATCCATTTTGTTCTATTTTTATGACTTCGGAGTGATATACAGATTTTCCTGTTTCAGTTTTTAATATATTCCAAAAGTTTTCATCTTATTGCCTGAATTCTCTATTTTCTCTGATATATACCTGTTCTTGGCCTTTCTTATTACATTTTTTAGTATTTTAGAATAAAGTTTATAATGAGCTTTCAGTGTATAGTTATCTGATTCTCTTACTTTTAAGTACAGGTCCCTTTTTTGTTTTACAATATCCTCTAATATCCTTTGTTATCCATCCCTTACCCAGTTCATTGTTTGGAGTATTAACAACTTTCCTTTTTTTTTTAAACTTCCTTCAAAAAGTGTCAGAAATATATTGACAAAGGAACCAAATTTTTCATTAACACCCTGTGCATTGTACACTTCTGACCATTGTTCATTATTTAAGGAATCTATTATATGTTTTATATTATTTTCATTAATATTTCTTCTATATACCCAGCTTTTCTCTATCTGTTTAATAGTGTTTCTGAACTTAACAGCTGAGCATGATGATCTGAGATAAAGAATGTAAGAACAGATGTACAGGAAAAGTCTGAAATTCCACTTATTAGCATGGACACATGGGTAGACCATTTTAAGAATTTACTAACTGAAAACACAAATGAATATAAACAAGCATTCCATCAGGACACAGAAATGTAGAACCATTTTCACTCAAGGAAGTGAAACAAGAACTAAAACAAATCTGCAGGACCAGGAGATGTACACATTGAGCTGGTTAAGTTTGAACACACAATCTTTTGGAGCTATTGATAAATATGTTTAATATGTTTTTATTGGAAGGAGAAAATGTATGCCAAGTTTTTAACATATCAATGATAACTGTACAAGAAAGGGGACAAATGAGAATGTAATAATTATCAGGGGATTAGTGTACCCACCTCACTGGGAAGGTGGTATGGTCGCATAATGAAAAACAGACTAGAGAAAGAAATAGTTATTACTGAAGAACAAAGCAGGAAGATCCTGTATTGATAACATTTTTTCCTTGTAACAGCTAATAGAGAAAAGGAGGGGAAGAAACTAAGACACATATTTAGCTTTTATTGATGTGGAGAAAGCATACGATAATGTGCCATTATGTAAGCTTCTTGAAATATTTGAATTAGTGTCAATGGAGTATATGTAACAGCCATTCATAATATTTATAAGGATGTGAAGGGAGTTGTAAGGATTGGTAAGAAAGTCTCTCAGCCCTTTTCTATTAACAAAGGTCTAAAGTAAGGTTGTTGCCTTTCTCCAACTTTGTTTAAAATATACATTCAAGGTGTCTTAGAGAATTGGAGAAGAAAGTGTTTAAGAATGGGGAAAAAATTCGTAAGATGTAAAACTAGTATATTAGGAGAATCATTAAATCAGGATTGAGTTATGTAAATGAAGTTCCTTTTATTTAAATAAGTTATATGAACAATGAAACAAACAATAACAACAAACAATATGGAAAATAAAATAAAATTTTACTAACAATAATAAGCTTAAAGAAATAGAATTTATATGTATTTTACATATCAATGATTAGATTTTGGACTGATTCTAACCTATGGAGTTCAGAAATGGTAACAGTTTCCAGAAAACACTATGACTTCTCAATCATAAAGAAGTTGTTAAAAATGTAGAGGTTATGGTAACTTGTACAGATAGCCACTGAATGGTCTAGATTGTTGATGTAAGCCATCTGCCTTAGCCATTCATCCTAAACATAAGCCAGAGCAGTGGAAGCAGAAGAGAAGTATTGTGTACACGGCAGAGGAAGTATTTATGGACTAAGATTTTTTTAAGGTTGGATAGTTTGCAGAAACATGTGCAGGAGAAATTGGAAAAGATTTTAGAGAGAAGGGAAAATACTTGTGGAAAGGTTATAGAAATCATAACCATTTAGAAAATTTGGATAAATACCATTAGTGGAAAATGAAGATAATGAGATTTGTTATGATTGTGATCAGTAGACAGTACTGTCTGAGAGCTGTCTAGTAGCTTCAGTCACTGTGATTCACTACTGCAGTGGTGAAGTCATTAAACTCATAAGATGAATCAGAATCGTTTCATCTTGGCAGGGAGTTAAATTGTCGGAGTGGCGAATGGAACAGAGGAAAGATGATGAGGACAGGGATTCATTATTATTATTATCAATTGGATAAAGGAAACAAAGAAACTGCTGAGAGGCACTGAAAATAAGATAGGATAGGGAAAATAAACAGTTACCCATCACTTACCACAGATGAAGGCAGGAGGGCGAAACACGTAAAAACACAAATCACACGATTCATGTGGCGGGCTCGGATGTGACCACATCTTTCCCCCTGCCATATGTCTCGCCTCCCACATGACTACTAAGACTAAAGTCGAAATATTGTGCAATTCTTTTGTTTTTGTGTTTTTACGTGTTTCGCCCTCCTGCCTTCATCTGTGGTAAGTGACGGGTAACTGTTTATTTTCCCTATCCTATCTTATTTTTATTATTATTATCAGTACTTTTTTATTATTTTACTGAATTTTTATCTTCAAACAATCTTACATTTTGATAGCTATCATTATTACTGGGAGACATTGGAGGATAGGATGAATGTGAAGAGTGGTAGGAATGTTCAAGGCATACGTTAGTGATGGCGCTTGGAGGCATATTAGTTAATGAACTAGGAATAGTGCATGAAAAGGGAAAGATGACCATTACACAAGCTGCACTCAATTTCATGAATAAGTAAGTAGGAAATTTTGCTTTTGTGGGTAATGGTGTCAGGGTTTGGAAAAAATTACCAAGTAATGAATAATTTACCGAAAATGGTAGAGGGATTTAAAATTAAAATCTTTAAATCGTAAAAGTAGATGGAGGAGGAATTTAACACTCCAATTATATAAGATAGTTAAAAAATTAAAATGGGTAGTTAGATGACTAAAGGTATTAGCACAGAAGCGTGTGCTCCGTCACAATTGAATTAAGTTATTTTGTCTTTCCCACACCAACTCTTCCAGTTTACAAAAATTAATTTCTAACATTCACATGATAACTGTTGCCATGTGCACCAATCAAACTAGCATGGGTTTCATCACCCACCTGGATGATGAGTTACTTTACCTACTCTTTATTGTTTACATATGGTTGTAAAATATTTCAATTTTTCCGTTTTTGATTGCATTTTATTGTTTTCATATTTATGCATGATTTACTAATTTCGCTGGTAAATATTTTATTACATCCCAAATAGTTAAAATTTTAATACTGAAGTGTTTGAATTTTTTCAATACATTTATTGGCTTCATCTTTTGGATTAAATTTTGTAGTGTTTTTGAATAGCATTAATAGCAAATTTGTAATATGCAGTTGTCAGATTGTAATGGTTCAAGGGCTTTGTAAATGTCGATTGGCATGTGTTGTAATCTGTAAGGTTTGAAAATGTTGCTCTTAAGGTAAGTCAGGAAACACTGTCATCTCTGGTCCAGTGTTCTGAGGATGCATGTGTAAACGGCTGTGCACAACACGGAGAATAATGTTGTAATCAGCTAAGTTTTATCAACTAAAATATTTTAAAACTTTTAATTATATATTAAAGAATTACAATAATTGTTGGTGAGACTAAATACTAATATTTTAAATTAAAAATAGTACTTTGATAAGTGCATATTTTTTCTAGTTAATCCTCATTTCTTTATAATTGGCTGAAAGTTTTGTAGTTGGATAAAATGCAGCAAATTGTAGTTAAGCTTTTTGGTATATGAGGGGGGATCAAATATAAACGGGACTTTATTTTTTATTTAAATTCATTTATTGAAAAACACAAGGTAATTACAATTTATTTTTCCACATAGTTTCCTGCTTTGGAAATGCATTTGTCCCAGTGTATGGGCAGATTTTTGAGGCCCTCATCATAAAAAGAACAGGGTCGTGTCACCAGCCAGATGCGCATGAAACCTTCCACACACTCGTCATCTTCAAATCGTTGCCCTCCTAGAGCTTCTTTAAGAGGTCTGAACAAATGGAAATCACAGGGCAGTAAGTCCGAACTGTAAGAATGGTGATCAAGTTTAGTCCAGTGCATTTCCTGTAGCTTAGAGACAGTTAGAGATGCAGTATGGGATCGCGCATTGTCATGGAGGAGAATGACCTGTCGAATCGATTGGTCTCTTCTTTTGCGGCGATATGCAACTCTCGCCTTGTTCAACAGCTCGAAATAGTAAGCAGCATTGATTGTTCGTCGCTCATGCAAAAAAAAATCAATCAGCAAAATGCCTCACCGATCGAAGAGATTGTAAATGAAGGTTGTTAGCTTATAACAGATCGAAGGGGAAATAGGGTTTACAGGATGAAGAAACCCGACAATTCAGAAATTATGGGAAAAAATAAGTTTTGCCTCTTACCAGAGTATGTAGTTGTAAGGGTATGTAAGGTGCAGGCTTATGTGAGGTAGGAGCAGGTAATGTGAAAGCAGGTCCTTACGAATAGGGGCATGCAAGGAAAGAACAGAAAGGAACAGGTTCTGCTGTCATGGGTGAGGTTTGGGTCCTTTTCTGCAGGCTTAGTCAGGCACACACTAAAATGACACAAGTTTTTTTTTAATCCTAGTGCAACAATAGATCTGGTAATAGATTGTATGGGTTTAATTTGCAGGATTTTCACTGCAGATGATAAAGTAGTTAAAGTAGGATATACAGGGAATAGTATTGATAGAAATGTGAATAATGGTATGGAGAGTGCCCAGAGGAAAGTAGTGCAGGAGGCACAACATACCAGCTGAACGTTTACAGATCTCAAGTCACCTTGACCACCCCACCCCCCCTCCCAAATTGAAATGTGCTATAAAGGTGCACTTCCTATGCAGTGGCTGATGCTAATGACTGTTACAATGGAAAGCAATGGAAGCACATCCTATGAAGCGGCAGCGACCCGTGTTTTCGGAAACCGATGCTTGAGCCGCTCGACTGCACCGGTCCAGGACAGTATAGACTCAGCTGCTAGCGGAACAGTGGAAATATGGCAGACAGAAAGGTGTTATTTACAGCGGGAGAGGATGAAAAATTGGAGGAATTAGAGTGTAAGTTTCCTTGTATATATGATGTCTCTTCAACACTGTAAAAGACCAGTATACGTAGGAAAAAAATAGCATAATTCCCTGAAAGATCAGGTGATAAAAGAATAATATAATCTAACAACCTTATTAATATTTTTTATTACCTTCACATCACTTGTTGTTTTATATTTATTATTATAGAAACCTTCAAAAATACAAGCTACTTCATGTAATGTAATTGCAATATTCCACATGGTTAATTGTAATTAAAACTTCATTTAGTAGTTGTATTGTATTATTGATTCTAACGTATATAACAAATTGCAAAATATTCTCACAGTTCCCACTATTCGTATTATTTTTTACTTCCATAAAAATGTAACTGTTGTATCTGCATAGAGACTCAATTTTTGGTTAGGCATGAAGTAAACTTCAAATAGAACTCACACTTTGCTCAGACAGAACTCTGTGGATTATAGGCACGTTCATAAAAGTATTCTTTCATTGACTCATCTTCATCTGTATAGATATTAAACTTAGTATTAATAATTTTTATAATTATTTTGTTGCATGACACAAATTAGTAAATAATATATAAAATTAATATTATGAATTAATATAAATACGAGTGAGAATTTTTAATAATATACGTACAAATTTTTAATATAATACAAATAAAAAGTAGCCCTAATGCGTTCTTGCTAAGTGATTGCCTTGCCAGGGTGTTAACACTACACCTGCATGGCTGTTACAATATTCTGTGAATGAGGCTACCACAGAAAACCCACCAGCATGTGCGTAACCCCCTTGTTAATGATCCAAGATTTTCGCTTGGTACCGGTAATTGTTCATTTCTATTTATTTTATAATGAGGTACATAATTTTTTTCGAGAAATGCATCTATTAGTGAACTATGCAAACAGCAAGCAACAATAACCAAATGATCTAGCTTTATGCTGATCTCCTAACATTAGATGAAATATCAATCAAGCTCACTAATAACCTTCCAGTACCATGACACCGCTGGGCAGCCGCCACGCCATAGGACGCCCAGAGTCAGCCACTGGCATTTGATGCTGCAATGGAAGCCCACCTTGAGGCAGGAAAATGTGGAAATGGAAGTGCTACTTATGAGAGGCATTAGTTTTGTCTTCAGAGTTATGCCTGTGGTTATCATTGGCAGGTGGTGTTCACCAGCTATGGTCTACACCTAAATCAAAGGGGCATGCAAATACTTCATGAAATGTTAACTAAAGTGATGATGGGGCCATTACTATCGTTTTTTTAGGTTAGGAGCTGCTGGTAAGGGGATAGAGATAAACGATCAAACGAATACTGTTTATAGATCCACAATGGGAAGAAACACAAAAGCTAAAGAAATAGACGAAGCTGCTGGAACAAGAAATGGACAAAACTGGGAAGGTGAATTTAATGCTGAAAATATCACTAAGCCAGTAATAAGAACGTAACTGCTGAACTGTAGGTATATAACGAACAAAGTAATAGAATTGCAAATTTAATAGAGGCACACGAATCTTGATAAAAAGAAGAAGTAGTAGACAATAAGGCTTTTCCCGATGGTTACAAAGTGTATTGCAGAGACAGAAGACCAGTTGATGCAGGGATAGGTACTAGTTAGCAAAGACTTGTTGACAGGTATTTATAGATCATGATCATGAGTTACTTGGGGTAGATTTCTGGAGTTAAAAACTGAAAAAAATCAGGGTGTTGGCTGCTTACCGAGTTGAAAAATGAATGATACAGATTATGCTCTTGGGGAAGAACCAAATTCAGAGTTCGAGAGTGAGAGTAGAATGGTTATTACTGGTGCAGATTTAAATTTAACAGACGTCAACTGGGCAAGTAATAATTCAACAAAGATTTGCAAATACCTTAATAAGTGAAGAAGGCTTCACACAATTGGTAGAGCAGAATACAAGGGGACGAAACATGTTGGACACCTTTTTAATAAAGCACAATGATAACCTTATTGGGTGTCAAGTTACTGAAGGAATAAGTGATCAAGAAGAAGTTCTGATGGATATTATAGGATTACGCAAACCAGTGGCCAAAATTGAAGGGGCAAATAGGTATAATTATTTTAAAAAAGCCCAAAATTCAAAATATTTCAAGAGATATTCAGGTAAATTTTTGGCAAATGGAAGGCTGTCACAAGTGCAGTGAAGTCAAAGTGGAAAGAGTTCTAGAAGATAGGGGCATCAAGATAGTATGAAATATTTGCAACAACTAAACAAAGAATTAATAATAGCAAAGAAGATGGCTATAGATGGGTTTATGAAGAATATTATTGGTGCATCTAAAATTTTCTATGGTTATGTTAGAAAACTGAGGGGAAGGAAGAGTGTTGAGATGATTATATATAAAAACTTACCAAGGATTTGAAAAAAGGCAAAGAGTTCAAGTAAATGGTTTAGTGGGGCCATTAGGGACTAAGATTCAGGAATGGGAGGGTGTAAATTGGAAAACAAACATATCCACACAATTAGAAATGAGCAGACTAAAAAATTTGAAATTCATCCAGAGGATATCATGAAGTAACTAAGAATAAACGGGTGGCAGAGGTAATATTACTATGGATGTCTTAAAGATAGCAGGAAGTGACATTTTACTTAATCTTGAAATGTTACACACCAGGGAGGAAAATTCCAGTCCAACAGGAAGAAACGCCCAAAGCCACTGCCTTGCTACCATTCGCCGGAAACATGTCAGGAAAAATTGGCAGAATCCTCGCACGGCATGGAATAAAATGTCTCTACCGACCACCAGCCAAAATACTGGGACTATCTCTATTCAGTCAAGGATGACCTTGGTCTAAAAGTTCTGGGGATTTATAAAATCCCGTGCGAGTGTGGAAAAACCTACATTGGTCAAACTATCCGCACTTTAGAAAATCGGTGTGAAGAACATAAAACGCCATTTCCGCCTAGTACAGTACAGCAAATCGGCAATCGCCGAGCACGTGTACAACCACGGCCACAGAGTAGAGTTCAATAACATTAGGATACTGGCACATTTTTGCGAATCTGTTATCAAAGAAGCGATAGAAATTCGACTGGCCAACACATTCAACAGAGACAGTGGTGTATGTCTTAGCGAGGTATGGAAACCAGACTTGGCAAGAATCCACAGAGAACGTTGTAACTCTGTCCAGCTGCCACCATAGAGGGCTCCTTATTAGGTCGGGCTGCAATGAAAACTAGAGCCACGTCCACAGGAAATCAGCCACCAGACACGGACCTGTATATAAGGAAGTGCGGCACATGAAGTATCTCAGTATCTGTGAGTCAGCTGACCAGTGCAGATCTCTCCAAACCTGATGAAGACGGAGGAGCTAGTCATCGAAATATTGTGTTTCCACAACACAATCCGGTGGTACACCCATGAAAACTTCATTGCAGTCGTATACTGGGAAATTCTTCGTTCTAACAATGTTCAAAATACACAATTTCACTTCTATAGGGTGCGGCAAAAAGATCTGACAGTTTTAAAGCAAAAACAACATGAAAAATAAAAGTGATACAAAATATTTTATTGGTAATTACAGAAGGGTGTTCATGTAAATTAATGAAAATAACATCAGAACAACCAATTTAGTCCTTTTAAGATGTGAAGATAACGTCCTTTAAATGATGCCCGTCATTGACCAAGCATTGTTCCAGCCTTACAGTGAAGCTGTCAAACACCTGCTCTAACATTGCAAGAGGCAGGTTAGCGATTTCTTGGGGTGTGGCTTCTTCAAATTCGTCCAGTGTGTGGGGTTTGTTTGTGTAAACTCTTGCTTTAAGGAGCCCCCCCAAGAAAAAATCAAAAACGCTAAGGTTTGGAGAGCGAGCTGGCCATTCAATGTCTCCAAAAAGCGACATCACTTGACCACGAAACTTGCTTCTCAATACATCCATAACCTCATTGGCTGTATGGGCAGTTGCCCCATCCTGCTGGAACCATATCCTCCTGCGCACTAAACGATTTCTCTTAACTTCAGGGATCAGGAAGTTTTTCAACCTCAACAAATAAAGTTGCAAATTGTCCGTAGCGGTTTGACCACCCTCTTCAAAGAAATATGGCCCAATGACACACCTTTTCATTACACCACACCTTAGGACTATGCAGAGGACGTTCATGGCAGTTGTTCCGGATTTATAGCCGACCAATAGCGAAAGTTCTGTTTGTTTACATAACCATCCAGATGGAAATGTGCCTCGTCATTCATCATTAAAACTTTTTCATCAGTCAACATTGCAATCATTTCTTCTGCAACTGCTTTACGCTTTGCATAGTCATTAGGCTTTAACTGCTGCACAATAGCTATTTTGTACGGGTGGAAGTGCAGATCGAAACGCAAAATTTGTCTTACGGAGCGGCCAGTCATGTGCAAAGCAGCTGCTTGTTTACGGGCCAACCACCGATGACTGGCATCCATAGCTTCTCTTAATCGATCGATATTCACTGGCGTCCTCGATGACCTTGGTCGATTTCTTTTTTAACGCTGAACCGGTAGCTCTGAAGGTGCTCACCCATAGCATAATTGTGTTACAAGTTGGGACTCTTCCTCTTGGAACCACATTAAAACATCTACGGAACTGCCACTGAACAGAAGCGCAGGAATAGCCAATTTTAAAAAATGCCTTGATAACAAACACATGGTGATCACCCGACCACTGCTCCATGGCTACTACAAATGTCCACGTGTGGGCTCTGGAATGCACCTATCCCCCCACCACCCCACCATCTACTCGCTCGACAATACGGCGGCGAAAACTGTCAGATCATTTTGCCGCACCCTGTATCTGTAATGTTCAAAATGACACTAAAAATCATCGTCCTGTCACAGTCGCCATGTAACGATTTAATGTGATTGCTCTTACTTGGTGGCAAGCAATCGTATATATATATCTATATATATGGTTGGGTGGGGTAATAATGGGTTTGATTGTTTCTTAGTTGCAGGTTCGATTTCTACTAAATCATAAGGTCGCCTTTAAATTCACTTCAGATTTTTTTCACAAACTGGTATATACACATCCACCACCACCAAAAAGTCTACTTATTCATTTTGACGGATAAAGGAAATACTGCACTTCATCTCTTCAAATTGCAGGTTCTGACCACACTTTCATTTGCTTAGTCTATATACTGTGTCACAACTCCTCAGCTTGTCAATCATCACAAAGCATTTTCATTTAACGACTTGCAAATAACATTTAGTTACTGTTCTGTTGGCTCAAATAATAACTAATGGCACGCAGCCAAGTTAATACAAGAGCGCTCAGCCAACTTGCGATTGACTTCTTCAGCGGTCCGTTGCAGACTAATTCAACCTTTTCATCTGCTCTATCATACTGCAAGACGCAGCAGCCAACTTAATCCAAGGCGCAGCAGCCAACTTGATACAGGGTGTGCAGCCAAAGTTAATGCAAACTACGGTAGCGGCCTACTCCCAACCGAAATCTTCGGCGGCTCCTTGCATACTGACCCAACAATCACTTTATGCCTCATGCGTCTCTGTGCTTAATAATGCTTCGTGTCGATTTTAAACTTCCATATTCCATACCACTTAACTTAAGGATGCCACAAGATTCTGACTTTCTTTCCACATTACCTCAACTGAAGGGGGGTGATTCCAAGAATATTGCATACAAAGTGTTTGCTTCTGTTTATAAAGCTACAATACTATTTTTCATAGCCATGGCAATGCACGGTACGAAACAATTGTTATCATTATGCCGAAAACTAAAGGTGTAATGGAAAGTGCAAAAGAAATAATTTAATTTCCTGCGAAGAAACACTTGTTGCTTCTTTTAGGGGAGAAACTCTCTCTTTGCTGTCTTACCATGGTTCTCTTCACATTTTCTTTTTTCATTTTTAACTTGAGTGGACATTATGCTGTGCCAGAAGCACAAGCCACACAGTATAACCAGCATTACAGTGTAATAGTTCAACCATAATTCTATTATTATCAGATCAAGGGCCATAATAGGTGTACATTGTGTGTACAGAGTGTGATTTTATGTAGAAAGTTTGATTTTGTGAGAGACTTCATGTCACTAAAGCTAAATAATTATATTAAGTGGATATCAGGACATATTCTAAATAATGAAATCTTTATGTGTCATATTTCATAGTAGTTACATTTGTTGTCTATGCAGTCTGTGAATGGTTTTCATACATCTGGGCAAGGGAGGCACCATAGCTCCAAAGTAACTTTTATTTTAGATTTAGTGTTCAACTGTAGAGATATAAGGACACTCATGTAGGTTACATCAGTAGGTTACAGATGTTTGGTGGTCTGGCTGAATGAACATAACAGCAGATGCTATAAAAAGGCCATGTTCCACAAAACTTCAAGCTATGGCTTGAGTTCTAATTGTGAAAGTGATGTGATAAGTTTGGTGAAAAGGTTTTGTTTTCTCTTTCCTTTCCCTTGCCCCATAGTGTTTATTTGCAAAGGGGGTTATGACTCACAGTATTGACCTGAAAACGGTTCATTTACAATATTATGTTTGTCATTAATGTGTCATTCTAGTGGATGTGATGGTAACCTATATTAGCCAATCTTATTCCCCTTACTAAGATGGGCACTGACGTCGTAACAGGACATTGAATTTTTAGTTATTTTTTTACATTTTGAATACCATCAAACTTTTGGTGATTTTTTGACATTTTTATTTCTATTGAACTTTTAGTGATTTTTGGAGATTTTGAATACTATTGAGCTTTACTGAGTTCAGACATTATTTCTGAATATCACTTTAAGTTAATAGTAGATAAAGATTCGATGAGATAACTAAATATTTTGATGTGTGATACACTACACTTGTGACATGGTAATTTTGGCATCGTTTGTAATTATTCACGATTTAGTGTTATTTCTGATTATTTGTGTACGATAGTTTGTAAGGAAAACCTATAATGCATATAACTGTTGTATTCGAAGTTGTAATCATTAGGCCATCACCACCAAGCTTCGCAGACTAAAGATAATGTTTTGGAGGAGTATTTAATTTTTTTTGTATATTCAAGGATTTTGTACAGTATGAGTAATGAACTAATAGTATAATAAACTTCTGCTAAGTTTGGTGGATTTATATTTGCTATTGTGTACTGTGTAGTTTCAAGTAGCAACTATAATCCCAGCAGGGTTGTGACAACACAGTATTTGATCAGTCAATTTGGAGAAGGAATGGAGAGGCAGTCATAAATTTAATGTTTTTGGGGTAATATTTAGAATTAACAAAAGATTTTGAAATATAAAAGGAATCTGAGTCGATGAGAAAGATTTACTGAGTGGAAAACAAAAGTTAGGGTAGGAAATGCAGTATCAAAACAAGTGGAAGTGAACATGGGACTGCCCCAGATGTAGCATATTGGGACCATTGCAATTAGTTATTTTAATGAATGATTGTGATGATGCTTTACTATCAGAAGTTATGTTGTCTGTAGATGACATGATGTTATAAAATAGGATCAAAACAGTAGAAGTCTGTAAGGGTGGTTACGTGGAGGATGGGTGATTGCACGTGTGATTTGTATGCAATCCTACACGTGACCAAACCCGCCCAGCACCTCTAAAATTGAACCATAGCTCTGTCTTTGTCACCCAGTTCTCGCCTGGCCTTGAATCCATCAATTGAATCCTACAACTGGGGCATGACTTCCTTCGCTCCTTTCCAGAAATGCGCACTCTCTTGCCAAAAATGCTTCCAACTGTCCCCCATACATGTTTCAGCAGACCACCTAACCTCAAAAACATCTTGGTTCACAAATACCCTCCATTTGACTCTTCAAAAACATCTTATGGATCTTTTCCTTGAAATAGACCTCGCTGCAAAACCTGCAACATGCATCCCCCCACTACTAAATATTGCAACTCTGTCACAGGGGAAACCTTCCCCATCACTGGACATTCCACATGCTCCACAACGCACGTCATATACCAGCTAACTTTCTGCCATTGCACTAGTTCCTATATAGGCCTAACTACATAGCAACTTTTGACCAGAATGAATGGCCACAGACAAACAGTCCACACCCGCGATTTATATCATCCAATACCAGAACATGCTAACTACCACAATTCCAACAACTTCAATGACTGTTTCACTGCGAGAGAAATCAGAGTTTTCCCCTAAAACCACCGCTGCTTCAGAACTTTGGAGATGCAAACTTGCATACCAAACTATCCTAGATACCAGACACCCACCTGGCCTCAACCACTGATAAAATTCCTTTCTTTGACACATCACTCATTATTATTAGTATTAGTATTATCATTAGTGTCATTAAACTACCTACAATTTTATTTAAATTTATCTGTCAATATTTAGTTGCCTAATTTTCATTTTTGTTTCAACATTCTGTACCCTTTTGATATATTACTAATTCTATCACCATCTGCGATATACACATTTATACATACTATCTCAGTCCCCCCACCGTATCGATAATCCACTCAGTTATGTAGGAAACTTCGACATGTGCACACCTCCCGAACCACATGACTCATTTCCTTCAGCATGAATAAGATATAAAACCGAAATATTGTATATTCTTGTGTTCGTCATATATGTTCTTCACCCGTCGCTGCCTTCAACTTTGGTGAGTGATGAGTCATTTTCCCTTTCCTTGTAATTTATATTGCGTAAAGCCGTTTCCTTTTTCCTTAGTTTAATTATAGTAGAAAAATCAAGATGGCTGTTGTGAGCGAGGATAATTAAATATTCAGCTACAGTCACAATGAAGTTCCAAAAAGTAATTAAGGGGGTTTTTCTTTCCTGAGTAGGCTGAACTCATTGGATTTCTTTTTAGGGAATAAGGTTGGTGTCTTCAGTTTTTGTTATGGTGGCAATAAACAGCAATTATTACATAATAGACAACTCTTAGTATTTAAAGCACTGATTACAGAACATTTTTTAAGGCAAATTACTCAACCTGAAAGCTGTGTCATATAGTGACATCTGAAAGACAAGCATTTTGCCCCAACCAATGAGAACTTTCCTTTGATTCTGTTGCTACATCAAATTAAACAGATTCTCTTGATTTTATTAAATGTCGTTTTGTATTACACGAAATGGCTTGTGTAAAATATGTCTTTTCATTCATTATTTGTGATACTATCAAACTGGCTTTTTTTAATGCAGCCTTAAAAATGTGTCAGAAAAATGTTTGGAAAGGATTAGAATTTTGAAATTACGTGCACTGAAGTTTACACTTCCACTTTTCCCCTTCTAAACAATGCTTATATTGTTTTTCTTTTCTTTTTTACACAATTGTGTGATATAACCAGTTTTTCATCTGCTTGGATTGCAGATGCTCTGAATGTAGTGCAGCCATGCATCAGGGTTTGAAATACCATTTATTACTTGCAGCATGAAATAATTACTGCGCTGAGAGATATCTACAGAAAATATATAGTTCAGTAATACTGCTATTTTGAAAATCTTGTAGGGAAATATGTATGTAGTATCATTGCTGTAGTTAAGAAAATCAATACACTGGATTCTCCACATAACACTAATTATTTTGTATAAGCATCATGTACAAACTTAAATAAAATTTCAACCGGAGGCCCTGTAGATTGGAAAGAGTTGTAAAGAACAATGCATTTGCAACAGGTAATAGGCTGTGTATATTGTAATGCTTATCCTGAATGAAGATAAGAGTACAATGTAGACAAAGTTACAGGACAGCAGCATACCGAATAATGACAAAAAAAAAAGAAATAAAAAGAGGAAAAGCTCTGCTGAGACTAAAAATGACAATCACTCCCATTCTATAACTATTCAAAAACATTTAATCCATTTTACTGATAATATAACTTACAGAATGGTTCACAACGTCAACGGAATGTCCTGAAAACCCTGTGTCTCTACCCTGGAGATAAAGTTCATCACGCAACTGATCCAGTTCTTTAACAAGTTGGCACATTGTTGCTCCAGAACGAAACTTTGCCAGCAGTAAGAAGGCAATTGCATTGGTAGACATAACTGCTGTTGACCGGTTTGCATCTATAATTTAGAGAAAAAGTCACCTTATTTCTTGCAGTTAGCAAAATAAAAATTATCTGGGTCAAATTGAAATTAATGAGCAAACAATTTTTAACACATACACAGGGTGTTACAAAAAGGTACGGCCAAACTTTCAGGAAACATTCATCACACACAAACAAAGAAAATATGTTATGTGGACATGTGTCCGAAAACGCTTACTTTCCATGTTAGAGCTCATATTGTGGACGGCTGTGATACAATACGCCATTCTCCAGAGCTGCATCAGCGCATCAGGGATTCCATGCGACGGAGGGTGGATGCATGTATCCTCGCTAACGGAGGACATTTTGAACATTTCCTGTAACAAAGTGTTTGAAGTCACGCTGGTACGTTCCGTTGTTGTGCGTTTCCATTCCATGTTTAATGTGATTTGAAGAGAAGTAATATAATGAGCTCTAACATGGAAAGTAAGCGTTTCCGGACACATGTCCACATAACATATTTTCTTTGTTTGTGTGAGAGGAATGTTTCCTGAAAGTTTGGCCGTACCTTTTTGTAACTCCCTGTATATTAATAAATGTAGACAAATCAAATGCACAATATTATTCTACAGACTTTTCTTCAATTTTCTACACTTCTCTGCAAACAGTTTCCCACTGTTCTGAAAGCTTCAAAATTCCCCTGCAGAATAATTCCATTCCAACTAACAAAAGACATGATGCACTGCATTCTGAAAGTCATTTACCATCTCTCAGCATAGGGCTGATGCCTGTTCCTTCATAAAATCAAAACATTTCCTGTGCTCCACTGCACCCTAATGCTAATAATTTCATTTACAATGATATGTCTGTCTCCTTTAATGAAGTCGTTAATTTCTCCAAACTGCATTAAGTGAAAGCAGATCAAGGGAAACAACTGCAAGGATTATCCTACACACAAGTGTTTGTGTCTTTGAAATATTTCACCCATTTCCCAACAACAATGGTAGCCATACACACAATTCATTATATGTGCAGTGAATTTCAGCGGTAGGGTTACCATTTTAACCTAGAATTCAGCATGGTAAAATGAAATATCACTGGAGGTCATTTTATATCTACTGACTATAATCACATGGTAGAAGCAACCTAAGTATCAATACGTTGTGTAAAGTCTACAGACCAAGATTATGTTCATGGTTTTTCTAAATTGATTACTTTCGATTAAAAAATAAAATAAAAAGTTGTTGCTCATTAATGTCAGCAAGACCCTTGTATCATAAAATCATAATTTTTTTTTTTTAATAAAACTAAAAATATAAATCAATTTAAACCGATTTCAATAAATAGGCAGCAATAGAATTAACAAATTAATGACACAAGTATAACAAAACAACTATATTTGTATTATGATAAATTCATGAAACTGCCATTAAGCAATGTAAGGTAGTGAAAATAACTCATTACTTACCACAGATAAAGAAAGGGGAGCCAGACTAAGAGGGAAAATGACCACACACACACTTTACAAGATTTCGGCTAATAACCTTACTCATGTAGGATGCAAGACACATTGGAAATGGAAAGATGTGCACAAATTCAGACCTACCACATATATGAACCAAAGATGAAACTAGAGGAAACATCGTTGGTCAACTTTATTCCTCCACCACCAATGCAATCTCCACCCTTCTTTTATTTTCTTTCATCTTTGGTTCATTCATGTGGCAGGTCTTGATGTGTACACACCTTACTCCCTGCCATATGTCTCATCCCCTTCATGAGTAGGGATATTAACTGAAATATTGTAAAGTTTGTTTTGTCAGGAATCTTATAAATTTTGTAACTGTGTAACAAAATTTGTTCTCAGAACCACGAATTAGACTGGATGGTATTTCATATCATTTTTAAAGCCACTTACTATGTTGATTGAAATTAGAAATCAGACTTTTACAGTTTTTGAGATAGCATTTTCTGTTGCATCAGCCTTAAGCTGGAGGAGTGATATTTACAAAAAAATTCATAATAAATCGAAGAAAGCAGTTTTTTTTTTTAAAATATGTAGATTTGATTAAAGCTACTTTCAAGTCGATAGCGTCAATAACTTCTGAAATATTAATTAGTTAGATTCTGTTTTTGGATGATGAATTTTATTTCACCTTTTGATAATGTAAACGAAAGAGTAGCCCTTTAGAAGTAAATAAAAGTTGTTTTCAGTTCCACAGCAACAAGATTGTGAAAGTTATTAACAGGTTTTAAGAATTGCAGTAAAATTATTTTTTTACAGCAAAACTATTAAAGTTACAGAATTTTTCATAAGGATTAAAGCTGACGTTTTTTTACAAGATCTATTAATTCTCAAAATTTCAGAGTAACAGGAACAATTTTAACTTTCAAGGGCTAGATATCTAACGCAAGCCTCCAGGCGTGAGATGCAAATTGAATCAGTTATCTGAAGATTCTCATGTGAAACTAGGAAATATCGTGTTCCCACAGTCTGTTCCTATAAATACCAACCCAGATTTTTTCCCATTCCAGTCTTCCAGATACAGTAAGCACGGCACTATGTAGATCGGTGGTGTAAATTATGTGCGTGGCATAGGAAATGATAGTTTTGGGCAGACATGATTAACTTTTAGGAGAGCACGTACAGAAAATGAAACACTTCATGTAGCTAGAAAGTCAGCTAGGGATCATGAGGTTGGTCTGGCTCAAATGTGTTAGTCGAATTAGCAGTTATCTTTAGTAATGCTGTCTGATGCCATTTCAGTTTGTGACTTTGCAAAATCTTCCAAGAATATAATGTATATCTAACAGTAATAGACCCGAGCGTAGTGGTGTAACAGTTAGCGTTCTGGCCTCACATTCAGGAGGATGGCGGTTTGAATACCCGTCCGGGCATCCAGATTTGGGTTTTCCATGGTTTCCCAAATCACTCCAGGCAAATGCCAGGATGCTTCCTTCAAAAGTCCATGGAAGAATTCCATCCCATTCCTTGCCCCCTCCCCCAATCCTTTCCCGTCTCTAAAGACCTCACTGTTAAAAGACATCAAGTAGTTAAAAAAAAGTAGTAGACTTGTGACTTTTATTTTGACTACCTTTCTTAGTTTGGGATTTTTTAAACAAAGCGGCAATCAAATTGTATTTGCAAAACTAGAACTGAAAATATCCACTGAAGTTTTGCACTCACCCCACTGCAAGCTAGGTTCTTACAGTTTGTGTGTGTTCGTCTAACCCTACTTCCTTCATTTGTGTTAAGTAATGGATTATATCCCCAAAACTTTCTTATCATATATATATATATATATATATATATATATATATATATATATATTGGATAGGATGAAAAACCACCGCTTATCAAAGAAGGGGATTCCAACGGCGTTGGTACACGAAAAAAACACGAACACACAAAGAATAGAATTTTCGAGCATGGTTCTTCCTCAGCTGCAGGCAGAACGCTAACTTCCAGCTGAGGAAGAACCATGCTCGAAAATTCTATTCTTTGTGTGTTCGTGTTTTTTTTCGTGTACCAACGCTGCTGGAATCCCCTTCTTTGGTAAGCAGTGGTTTTTTATCCTATCCAATGTTCAATATATCCGCTTTTAGCACCTTTGTTTCCTAACAATCTATCTATCTATATATATAGCACAGATCACTGGTGCTTGTGTGTGGAACTAGCATGGACTTTCCTGTTGTGCACAACGTTGGCCGAATGCCGATAGCTGTACGGAAGTGGGAGATATCATGATTAAAATTGGTCGATGCAGGGCATTTTCATATTTCGACCAAAGACTTGTGTATCCTTATACTTCTCTTTCCTGACACAACTATATAGGATAGACCATTGATATTTGTGTGTGGTAATAACATCGAATCTCCGAACGTGCACTATGGTGGTTAGATGTCGGAAGCTATGGAGGTGTGGCAGATATGATGGTTGAAAGTGGTCGACCGGCACCACTATCATATTTCTAACAAACACGTATGTTTCATGATGTATCACTTTTCAGCCAAAACTATCTAACGCAGATCACTGGTGTTTGTGTCTGGTAGTAGCACAGAGTCACCCGTCGATCACAATGTTGGCCAAATTTCAGTAACTGTGGGAGTGTGGGAGATTTGGTGGTTGAAAGTGGCCGATCAAGGATATTTTCGTTATTTCGACCAAATACATGTGTCTCCGTAAATGTTATTTTGCTGTCACAACTACATAGCATAGATCATTGGTGTTTGTGTGTGGTAGTGGTATCGTGTCTCCTATCGTGTACTATGGTGGTTAGATGTCTGCAGCTATGGAAGTGTGGGAGGCATGGGGTTGAAAGTGGTCAACCTGCACCACTTTCATATTTCTACCAAAGACATATGTGTCGTGATGTATCACTTTTCAGCCAAAACTATCTAACACAGATCACTGGTGTTTGTGTCTGCTAGTAGCACACAGTCACCCACAACATTGGCCAAATTTCGGTAAGTGTGCAAGTGTGGGAGATATGGTGATTGAAAGTGGCTTATCAAGGATATTTTCGTAATTTGACCAAAGACATGTGTCTCATGTATGTTACGTAGCGTAGATCATTGGTATTTGTGTGTGGTAGCGGTATCGTGTCTCCTATCGTGTACTATGGTGGAGGTGCAGGTGTGGTTTAAAGTGGTCGACCTGCGGCTCTTTCATATTTCTACCAAAGACATATGTGTCATGGTGTAACAGTTTTCATCCAAAACTATCTAGCGCATATCACTGGTGTTTGTGTCTGGTAGTGGCACCGAGTCACCCATTAACAACAACGTTGGCCGAATTTGGGTAACTGTGTGAGTGTGGGAGATATGGTGGTTGAAAGTGGCCGACCAAGGATATTTTCATATTTTGATCAAAGACATGTGTCTCTGTATTTGTCATTTTGCTGCCACAACTACATAACGTAGACCATTGGTGTTTGTGTGTGGTAGTGGTATCGTGTCACCTATCATGTATTATGGTGATTAGCTGTCGGCAGCTATGGGGTTGTGGGATATATGGTGATGGAAAGTGGTTGACGTAGGGCATTTTCCTGTTTCTACCAAAGACGTGAGTGTCCCTTTATTTCACATTGCAGTCAGAACTACAAAGCGCAGACCACGGGCGTTTGTGTGAGGTACTAGCCTGGAGTCTTCCATCGTGCACTATGGCAACTGAATGTCGGTAGCTGTGGGGTTGTGGTAGATATGGTGGTTGAAAGTGGTGGACCCAATAAGAAATAGACATGTGTGTCCCTATATTTCTCTCTACAGCCAAAACTACCCATCGCAGTCCACAGGTGATTGTGTATGGTATTAATCTCAAGTCTCCCAACGTCCACCATGGTAGTGTCATGTCGGGAGCTATCGTGGGGTGGGAGATATGGTGGTTGAAATTGGTCTACGGAGGGCAATTTATATTTCGACCAAAGACATCTGTATCCCTATATTTCACTTTGCACCTATAACTAGCCTGCGCAGGTGATTGATGTTTGTGGTATTAGCCTCAAGTCTCCCATCGTGCAGTATGGTGGTCAAATGTCGGTAACTGTCAATCAAAATTCTTTACAATCACGAACGAAGTCGTGGGCATCAGTTAGTAAATCAAGAAAAACAGAGCAAAAAAACTGCTGTTTACTAAGAAAAGAAAATGTACACAATTGCAAAAGCATTAGTACTTAGCTCTAATTCAAGCAACCAATCCAAAAATACTCAATTAGAATAAAATATGTTGGAAGAAAAGTAAATGTGAAGGGAATTCAGGAGACACACATCAAAATATTGATTAAAAAGAGAAGATAAGGAATGAATAAATAATGGAGTTTTTTTCCATAAAACTTATCCCAAAAAGACGTAGTTTATTAGTTAATATTTTGTTTAAGTCAAATTACTCGTGGTAAGTATCAGAGGTATTCTATGTATCAAAAGGAGAATTTTCATAAGTAGAACTGAAAAAACAAAATAGACATTTTCTTCCCCATATGACAATATTAACTGAAATGGCAGAATGTTGTAAATTTAAATACAGCATACGTATTTTGAAAGCTATAAGCGATTGTGAGCTATAAGACCACCTTTTAAATGCCACGAATATTTCTAACGCAGGGCAAAAATCTGGTTTTTCCTGTATGAGGATAAGTAGTCTATTCATTTCCAGATGGCATCAAAAAGAGCACTGTTTTTTTAAATATTAAATTAATGACCATTATCTAGGGCCCTGAGTGAAGGACCACAGTATATGGCAAGGTTGGTAATATAAGAGTGGCGAAGCAAAAAAAATAAAAGGAGGAAGGTTTAGTGTCTTTTATTTTTTTGAATGGTAGGATGGTGATATAATGTAGCATTTAGCCTATAGTAACATCATTACTCAGTTGAGAGTCTAGTTAATATCTTATTAACTTTTAATAGTTAACTTCCAGTTTTTAATTGTGTTTTTGTTGGAATTCAAAATGTGCTTTTAGATTTATTGTTATAATGGCACGAAAAAAAAAATCCGAAATAAAATAGGGTATAAGTAAGTGGTCTGTTGCATTATTTTTGACAATTTACTGGTCCTTGGGTTGAAAAAGGTTGAGAAACGCTGATATAAGGTAATCAGGCAAACGCAGTTGTTTACACACTTAGCATGAGATTTGAGACAGAATTTCAATGAATAGAAAATTCAGCATGAATATTTGAATTACAAGCAGAAATGCTGGATGAAATATTAAAAAAATTCTGTAGTACATTAAGGCTTTAAACAGCTATGTTTATGATAACAAAAATATAATTAAACTAAGTAATGATATGGAAATCCAGCTGCTCAAATCAATGACTATAAAAAAATATGAACACCCATAATGCCATATTTTGGTATCAAACCTTATTCTTGCAAGTAGATTAGACACTTAGTGAGGTGATCAGATGCATTCACACTGACACTCGCTAAATGAATTGGGAACCCAGGTAGCAAGACCAGGGTAGAGATGGCGGAGGGAAGAGAAAATGCTGAATCTATAATTAATAATTCAGAAGAAATATGAAATATTATTAAAAGGTAGTGGGTTAACATCACCAAAGTAGCAAATATTAACCGAAAATATTAAGTTAAAGATATTTAATATCAAATATATTCTGGTGAGTTGCTCTGTATCTGTGCAGCAAAGACTTTTGCAAAGTTTGGGATAATTCCAAGATGAGTATTTGTGCACCAATTTATCTTGAGATTGGGTGGTCCGCTGAAGCATTTGCTTGGGGCAGTGGGCTGGATTCTGTGGAGATGGATGTGCATTTTGCGGAAGGAACATACAAAGCCATGCCTGCAGCAAATGATTAATTTAAGGGACTCAAGTGCAGGAGAGAACTGGGTGATGAAAATGTGGCTGTGGTTAGTTTCAACAAGTACAGGATTGCAGAAATTGTGTGAACGATGAGTTGTAGCACAAGATATTTGCATATACACTAGATCAGGGTTGGGGAGAGGGGGCTAATAGTGGAAATTACACCTTGTGATAGTTTAAGAAAGTATCTGAAGAAAAATTCTTCATCAGAATTGGTGCATCTGCCAAAGATAACCATGCTGTAAGGAAGGGGATGTTTGGTTTGGAAGGGATGACAACTGTTGAAATGAAAGTATAGTAGAGTTTTAGGCTTGATGTGAACAAAGGCATGCAGGCTACCTTTCTGTAAGGAAACATTAACATCAAGAAAGGTGACGTGTTTGTGGGAGTAAGTCCAGATAACGGTGATGGAGTAGCTGTTGTTTAGGGAGGAAGTCAGTAAGCAGTCTAGATCATCAAAATATCATCTATATATCTGAACTATAAAAGAAGTTTGTAAGAGATATTTCCAGAAAATGTTTCTCCAGACATTCCAAGAATAGTTTTGCTGAGGATGGGGCCATGTGGGACCATGAAAATGTGTTGCATATGTCATGGTTCATTTGAGAGTTTAAGGAGATGGATTTTTCCAACAGAATGAGTTGAGCTAAGGAAATGAAGAAGGTTGCAGGTGAATTACATTTCCCAGAAGTGTTCCATGGCACAGAGGCCCTGAAGATGGGGGATGTTAGTATACAAGGAAGTGACATGTATGGACAGAAGGAAGGAGTCTGGTGATAGAAGATTGTGTATGATGTTCAATGAATTTGGAATATCTTTTATGAATGAATGGAGGTTCTGTTAAAAGGGTTTGAGGTCCAATTTACAAAAACTGAAATACATTCAGTAGGTTGTGTGTGTGTGTGTTTTTTTTTTGTTGTTGTTGTTGTTGTTTTCAGGACACAGCAATGACTGGGTTATTAGCAACCTGACTAAGCCTTGGAACAACAATGTGGCTTCAAACTGAACTCGATTACTTTCTGTAGGGCCAACTGTAATGGGGTCGGCCATACAGACAGCAAAATAAAATTCTAAAACGCTGACAAAAATGCCGTTTGCTTAGCTAACTGTAAAGAGGTCGGCCATCATCATCATCCTCAACAGTTTCCAGCCTCTGGCCATATCTGCTTCATGCACAAGCCTCTCCATTTCCTTCTTTCTTCCCACCAGCTCTCTGTCACCACCTTGTTCCAGTCCCCTCCTCTCTTCCATACACACTCCTCCACTCCTATCAGCCATCCATCTCTTGGTCTTCCTCTGAGTCATTTCCATGCATCTTAATTTTGTGGATTTTTCTTGGGGTTCTCTGAACCTCCATTCTCCTTACATGTCGATACCATTTCAGTCTGGTCCTCTCTACCCTTTCCTGTTAGGGTTCCTCTTTAATGGTGCATCTAATCACTTCATTCTTTATTCTTTCCATTTTAGTAACTCCAATTCTACCTCTTAAAAATTCATTTCACTTGTTGTACTCTGCTGATGTCCCACTTCTTCATTGTCCATGTTTCAGCAGCCTAAGTCAAGATAGACACATAGTATGTGTGATAGATTACTCTCTTGCTTCTCTGTGGCACATCTTTATTCCATTTCAGGCTTCTAATGCTCCTTAGAAATGCCTCTGCTTATCTTCCTCTTTCACTTATCTCGCCATCATTTCCTCCACATTCCTCATACACTCCCCAAGTACTTGAACCAGTTTATCTTCTTTAGTTGTTCCCCTGCCATCACAATTCCCTGAGTGAACCTATTCTACTTTCTGGTTGTTACCAGGTTCTCACATTTCTTTACATTAAATTTCAGGTCATATTCCTCCACATTGTCTGTCCATATATCCAAGTGCCGCTGCACTTCCTCTTAATCTCCTCCCCGGATCATCACCTCTCCAGATTATCCTCTCCCATCCTCACTGCCAACTTCTGCATTATATCATCCACTATTTTTATTTTGCGTATGACGCTATTTGACATTTATACAATTCAACAACAAATCAATGAACAATCTAAACACACATATGTACATATATTTACACATAGTACAGCGGACAATGCACAGAACTGGCCACTGAGACAGGATCTCCATTCACAACCACTATAGTGTGACGTCAAGTCGCTCCAACCAGGCCACTGCCTCTGGCATAGCCAAATTTAGGTCTTCCAGACTACCAGGAAAGGCACGCAGTGAGCAGTCCTGCACAATGTGCGACACACTTTGTAAGACATCACCGTAGTCACAGTATGGAGAATCTGCCCAGCCCCAGGTGTGGAGAGTTGAAGCAGTTCTTCCCGTACCACATCTAATCCTATTTAGTTTACACCAAATTGACTGCGGTAAATTGAAACCTGGTAGTTTTGAGCAGGGATTGGTAATACACACTATGCCCTGTGGTGTTGATGATGCACATTCCGCTGTCCAGCTATCTGCAATGCTGAAGGTGTTAGATGTTAGACTGGCAGCAGTCTTCCAGGCAGGGTGACGTGACTTCAGCGATGTTTTGTATTCCCTAACATCTCCATGGATGGGAGGAGCCTCATTGTTCAAAATTCTCAACCATAGTTTTAGCAGACCATTTTGCCTTCTGACATGAGGTGGTGGTATGTTGCTGAGCACTGGCAGCCACTGAATAGGTGTAGATAAAAGTGAGCCAGTTATAATGCGCATTGTCTGTCGAAGCTGGACGTCCACCAACTGGGTGTGAGAGCTATTAAGCCATATGCTGGAGCAGTAATCAGCTGTGGAGTAAACCAATGCTAGCGCTGTTGTTCTTAGTGTATTTGCATCAGCTCCCCATGAAGTTCCTGCCAAACGTTGAAGTAAGTGGTTCCGGCTTTTAAGCTTGGCGGCTGTTTTCTGAAGGTGCCTTTTGTAGGTTAGGGACCTATCTAATGTCACACCCAGGTATTTTGGGATACTGTTATACTTCAACACCTGGTCTCTGAACAATATATTTGGCTGGTAATTTATTTGTTTGTTGCTAAGATGGAATGTAGCTATTTCTGTTTCCTGTGGATTAGATTGAATGCGCCATCTTCGAAAGTAGGCATCCATTTCCTGAAGGTCATGAGTGAGAATTTCTTCAGCCTCCATGATGTTAGTTCTTTGCACTGTAAGATTGGTGTCATCAGCATATACAAATTTGCGAGAGACTGTGGCTGGCAGGTCATGAGTATATAAATTGAAAAATATAGGGGAGAGAACCGAGCCTTGAGGTAGACTATTATTTAGCTTGTGAAATCTGCTCCTGCTGAACTCAGTATGCACCTGGAACAGGCAGTTACTTAACATGTTTTCCAGTAAGGAAATTATCTTTATTCAAGGAACTGCTTTGATCAGTTTGAGAAGGAGACCCTCTCTCCAAACTGTATCGTATGCTGCTGAAAGATCTAGGAATATAGATACATTCTTCATTTTCTTCTGATAACCTACTTCCAAGTAGGTGGTTAGAGACAGGACCCGATCACTACAGTCCCGTCTGGGACAGAATCCAGCTTGTTCAACAGGGATCAGAGCTTCGATTGCTGGAGCTATTCTGTTCAGTATAATCCTTCCCAGTAATTTGTAAGTGACACTGAGTAAAGCTATCGGAAGGTAGCTTTGTGGGAAAGTTGGATCTTTTCCTGGTTTGAGTAAAGCAATGGTTTTAGTTTGCTTGAAGATCTGAGGAAGCCTTCCAGATTGTAGTATACAACTGAAGAATGAGGCAAGCCAACGAGATGTAGCTGGTCCACAGTTTTTCAATAGTTCTGGACAAATCCCATCTAATCCTGCAGCTTTTCCATTTCGAAGGGTCTTTAAACCTTCCTGAGCCTCCTGTGATGAATGGATGGGAGTATATAGAGTGAGGTTTCAGATGTTTAAGCTCAGATTTGACCCGTCTAGTGAACTGCTTGTCCTTTTTTGTTCTCTAAGTATATACAATGTGATTTGCTATTGACTCCACATTAATGGACGAGTGTGTCCTTGAGGGTACTGATGCAGGACCTAATTTACGAATAAGAGACTAGGCTTTTCTACTGGAATGGGTAAAGTTCAAATTTTATCCATTTCTCACTTCTAGCATGGTCAAGCGATTCCAGCAGTTCTGTTGCCTTCTCGTGAGTGCTGTTTTCCTCAAATTCTGCTCTAAGTCTGCTTGACTCCTCACTCCATCGTGAAGCCTCGTGGGATGGCTCTATTCGCTGCAGCTTTTATTAGTCCTACAACCGTTGTATAATTCTCTGGAACTGCTTTGATCCATCGGATGTTAGCGTCAGTATACTTCGCATAGGCTTCCCAATCTGCTGTATGGAAGTTCCACCAAGATTTAGGGGCAGATCGGATAATAGGTATCTGGATTCCTATTTTATAGATTATGGGTCTATGCTGACTGTGAGGGAAGTCACCGAGAACTTG
Source organism: Vandiemenella viatica (assembly GCA_031002005.1). Taxonomy (NCBI): domain Eukaryota; kingdom Metazoa; phylum Arthropoda; class Insecta; order Orthoptera; family Morabidae; genus Vandiemenella; species Vandiemenella viatica. The sequence goes on along the minus strand of CM061920.1, from coordinate 98,082,314 downwards.
TCTCCTTATGCGACAGAAATGAGCTGTTAAAACAAAAAAGGCGAAACAAAAGTCAGGTGAGTAGTCTTGTTTCCAGCAAGTGGAATGAAATGTACATTTGTCTTTAGGATCATGTATTAATGTTAAGTTGTTGACCTCAGCCCATTCTATTAGTTTAATCCCGTTCTCGTCACACTTGTTATACCCCCACAGCATATGATGGGAGTTGAAATCTCCAAGGATAATGCTATTCTTAGTGGGAACCAATCTGATAGTTTCTGGCCAAGGTGCAGTGGGTGGCTTGTAGAGGTTTGTAACCACAACATTGTGTGCCTCTATTGTGGAGGAAAAGTAATGTGGATGATACTCTGCAGGAATGACCTTGTATTGGCATATGCCATTCTTAATGTAGGTTGCAATGCCATATTTTTCATGATGTTGTGCTGTTAGCAATTTATATCCCGGTAGTTTCTCTCAAGTAAGCAGCTGTTTGTCATTCTCTGTGTGAGTTTCTTCCAATATGACAACATCAACTGAGTATTTCTGTAAGAGTGATGACAAGTACTGGCTCTTTGTTCAGCTGATGCCTTTGATGTTAAGTTGGCAGATGTTTAGCTGGGGACCTATTGTCCTGGTATGTAAGTCTGAGTCCTTAGAAGGAATGATATGTTTGTAATAGATGTCACTGCCGTGAGGCCCAGAAGGGCAGTACGACGGCATCTGATCGCTGTCACCCACCCAGGGAGCACGTGTAGCTTAAGGTATGATATGTCACTTCCTTGTTTTAGTCCATTCCTTTGTTCCAGCCAATCAGTTCTTCCTTCCCCTATTTTCACATAGCTCACACTTCCTTGGTACAGTTCCATCACTCTCCTGATGGTTTCTTTTGGAACTCCTCTCTTCTCCAAAGCCTTCCATACCTTACTCCTGTGTACACAATCATATTTTTTCTCAATATCGAGAAATAGCAACAGTACATCCTTTCAATACTCATAATGTTTTTCCTTCTGTTTAACTTCTGTGCAATCGTAGGTTTTTCACGGTGAATCTGATGCTTGAAAATCTCTCTGGCATGCGGCCTGATCAATTGATTGTGGATGAACAAATATTATACCCTCCAACCCAGGTCGGAGGGTATAAATACCGACATGGCCAGACCGGCTATGATAGTAGACAAGTTCCTATATAGAGGTTTGGATCAAAACTTTGAAAGTAAAAACCTTATGAACAAAATTTTAATAGATTTTCCCACAATCATTTCCACAAGTAAAGCTCTTGAAGATGAATATTTTCGTTGTGGTTTTCATAGCCTAAAAAATTTACTAAGGGAGCTATAACAATTTTATGATGTATTTCACCATGTAATTGAGTGGCAACAACAAAGGAAAAAAGTGTTTGATCAAAAATACCAGCTATTTAAAAAAGCTAATCCAAATTTAACTATGATAGCATGTTGTCAGCATAGGCAGACACATTCTGATCAAAATTTGAGTCTACTAGAAAATTCTAAGTAGGTTTTTAGTAAGATAAAAAAAAAATGAAAATGCTTAATAAAATAGTTAGGAAGGCAAAATTAGGTTCAGGAAATAGAGAAAAATTCTTAGAACAAGAATATAATCATGGTTTGGCATAAAGTTGGAAATTTATGGGGAATAAGTAAATAACTTCAAATTTGAATTTGTAAACTTTGTTACAAAATTTCCTTTTCAAAAACTATGTCACAGTGATGTCAAAGACTGTATTTAAAATGAAAAAAAAAGGATTTTTGAAAATCAAAGAGGCTATCAGAAAATAAAGGAATTTTTTCTGAGGGATATGTGTAAATTTCATTTAGAAATAAAAAGGAGTTAGTAAGATATTGAATTTATAGGTTTTGACACGACATCATAAAGGCACTAATTAAGATGCAATTGAAGTTAATGAAAGATTATATAGAAATTTTGATAGTTATGAATCTGTGATATATACTAAATAAAAAATAACAATAAAAAAACTGTAGGCAGATTTTTTTTGAAAAGGGTAAAGTATTACAAAAGTTAAATTCAAATAACCGAAATAAAACTTCAAAAATTAATAACATCAAAATAAAGAGATTTTAGGAATAATTTATCAGGACATAAATTGTTTAAAATCAAATGGTCTATATAACAGTATAGTTTCAAAAAGATTGCATTAAAAATAAGAAAAATAATGTTAAGTGGGGGCTTGACAATGGAAGCAGTGCAAGCTTCCGAAACGTCGCCAGACGGCTCAATTTTGACGCGGCTTGAAACCCGAGATGTTTTTATAAAGAAAAATAAGACTGTGTAACCTTGGTGAAAAGCTATACATACCCACAGAAATCGGACTCTGTAGGGCAGTATGTAGGCAGGAACAGACTGAGACTGGCATGTTCACAGTGTGTTAGTAGATGCTTGTGGTGATAAAAACATGTGTTGGCATATACACAAGAGATAATGTGGATGGAGTATGCCATTGATGCTAAGCTGTTACTAAGGATTGCAGGTTTGCATATGGATCTAAGTAACAATAAAAGGAAAGAAATGCCACAAGGCAATACTTCTATGGAAAGAACAGATGAAATACACCCAACACTCACCAAGGTTGAAGGGAGGAGGGCAGCAGCAACACAAAACAACACAAAAACAAATAAAATACAATATGTCGGGTAAAACTCTTTTTCAAGTTAACAGATGTAAGTGGCTGGGCTTGCGCAAGACTTGCGTTCGACGTAGCCACTAATAGAATTTACCCGAAATATTATATTTCCTATAGTTTTTCAGTGTTTTGTGTTGCTGCTGCATGGATCTAAAGCTTACATTGGTTTTATTAACAAATAGCATACACATTCCTCCATCACCACCACTAAATCAATTTATTACTTTGACCGAGGATAAGGCTATCGGAACTTCTTCACTTTCAGTTTGCAGATTCTGACCACGCTACGGTTCGACAACGTTTACACTCCGTGTCGACCACAAAATCCTACTGACAAAGTTTTCCACAAAACACATTCAGTTAATACAAAAAAGAACGCACTACTTTCCTCTTGTCCACTTTACCTATATATATATAAAACGAAAACCAGATGAATTTGTGATATAAAAAGTCAAAAACTTCAGAGCAGATTTCAATGGGGTTTTCACTGTTTTAAAGCTTAGAATCTCAATTCAGTTGTTTGGTATGTCTTATGATTCTACGTTACATAACACTGGAGCATTAAATGAAATTCTCAATGTATGATGACAAATAACAAAGATGAAACCTCTAGACGTGGCATACACTGTACTTACCACGCAACTACAACGTCTCTGACCACAGCCTGTAATGAAAGCATCAAAAGCAGTTAATAGTATTTATTACCTACGTTGCATACTCCACCCTAAACAAAACGTTGACAATCCTCAATGTGTGAGGACTGTAACTGGATATTTTCTCCTGTGCATAATGATTAAGCATGATAACGTTCACCTTACAGGTTGCATTGTAACAGAAAAGGATTTTGAGAACAGAAACATAAAATTCTTATATACTTTCAAAAAATAACTAGAGTGAGAAAGTTTCAGTTTGAACTATTTGAACTACCTGATGTAGTGTTATGAAACCTTCCATATCACTCACCCGTAGACAAGAAGAGGAGTGAAAATTCAGAGATTTTATTATCAGTCCTACTGCATTGCCTCCATTGTGGTAGTGTAAAAGCCACATTCAGACTACAAGAACACTGCAGTATTTTGCTTGTGTTGTCTCATGAAGATTTTAACTCAATTCAAGCTTGTAACGATTGCTTTTTATTTTATGCAATATGCACAACACAATTAACCGTGAACACTAACAATGCATCAACATAAGCTATTGGTGAAACAGTTTATATTTATTTTATGTATATCATCTTTTATGCGCATTCTTTAAGACACTTTACATAATTGAACTGTAACTGTTGCACAGCCAAATACCAAATTCTCTGTTATATATATCAATATTTTCTGTGGGAAATTACATAAGAAAGTAGGCAGACTAGCTTATTTTAAGGGATTCTCTGTTATTTAACCAGATTTAATTTTTCTAGTAAACTGGGAATAATTGCATCTCTAAGTTAGTGATTATATTCTCTCGGTCTTTTTCAGAAAAGAACCATATCAGCAGCTGCCTTGGTTTAATTTTATAAATATTGTTTTGATTTTTATAGTTTAGGTGCCGATAGGTAATGCATTAAAATGGACTGACACTGAAGCAAATTTTCACCGCCAAACAGATGATGGGTCGAAATTACTTAACAGCTAGTTCCATTTAGGGCATTTATTCTAACCACATAAATGTGTGTCAGCAAGTGAGAAAAAATTCGGAAATGAGTATTTGCTGACAATGATGATAGATTCTTAGTTTTATTCTGTTTCATCCAATATTAATATTCCAGTTAATTTAATATTTTATTTCAAATTGAACAACTTTGCCCCAGTTTGGCAATTCTCCAGTTAACAGAGACAGTCACATGACCCCTTTCTTCTTACTTGGAGAACAGTATTTATCACGCTTGAGCCACATGGTTGAAGGATACCATTTTGAATATGCATGTAAATTCTTGTTTCTGAACATTCTCCCCCAATATTTCTAAGCAATGATATTGGTGAGTTTTCCAGTATTGTGTCATCATGGGAATGACTCATTTGGACTAAATAATGGTTTTTATGGCAGAGGAACAGTTCCATCCACCAACAAAGTGGTTTTAAAGGAAAAGTTTTCTTGAATGATTACTAACTAATGCTTCTCGCATCCCTCTTTACAGCTTAGTTATTCACTGAAACAGGAACAGATTACTTAGCCCCTACAATCAAATTTTGTCAAGTTGTGCCTGCAATCTTACACTGAGTTTTTGGTCATCAGTGAATGCTAACAGTTTTACATTAGTTTAAAACTTTATTTCATGTGTTGCCTGAAAAAAAAAAATCATGTAATAAAATACAGTTTTCATTAAAAGTGGAATACAGAGAGCAAAGCTTTTTCTTTTATTTCTAATGAATCGCCTATGCATTTGTTCCCCTGTGTAAACTTAAGTTAACAAAAATGAACAATTAGTTTCCAATGACTTGTGATGTATGGTGACCAAATTAAATTAAACAAGTTGCAACTTTCAATAAAAAGTAACTTTATTAAGTGTTTCAACTATCTTCAGTACAATCAGTGAACCAATTCACCATCTCATAGTTATAAGATAATGTCACCACAATGTGACTTAACGAACAAAACCTATGGCTATTTTTTGGACAGCAAAATGAAGGGAGCCTGGTTCACCGAGGTGAAAACTGTTCCAAAGGAAATGGGAATCACACATGAAGACATTCAACAGTGTGATTCACTCAGTAAAAAAAAAAAGTCGAAGCTAAGAACAGACAAGGACTGAACCAAGGAATGAAGAGCGTAAATTATTTTATAATGCAGCGCCAAATATTTTACTTAATTTATTTGTTTGAAAACAAAGTCACTAAAAGGAGATTCTCATTTGTTAAAAGTAGTACTTTAAACTTTCTGTTTGATTTTTTAAACAGCCTGGTCAAGGAGAATGATTGTAAAACAACAATTTTGGTATTGAAACTGGGGCATAAGGCATTATGCTGGGGCATGTGAAGAATCATCTTTGTGTTCTCCACCCCAATGCTCTTAGCTGAGCTAGTAAATAATATGAGGTGAAAAAGCTGAAAACATTTTCACACACGCAGCCAGTGAATCTTGTGCATCCTGTTGAATAATAGGCCAGAGCGTTACCACTCACACAACACACTCAGTCAAATTTAATTTAATTTAATTTAATTTAATTGCAATGGAGTACAGGCTCCGGTGGCAATTTCCCTACACAGCTATCTTCCCCCTATCCTGCACCCACCTACATTTGCCCTCTACAAATTTTTTCTTTAAATTCTTTCAAAGTTTTCGGTAAATTATTCATCGTTTCTCTTGGTAACTCATTCCAATCCCTGACACCCTTACCTAAAAAAGAGAATCTTCCTACACCCTTGTGCCTGAAATCGAGTGCCAGCTTGTGGTCATGGTCATCTTTTCCCTTCCATGCACTACTTTTCATACCTACTGCAATATCTTTCCATGCCTCATCACCAGTATATGCCCTGTACACTCCCATGACCCTCCTCATCCTCCTCCTGTCTTGCAATGAATCCCATTCCAGCTCCTTTATCATATCCGTCACTGATTGCATTCTGCGATAATTTCCAGAAACAAATCTAGCAGCCCTTCTTTGCACCCTCTCCAACTCCTGTATTTGATACGTAAAATGAGGGTCCCATACTACACTACCATATTCGAGCAATGGTCTGACCAAAGTTTTGTAACCCAATTCCTTTACTTCTCTCGTACATCCCCTCATAACTCTCTCCAACAAGTGCAGAACTCTGAAACCTTTTCCTACCACCTGTCCTATGTGTCCTGCCCAGTTAAGTTTGTTATCAAAAGTAATTCCAAGATATTTGCATTTCAAGTCTTCAGCAAGCAATTCTTTCCCCACCTTATATTCATAATTAACCTTTTGTTTTTTATTTGTGTATCTAATAAGCTGACTCTTCTTTGCATTTATCTTCATTCCATGTTTACTAACCCAATTAGATATCCTGTCCAGATCACCCTGCAACTGTTTACAATCCTCTATTGTTTTGATTCTTTTATACAGCATTATGTCATCTGCAAACAATCTAATTTCAGATAGTAAACAGGCAACACAATTATTCATTAGAATAATGAATAGCAATGGTCATTCATACACGTATCAATTTACCTAAGATTATCTTACTTACCAAAAAGAATGTGTCGAGCTATGCTGTCTACAAGCATTCTATGCTCCTCATCAACAATATCTGTACCATACAGAGATGTGCTTGAGGGAGCAGTATGTAGGTTTCTATTACATTCCAGTGACAAATTATTTCTATTATTATCACTTTCATTTATGTATGTATTTAAAATACTTTCCCCCAGGAAATTATCAGTTATATATTGTGGCCTGTGTTTATTGTTGGCATGGAATGATTGCACAAGCTCCTGAAAGTAAAGAAAATATTTCATGACATGTGTAAACGAAAGGGGAAAAAATGACATCTTACAACTATTCCTTGATATTTCTGACAGCACGATTAATAATAAATGGTTTCTTGCATAAATATAGATCACAAATCTTTTATGTTAAAACACTGTTATCCGCCAGTGATAAAATAAATCACAATGAAATTTTCTTTAAAACATCTACAAGTATCTAAACTTATAACAGATTTTTTTTTTTTTTTTTTTTGTAAAATGCATGTTAAACATCAGATGGTATAGTTAGGGACATCTGACATAACTTTTACAACCAAGAATTTATATGATATATAAGGCTTCTTTATAATTAATAACTGGATTTTCCAGGAATGCCATTTTAGTTATTAGCTTAAGCTTTCGGGTGGCAAGCTTCATCCTTCATCAGAGATACTATGTTTATTCATGTAGCAAAGATCACCAAGAGTCATAGAGTACTAATCTGATATCTTCGTTGAAGTTGTTCATTTTCATCAAAATTTCTACTGCATTTGTGATTGATCAAGGCCACCACTAGTTTTCTTTCCACAGCACTCCTGTGTCTTCATTTTCAAAGCATTTCTGGTGTTGATGGCATGGCGTCATTTAGCAGATTTTTTGCTGTTGTTTGGTTTATAGTGGCTGGTATATTCTTTAAGCCTTTGTGAGAAACAAAGTCTGCACTGGGGTCAGTGCATAAGCCTTCAGTCTCAGCTACGACCGTGGATAACCATGGATATTTTCAGCTTTAGATTTGCAAACGGAACTTGGTCACCACTTAGCTTGTCAAACCCCAAACTAAGAAAGGTAGTTGAAAATAAAAGTCACTAGTCTATTGATGGTATATATGCCTTATATTCTTGAACAATTTTGCAAAGTCACAAACTGAAATGGCACGAGACTAATTTTCTGAAGATATTTTTGCAAGTTCAATTAACCGATTCGAGCCAGGCCACACCCCAAAGTTCAAAGTACAACTAACTATCACATGTAAGCATTTCAAAGTTAAACACATGCTTCTACCGTTCGACTTATTTGCTTACAACCGACACCTAAGTAATGCCAACTCACCACATGGCGAAAATACTGTTTTCAAAACTACATATTACTATTCAACAGAAACTTTAAAACTTTGTGATGCCTACATTGTGACTTTAAGCAGCATAGCTGCACTCTAACTGAATTTTGCTGCCAACTGAGGGAGAGGAAAATTCTGGGTGGATATTTATACTAACGGACCATGGGAAACTGCAATACATGAGAATATGCTGGAAAACTGATCAGATTCGTATCTCACGCCCGAAGGCTTGTGTCAGATATCTTGACCATGACAACTAAAGTAATCATATCATTTTTTAAATTTTGAGAATTGCTAGATATTATAAAAAGCATCAAATTTAATACTTATATAAAAATTCTGTAACTTTAATAGTTTTGTCATAAAAAAATTGTTTTAATGTGATTACTATGACCTTTCAATAACTTCCACAATTTTTTTTGTTACTAAACTGAAATAAATTTTATTTTACTTCAAAGAGTTACTCTTTCATTTACTATCAAGCAGAACATGGTTAGTAATGTCAAAAGGTGAAATAAAAATCGTAATCTAAAAACAGATCTAACTAATTAATATTTCAGAAGTTATTTATTATAGATTTGAAAGTTGCTTTAATCAAAACTACATATTCAAAAATGGTTACTGTTTAAATTTGAAGTCTCTAACTGCTTTTTTTCCATTTATTATACATTTTTGAAAATATCCCTCCAGGTGAATGCTATCTGACTGATGCAACAGCATATACTATCTCAAAACTGTGAAGGCCTGATTTCTAGCTTGAATGAACACAGTAACTGACTTTAAAAAATGATATGTAATACTATTCAATCTAACTCGTGGTTCTGAGAACAAATTTTGTATCGCTGTTACAAAATTTATAAGATACCTGCCACAGTGCAATCTGTCTTCATTCACTTTAACAATTTTCCAATTTTTTGTGATACCTCATACTTAAAAGACAAAGGCGAATTTCTGTGGCAAATTAGTATAATGGGATAAGTTGATGTCTTCAATAAGTTTGGTAGTTATTTAAGCCCTTCCAATGCTGGATTCATGGTAAACATTGCCCCAGAATATTCTTAACAAGAATTTATATCCCAACTATGTGCCCAATCACTTTTATACTCTGTCTAATCTTCAATTGTGGTTAATTACAGGTACGTCCCTTAACTAACACCACTACAAAATGTTTTGTCCACAATCGTCCATACATAAGTCCAGTGTACCTAATTGCCATGAACTACTTAAAATATTTTGAGCTATGAAGCACAAAAGAATAGTTTCAACTAAAAAAAAATTAATGAAAGATTAATTTTTTGCAATCGGCATCTCAACTGATTTAATGTAGTAGTCCTCTATCTCTTCCTGTCCTGAATCTTTATCTCAAGATACCCATTACAACGTTAGTCCTCACTCATGTTTCAAAAACATTAATTTTATATTTTCACTACATTTCTTACCTTTGACCATTTACCCATTAATTGCATTTTATAAACATTAAATGCCAACCTCTCTCAGACTTCTTTCCTTATCTATTATTTACAAAACAAATTCATTTCATACATTATCTTTCTACTTTATTTCAAATGTAATATTTAAAATCCTTGAATTGTCCTTCAATCTGGTATTCCAAAAGTCTAAGTTTCACATTAAAGTGTACTTCTGTGTCCTATTTCATGATTTGAAACTGAAATATTTATCTTTTCGAAAAAGAATCATTTTTCTACTGCTACTCTATCTCTGATATGATTCATCCCTGATATAATTCATCCCTGTACCATATCTGATTCTATTTTTACATTTATGCTAATGTTATTGTTATAATTTCTGATATTCTTGATCACGTCTGTATTTTTTTTTTTTTGTTTTTACTTGGCACGAATTTGACTCCCATTCGGTAATTTCTCTTAACTAGTAGCTTATCAATTTTATCTCTTTTAAACAACTTGAGATCTTCCTCTGCATTATCATCAATCCATTCAATCGTGGAATGATATAGCAACATGGTCATAAGTTCAGAAAAAACTTCAACAGTCTTCTCTAGGGCAATTCTTGGGCAATTCTCAGATGACCAAACTTCAAGGAACCTGAATAATTATTTCTCCGATGGTTGCGTGAACTTCCTCTTGGTCTCTGATGTTGTCTTAGAATCCCATTCAACACCATTCTAATCCAACTTTCATCTTTTCTCCAAGCTACAGAACCAGCCCACTTGCACCTAAAGGTAGTTGTTTTCTCTATATATAAGTTGAATATCACTGGAGGTACACAATAAGTTGGTTTAAACCTTTTTCGATTAATGCTTCTCTCTGCTTTTATCATAGCCAAGTGATTCTTTTAAATTATCTCAAAATTTTAGACCCAATGTAAAATTCTGAACATTTTCTCTCTTCTAATATTCTGCAAAGATTTTTCAAATCCACAAATGAAATGAAAATATACTTTTATTTTCTTGATCTGATCTTTCAACATTAAAGTCAAGATTGCCTCAGTTTATCCTGCATCCAAATTAATACCAGAACAGCAATTTTCAACTAAGTCAAAAGTTAATAGATCCGGGTACCGGAACAATCTTGACAGCTCTCAGGATCAATGATAAATGATATTATTATCATAAAACTATAGTACCTACCACAAAAATAGAACAACAAAGGTCAGTGGATCTCCATACAATGTTGCAAATCCTCAAAAAAATCAACTTTCAGTAATATGTGCAAAAAAATTCTAAAAAAATAATACTGAACTGATGCATTTTTTAATTAGAAATATTTACACCACTATTTTAAAAAAATAAAATAAAAACTAGTTTCCATGAACTTTACGAATGAAATTACTTTCTACACTTCAACCTACTGAAAAAGCTAAATCAATGATAAAAAATTGTCGAAAAAAATTATCCGACTTCCCGAAAGTTACCAGATTAGTACAGAATATATTATATTAATTATATAGCAAAGAACGTTATAAAAAAAATTAAAAAGTTATACATATCGCTTGTTTGTCCCTATTGTGTAATGTAAAAAGTTGTTGCTGACTAACTTCCATTCTATTTGTTCATGTAATAACTTCGAGCAAGAAAATTTATGATAAAAGATTGAAATTAATTTTTAAAAAACACAACAGCATCTTTAAACGAATCCATTTTATCTGCACGAATGATATCGTACTGTGCTCGCATCCAACACTGACCGGCGGCTTCCATCTCTTATGACAAGTGAGATACTTGCAGTTACCGTACCTCCTCAAAATATCCAAATTGAAGCTCATCTAAGAATTATTATTGCAACAGAGAATTAGATGACAAAATACACATCAAATGGTTTCTGTAAAATCTTGTCACCTTAATAAAAATAAAAGTAACACAATATCCGCTTTCAATACAATTACTAAAGAAATGATTGAAAAACTAACAAATTGGCTTATTTTAAGAACTGTGTACCATTATTCTCTCCATAACTGATTCAATGTTGGATTCGTTGCACTGAAGATCAATGTTGCTGCTTTAACCCTGCTATATCACCATCTGATCAATTTCTGTGTCTCTCATGCACTGTTTAACATAATCAGTTTCCTGTAATCTTTCCGAATGTCTTACACAATATGCCTAATTTTCTTGTGTAACGCTGTCTAAAGCTTCGTGTGTAAGTTGCTTAACATCAGCAAGTTTGAAGGTCGTGTTTTTCTTAGCGACATCCCATTTTACTTATAAACATTTCTCAGTAAACAAACCGAGTAATATTATTACTGATGTCACATCAATAATAATATTACTCAGTTTGTTTCCCGAGAAATGTTTATAAATAAACAACGCCCAGAAAAATTGCATATCCCATTTAATTGTTACCAAATGAGTTTGATGGGATTATACTGGCAATGATATGGTGGCAGGTACTCTGTTTGTTGTCCCATTTCATTTGCCAATTGATCCAATTCAAATTCATTTTTGGCATTTCGAATTTGTTCTTTGCATAAAAGCTCATCCCTAGTTTCATGCAGAAAAAAATTGAACACCATTCTTATGTAGACATTCAATAATATCTCCTTTATGCCAGTATGAAGATGGTGGTTTGTCTGTTTGAATTGAACAATAACTGGCATGGTCCACGATGATAAAGCACCCTTCTTCCAGTGTGACACATATCAGAAAATAACCTCTTAAAACCTCACCATTCATTTCTGTATGGTAACCTGATACAGATGAACTTTATCCACCATGAAACACAAGTTTGGCTCCTAGTATGAAACTTTTATGTGCAGAACCAGCATGTACTATAACCAGTCAACTTCCTCGGCCAGTGGGAACTTTAAGACCTTCGAATCATCCCAAATATATTTGTTCGAATGATTTTGATTAATGTAAGTCTCGTCTAAGTAAACAATGGGCCTAGCGTCCTTTGTACATAATGAGTTCATAGTTTGCAAAAACTTTGTTCTTGAAGCCGCAATCCATTAAAATTTTTTGTTTGTTGTTGTACTTCTTAAATTTAAAACCCAGCCTTTTCAGAAGAAGAACGAATCTTTCTGAACCTGAATAGCTGATTTTATGGCAGAGATTGGACCGTGTTTTCATAGTTGTTGGATATTCTCCTTTGTTGTAGTACTCTAAACAGTCCTGCACACTACTTCTTTATTAAAATCATCCAGTGCACTACATTTGAGCTCCCGTCTATACTTCTTTCTTGGTGATTCAAAAACAGGACTCATATCTTCGGTTCCTGCCGAACTTAAAATACTGATGATACGTTGTACCAACTTCTTGGAAATACCACAAGCCTCCGCTGTCAATGCTTGTACTTGAGCAAAGTTAACGTTTCTCCTGGCTTCTTCGTTGTGGGAAAGGTTCCTAAAATACTTGAAAACATTTGCTACGACAACTTTACATTGCTTTCTAATATCTGGACGGGCTGCACAAACACCGATATTACTTCTTTCCGGAAACGCACCGCAGGTAGGATTGTGTTCTACAACGCCACTCATCATAAAGACAAAATAATAATCTTTCTTTAAACTAGCAAAACAAACCGACCGCAGTGAAAACTACGAACCGACTGGCAGTGGAAGAACATTTGACAACCCCACTGGCTCAGCTGAGGGCAAAAGAGTTAGTGCAGGCAGGGTATGTAGGCAAGATTGCGTGACCTTGGCTAATATGGTGTCTTGGACTATAGTAAACACAAAACCTCCTAAAAAAAATTAGGATAAAAGTAAGACTGAAAAAACCTTCTGTAAAATTTTCATTGTACCGTTGAGACTAGTTAATGAGAAACTATAGATGAAATTCTTCTTTGCAATCGGGAAAATAAAATCATTAGATGCATGTTACTTTCACACACTGAGGGTTCAGCTCAAAGATTGTGCTCTAAACTGAATTGACATATATATATAATTACGTATTAAATTACACCACTGTTCAGTGCCTATTGTTTCCTTATAACTCTCTCTCCCACTACATATGTGTATGAGGGCTACACAGAAAGTAACTTATATTTATGAGATGGGTAGGGATGGACCTGCCATCTTGGCGCCAAAATGTTTCTACACTCAGTATGCATGAAGATGTTGTAGCATGTGGACTATAATTTTTCTGCTTTGTTCATTGTGAATTATTAAAATCTACACTTCAATATTAAGACCCACGAGTTTCAATGTGTGTTCAGTGATTAGGTTTCTACTGGCAAAAATCCTCAAATCAGCCGAAGCTCATTGGTAACTTTGTGAGGTGTATGGAAACAAAATAATGAGTGAAGCAGTAGTGCATTCAGTTAAAAAATGGCTGCACCAATGTTCATGATAAGGACTGGAGTGGTTGTCCTAGCCTTGTGACAGATGGACTTATGATGAAAATCAATGCTAAAATTCATGAAAAAATGGCTGCACCAATGTTCATGATAAGGACTGGAGTGGTTGTCCTAGCCTTGTGACAGATGGACTGATGATGAAAATCAATGCTAAAATTCATGAAAATTGACGCTTTATGATTACAGAGTTCTCGCTTCATTTACCCTAAATTTCATGAAGTTTACTTCATGAAATTGTATTGGAGAAGTCTGGTTATCACAAGCTTTGTGCAAGATAGGTGCCAGAAATCTTGACGGAAGACCACAAAAACAGTGTCTTGTGGCTTCACTGAATTTCTTCAAAGCCCATGACAAGGATGACAACGCATTCTCGATTGTGTGATAACAGGAGAGGAGACATGAGTAATGCATGTCAATTGTGATAGTCCATGCAAGCTTTCCCAGAAAACCAGTAAAATGTTTTTAAACATTGTGAGCCAGAAAGATTATGGGAACTGTATTTTGAGATGCTTAGCGAGTGCTTCTGGTTGGTTTTCAGGAACATGACACAACAATTAACTCAAAAAGATACTGTGAAACATTGACTAAACTAAGGCGAGCGATAAAAAATTAGCATCCTAGAAAAAGGGCTCAAAAGTGTTGTTTTTTCACGACAACGCACGTCCACACGGGCTAATCATAACTGACAGCTCTTATATGGGAGACGTTTGATCAAACACCATACTGTTCTGATTTGGCGCCAAGCAATTACCACCTCTTTCCAGCATTGAAAACATGGCTTACAACACAGCACTTTGACAGTGATGCATAACTTCATGCCAGTGTAAACAAGTGGTCCAAATCTAAAGTGGGAGATTTCTACAGAGACAGAATTAAAAACCATGTGCATCGTTATGATAAGTGCCTTAATTTAAATGGCAACTAAATAGAAAAATAGTTTAAGATTGTCCCTTTCAAACATACACAGTAAAATTTCTTTTTTCTTATTTGGTTGGTTTTGTATTTCAAAACGTAAGCTACTTTCTAATATATATATATATATATACATATATATAAACTGAAGATATAGTTACCATTTGATTCAGTGTGAGGTGGTTTTACCTAATGGTAATATTTTGTGATGGGAATTTCGAAGCCAAAAAGCATTAACCAGTTTGTTTGCCTTTGTTTATTGGCTGTATCAAGAGTTATAAAATGATTTAGGTGGTGATGGCACCCTGTCAGCAGCTACATAAGCATCATTGGCAAACAGAGGACTGGTGTCCACAAAAACCTTTTATGACCCTTTAAGAGATCAAGATAAATTATTTTACAATACTTGTGCGGCAAGGCGAAAAAGCTACAAGTATCTCATTTGACAACTTATTGGCAAAAGCGGTTCCAGGTTCCTAGTATTCAGCATGAATGGCATTGGTAGAGAGGATATCAGCCAAACAAAGGTGTTTATTGCAATATTATGTTGTGTTGTTATAATGTTACCAGGTTAAAGTCAATAACAACGAGAGAGAGAATGACTTTGCCCAACAACAGGATCGGGTAACAGGAGATTGAAGGAAAACACGTAACTAAAACACAGTTTTCCGGGTACATGGATTAAAGAGAAAGACTAAATTCCGTTTTCAGAGGCTAATACAGATCGCAACTCAACACAATCAGCTAGGCAATGCTGCTGTTAAAGTTCAACCTGGCTCAAATCAACACTACAATATGGTAACCTAACAGTGTATGTGAGACACATTGGCAACAATTCTCCACCTGTTCATGACCCTAAGACATCAAGTTCAACATTAACTGAGTTAACACAATTTTCATTTTGTTAATTAATAAATTCACTGATTCTAAAATATTAATTACATCTGTCAGTAAATTATTGTTAATCCATACTCAATCAATCTACATAAATTCTTATGTCATGTAACATGAATTTAGAATTTTTATGAATTGTAAACAAAGCAAAACATCTTTCAGCAGTATGGTGCCCAACAAAATATGTTCAGAAACTAACACTTCACTGAGGCAAGAAATTTTTAAGATTGTGCTTTAATCATATAACTTACGACAGGATTTTCTATAGTTTGGATTCCTTAACCTTTACACTGAGCCATGATAGTGGTGGAATGTGTGGAAATCAAAACTCAGTCACCAGGTTGTACGACAATATGAATTTATATTAAAAAAAATATAACAATTAATTAATAGGCACCAAGTAGCAAAAAATAATTACAAATTAGGACAGAGAAATGAACCACCACTCATCTTAAATGATAATTGTGTAGCACACAACTAGAGAAAATTGTGGAGGGCAGGTGATGTCGAAGACTGCCTCACAGAGTGACTGTTAAGACACGAACATGTGTAACACATCTTAGAATTTCGCATAACGAAATTAGTTGCTGAGATAGCAGGTTCAGTTGAAGTATATGGGAACACCCTTTTAAAGACATTTTTATAGTTAATTTTTGATAATATTTCCCAGTAATATGTCCTAAATAAGTATTTGTTCAAGTATAAGCAGTAAATTCAATAGTTAAATTCATTTAAACAGCTGATCAGAAACTTAACCTCAGATTTGTATAGGTAGTGTTTGACTTTCATTTAGTTTCAATAAACCAAGATATTTCGTTAGTTTAAAAGATGTTTAGGTAGATATATAGCCAGTAGATAATTAGTTTTGTTATTAAAAGATATTACTTAGAGTCTGAATATGTTTGAAAGTGATTTGCCGGTTTTGAATTTTATCACGTAATTTTTCCACTCTAAACACGAAGCATTTAGCTATCAGGAAAACAGTTAAGAAGTCAAGTGATAGAGATAAAGTATCGTAATTTCGGTTTAGATAACATATTAAAGTTTTATAAAGATTCATGTAACCTAAAGATCGTTTTTGAATATAATTTGATATAGCCAGACATGTGATTTAGGTAAAAGTTCGATATTTCAGTCTTTTTTGGGGATTCATGAAAAGAAATTATATTCAGAGTAAAGTTTATTTAAAATTAAAGACTTCTGTAAAAGATTCATTTCAAAATATTAAAGCATTTTATAGTAATAAAATAAAATGGGTTTTGGCGCGAGTAAGCAATGATGCAATCGCTCGACATTCGCCGAGGGTGATATCTACAAAAATTCGTAATAAATCAGGGAATTAACTTAGACATTCCAAATTTTTACAGTAATAGTTTTTCATTAGGGAAATTTGTTTAGAGTTATTTTAAAGTCAATATTCGAAATATTTCAAGACATTAAATTTTATTTTTGAGTTTTAGACCATTTTAAAAAATAGGTAAAATTCTTTATTTGGAATCAGGTAATAGATGAGCAATAGGAGAATAGAATTAAATTTGTTTCAGCTCAATAGAAGCAATATTTCGGTAGTTATGGCAACACATCTTTACGACTCTTTTCTGGCTAAACTATTAAAGTAACAACATTTTTTATAATAACTTAATTTGACGTTTGTAATAATATCTTGCTACTATCAAAATTTCAGAGAGCTAGGATTAATTTTACTGTCGTGGTCAAATTGGATTTCGCAACAGTTGTCAGAAACTGATCAGCTATCGCATCAAATCCTTGGGAAAGTCGAAACAAGGAAGTTCACACGGTCCGATCCTATAAATATATCCCCTCCACAGCCTAAGGGCGCACTCTTCTAGAAGCAGCAGTGAGACGATGTAAACGCGTTATGTCGGGTGGCTAGCTCTGGGCTCGTGGCGCGGCAAACTTTTAGTTTGTTCAACATCAAGTAGAAATTTTGTCAGCTTAGGGAAGTTTTATTCTGAAGATTCATGTAATTGAGAAGTAATAGTAACGTGGGGTTTCGGTCGTGCTCGAGTGGTCAGTCGAATCTGTAAAATTAAATTTGGAAAAGTTGTCTGAATGCCTATGCAGTACTTTAACTTTGTAATGTTTTGAAGAATATACTCATCATATCAGAAGTGAACTTTTATCATTGAACTTGAACCTTTTCCTTAGTTTCTGGTCAAAACTATGGTGGCGACTGTGTGAAGAACTTAGTACTGCAATTCATTAGGTTTGCACGATCAAAGTTAAGATGCAGTTTGTGTACCAACCCCAGCACAAGCATGTTGTCTTACACATGGTGGGGGTAAATTCAGACTGAGGACAGAAAAAGGGGTTAGTGATTTAAAGCTAATACCCGAGAACTGAAAAATATCAAAACTAATCACTGGTGGGAGAAAAGAGCAGAATAACATAATAAAATCTTAACATAAATGTTAACATAGAATAAATAAATAAATAAATAAACCAAATAATACATGAAGTTAAACATCACCTCTGATTAGTGGTGATTCAATTTAGGTAGTGGGGAGGAGGCATGGAAAGGATGAAGGGAAAAAAAGAAATGACAGAGTATTATCTTAAATTGAGACCAGATGTTTCCCTTGTGGCCAGTTTGTGCTGCTAGGCAAGTTCCCACCTTTTGACTTCAAAGGAGCTGTTGCAATTGGGAGAACTCTAATGGCACAAATTGTGATAAAAGAATTAAAATTATTGGTTTCCTGGGAGATGGCATGGACAGCTACTGACTGGGTAATTTGAATTCCAGTTGAATACCTTCTGTTGGTGACCACTCATTCCTATGGCTAGTGGATTAGTGGTCAAACCCATGTAGGAAGCAAGGCAGAGGTTACAGCTTACCTGGTATATTAGATGGGTGGTTTGGTGGGTGGCGTGTCCTATGGTGAGAAATTTTTAACCAGTGACAGGGTTGGTGAAATTGGTGAAGGTGTAGTGTATTTTGCACGTGTTACAGCAGGTCTATTGTATGGGAAAGAGACTTTGTGCTTTCTGGTGGGATGAGGAAGAGTATGTTTGTGCACTAGGCATTGGCTGAGGTTAGGAGGCCAGCTGAAACAAGTTATGGGAAAGGAAGGGAGGATTTTGGGAAGAATGGATCTTATTTCTGGGCAGGAAATCATAACCTTGCTGAAGGACTCTGTTGATGGATTTGAGGCCTGGCAAGATTACGATTTCCTGCAAGCCTGCCCAGAAATGAGATCCACTCTTCCCTAAATCCTCCCCCTCAGATCTTGTTTTGACAGGCCTCCTAACAACAGTTAATTCCTAGTCCACAAACAGTCTTCCTAATCCCATAAGACAGCCCCAAGACTCTATTCCCTGCAGTAGACCCAACTGTAAGATGTGCAACATACACAATGCCTTCACAATTTTCACCAGCACCATCATTGGGGAAAGCTTTCCCATCATACGGCACACCATCTGTAAAACTGCCCACGTAATAAATCAGCTAACCTGCAACCACTACCTGAATCTCTACATAGGTTTGACCATTAATCAACTATCAATAAGAATGAATGGCCACCAATGATGGTATTCATCTGAAATCCAAAGCACCCAGTAGGGGTGACGCCAAGAATTTTAATTCATGTTATAATATGTTTCATGCTGTCAGCCTCTCTGAACTCAGATCATGGGAGCCTGCCTACCAGTAGGAGACATAAGGCAATCACTTGATCTCAATTTAAAATAATTCCCAATCATTATTTTCCCTTCCCTCCATCCTCTCCTTGCCTCCATCCCCGCCAACTAAACTGATCCACTGCTAACAAGAGGTGATGTTTTGTTTCATGGTTTCTTTCAATATTTTTTAAATTTATTTATTTAGTTTTGATTACTTACATTTACCTAGTTAAGATTTTCTTATACTATTCTGCTCTTTTTGCCCACCAGTGATTAGTTTTGATATTTTGCAATACTCAGGTATTAGTTTTAAATCACTGCCCCTCTCTCCATCCCGTTTGAATTTACCCCTACCATGTTCCTTCCTAGCATAACAGTGCTCTGTGAAGCTGCCTCCTACGTCACCCACCCTCCAAAATGATTCCAGCTGAACAGAGGGTTAAGACCAGAAAATTTAAATGTCATTTGCATATTATGTGTGTTCCCACCACACAACTATCATCTATGGTAAATCTTGGTTCATTTCCCTATCCTAACTTGTAATTTATTATAGAAGGTTAGTCTAAATGATTCATTGGATTTAAAAATACAGTGTTTTGAAAAGTATACAACCTACAAAAATGAGCAATACATGAAAAGATACATAAACTCACCACGTTTCTGGTATATACTATAAATGTTCAATGTGTGTGCCCTTAGTCACCCAGCATACATCCAAACGATAACACAGTTCCATCCATATGTTCAATAGCATGTTTCTATCAATGTCCATCACAGCAGCAGTGATCCTTTCCTGTAATTCTTGCAGTGTTGTTGGCATTGGGAGTACATAAACTTTGCACTTCGCATAACCCCCACAAGAAGAAATCACGAGGACTCAGATCTGGCGGTCTGGTGGGCCTTGACAACAGGTGAACATCACTCGGGCCAGTATGCCATATCCAGCGAGAAAGTCAAGGACATTTGTACTCCAGTGAGGTGGAGGCCCATCCTGTTTTAGGATGAAAGTGGAGGAGTCAGTAGTCAGTTGTGGAAACAACCATACCTGCAACATATCCAGGTGCATGGGTCCCGTCACTGACTGTTCAATGAACGATATGGCCTTTGATATGGCACAGAAGATATTCACTTTTGGCAAATCCCTTTCCAGCTCCACAAAGGCATGCAGCAATTCAGTACCCCACACTCTCACATTTTAACGATTCACCTTTCCAGACAGATGAATAGTCACCTCACTGAATTCAAAGATCCTGGCCATATTCTCATCATTTTCTATAACCTCCAGCATTCAGGTACCAAAATCAAAACGGCTTCTAGGTTCAGGTGTTGAACCAATTGTACATGGTAAGGTTTGAAACGCAAATGCTGTGGCAAAACATTTCACACCCCCCCCTTTTTTTTTTTTTTTTGCAACATACCCAGTTCATGTCTGGCAAGAATAGTTGATTTTTGTGGACTGCACTCATAGCTCTGTCAATGTTCTCCACGGTTTCCTCTGATACACGTGTTTGTCCCGTGCTGGTATATTTACATAGACAATCAGTATCACAAAATTAGTGAAACCAACGTAAAATCCTCTGGTGACTAGGTGCAGCTTTTACATATTTTCGTACGAATGTGCACTGCACATTCGTAACCGTGGAACACTTCACATAATCTAACACACAAAAACCCTTCTCCTGCTTTTCTGTCACTTTGTCCACTGCTGCCATCTGGCATGCACACCAGACACCAAGTGGGCTTTTAAACTAGGTGAATTTATGTATCTTTCATTTATCAATTATCTTTGTAGGTTGTGTGCATTTCAATATAGTGTTTTGGAACCCGATTAATCATTTAGGCTAATCTATACTATTATAAATCTGTAAGCAAGCCGGGTGTCTCTTAGAGGAATGAAATGAAGTTTCTATTCAAAACTCATAGCTTCTGTCACAAGCACATTAATACATTTATTGTATCATGTTCAAATCTTAACCCTTTGGAACTACTTACCTACAACTGAAAAAATTACTTTACTAATATGGCATCATTGAAAGCAAAGAAAATTAAAAGTAATTCTTGCATTTCAAACTAACCACAAACTTTGCCAATGTTTCTATTCGGAATTCATATCTTCTGTCGCATGTCCATTAAAACATTCACTGTTTTGCAATCAAAACTACTTATTTGCAACTGAAAAAAGTTACATTCAAGCTTCTCCACGCTAATATTTGGTAACAGAATAAAATCAGTAAAGAATTTATAAATGTACCAAAGTGCACGTGCTGTAACATAGCAGTTCATTAAAATAAATTGATATTTAGACTGATAAAGGGAGTAATATTGGTAAAATAAAAGTTTATGGAATTAATAACAAGAAGAGCAGGTTTAATAAAAATTGTTTGTTCTGTTATGTTTGAAAATATAGGATCTCTGGAAGTAAAAAAAGAAGAAGTTAGGAGAATTGTTGGTAGAGCTGGCGAGCAAGGCAGGATAATCTAGCGGAGGATTAAGTTTTGAAATAGTAATAGTTGCTTAGTGAGAAGTTTAGAAATAATAGTTGAGGAGAGAAAATTGATAAATCTTGAGTAGAAAAGAACCTGCAGAACCTTTCAGAACAAACTTAATTCAAGATTATTACAGACACGGTCAAAGGTTGTTGGTATGAGAGGATTTTTAGACAAAGCAAACAAAAGGAAACAAATTGCAAAAGATACAATATTAATTCTGTCTATAAAATCTATTTATTTCACATCGCAATTAGCATATTTATTGCGACATGGCGACTAAATGAGGACTGTAATCGCACAGCGATTAATTTCTATATCAAGATCTGATATCATCAAGTTGGTAAACCTGCGAAACAAGATCATCATATTCTACTGTGGCACCATCTAGTACGAATCTACCAAACCAGACTACAGTCAGCTGAAGTGACAGTAAGTTGAGTGCAAGATAGGTATCGAGGTGTGAATCACTGTTGCTGCGCACTGCATTGGAAACTGTGGGTTGCATACATAGCGACAGGAACCAATGCAAAACCAACAGAAGAAGAAAATCTTTACAGCTAAGTGTGCACTACTATTTTGCATCTTCCTATAAATCGGCTAGCGTGAGAATTGAGATGCAGTGTTTATTGCGAGTGCTGAATCCTAAAATCTTTTTGAAGTTTTCTCACATTGAAAACCGTTTATTAATTAACTTGATTACCTTTGAGTTTTTATTGATTCTACAGATTTCATCATATGAGTGTACTCAATAATACCAAACATAAGTTTGACGGTTCATATGTTTCTGTGAAGAAAAATTATAAGCTGTGCTTACAAACTGTCTCTTACAAATAAGTGCTTCATAACCCTACTTCTTTGCACGAATATCTTTTTTGTGTAGTTCACAACTAAATTACTAAGCAATATCACTCGTGATTGCATATTTGCTTACACGATCAGATGCGGTGTTGTTTACTTCACAATTGCCTACCACAGTAGAAGCACAACCACAATTGCTGCAATGTATTGTTTATTCAACGAATAGACACACGACTTATAGGAACAACAGAACACATAGACAGCACCTCCAAACAAATCACAGTACTAGAGAAAAGGTTTGATGAAACATTAATGCAGGCTGAGGCATTTCATGTACATGACATGGAACATTCAAGATTAAATAATCCTTTGCCAGAAATCATTGTGCGCTCTGGTTCATCATCTGAGTTTAGCCGGAAGCAATTAGACACACAGTTTCTCTTCGGCAAAAACAACCAGTCAACCAGACATTCAGATAAGATTAACAATCAAATACAGCTGTTGATGAAGATGATGACTTCCCAGATTGTTGGTGCCATGAGTGGTGGCATGATAAGATACAGGGTGGTCAGGGTTCTGGGTGAAAACTTATTGTCTGTGTCCATTCATTTTGATGGCTAGTGGATTTGTTGTACGACCAATGTAGGAGGCTAGGCAATGGTTGCAGGTGAGTTGTTATATAAGGTGGGAGAATACACACGTGGCAAGTCCTATGATGGGGAAGCTTTCCCCCGTTACGGGGTTGGTAAAGGTGGTGGAAGATGGGTGCATACTGCATAATTTGCAGTGGGATCTGTTGCAAGGAAACGAACCTTGGGGCTGCCTTTGCAGGCCCCATGTTTATGGACCAAGAGTAAGTTGAGGTTTGGAGGTCTGCTGAAGCAGGTTTTGGGTGGGTGAGGGGGGATTTTTGGAATGAGGTTTCTCATCTCGGGGCAAGCTCGAAGTAAATCGTAACCTTGTCGCAGGACTTGGTTGATGGATTCCAAACCCGGGAAATATCGGGAAATGAAAATGATGCCATGATTTGTTTTTGAGGGTTGTGGGCTGTTGATAGGTTGATTGGGCTGTGATGTGACCTGTGAAACTTATTTGTGAACTAAATCTGGTGGGTAATTGTGGGAAACC
Organism: Vandiemenella viatica; assembly: GCA_031002005.1. Classification (NCBI taxonomy): domain Eukaryota; kingdom Metazoa; phylum Arthropoda; class Insecta; order Orthoptera; family Morabidae; genus Vandiemenella; species Vandiemenella viatica. The sequence goes on along the minus strand of CM061920.1, from coordinate 98,058,561 downwards.
AGGCCTTCAGAGATGTTGCTAGCATACTGTTGGAGGGCCTGTTCATTGGAACATATGTGGCTCCCCTGAATACCAAGGCTGTAAGGGAGGGAGCGCTTGATGTAGTGAGGGTGGCAGCTATCGTAATGAAGGTACTTTTGTAGATTGGTGGGTTTGATATGGACAGATAAGTTGATGTAGCCATTCATGAGAGTTAGGTCGACATCCAGGAAAGTGGCATGTGTGTGGGAGTAAGTCCACATGAATTTCAGAGTGCTGGCGGTATTGAGTATATTGAGTAAACTGAGTAGGTTGTCTTCCCCATGGGTTAGGATTACGAAAATGTCATCAATGAATCTGACCCACAAAAGGGGTTTCAATTGGGATCCAGCTAAGAATGTTCCAGCCGGCCTAAGTAGAGGTTAGCGTATGAGGGAGCCATACGAGAGCTCATAGCAGTGCCGCTGACTTGGTGGTAAAGTTTGCCCTTGAATGAAAAAAAGTAGTTGTTCAGTATTAGCTCGGCCAGGGTGATCAAGAAGGATCTGGTGGGGAGGCTATTGGGCAGATGCTGGTCTAGAAAATGTTTCATGACACTGAGCCCATGACAGTGGAGAATATTAATATATAGGGAGGTCATATCCGCCATCACTAGGAAGGAGTCAGGGGGAAGAGGTGTGGGTACCGTGGCTAGTCGGAAGAGTAAGTGTCGGGTGTCTTTGATGTCAGAGGGAAGCTGGCTGACAATGGGCTGTAGATGCTGGTCCACCAGGGCAGAGATGCACTCAGTCGGTGATCCATGTGCAGCAACTATGGGACATCCTGGGTTGCCGGGATTATGAATTTTAGAAGGAGGTATAGGAAAGGTGCGCGCGGCTTTTTGGAGTGAGGAGTGAAGCCTTGGAGTGGTCCACTAAACTGTATGTAATCTTTTATTCTCTCACTGACTGCAGGTCTGGGATCATGGTTGACGGGGCGATAAGTATATATATATATATATGTATAAACAAAGGTGCTCTAAAGTGGATCAATTATACATTACCAAGGATGAAGTATGGCGCGGCGTTGAAAAATGGAAAAACGCGAACGCATATAGAGCCTCTGGATTTCCTAGTAAGAGAGCTTCCACAAACTACGTGGCTCGGTCTGGGTGGGGGGGGGGGGGGTAGAAAGCTACATTGGCTACCCATGGAGGAAGGTGGTTCGCAGCCAAGCCACGTAGCTTTTCATTTACATTACTTGTCACAGTTAAAATAAGATACAGGACATACAATAGTATGCGAATATTTATTTCCGTAATTTTATTATCTCCATGTGTAATTTGCTGTAGACTGACAAGAAAAAACAATACAAAATGTCTTCTGGATTCAATAGGGAAGAAAGCTACATGCTATGCAGATGGAGGGGGGGGGGGGGGCGGATAGATGCAAAAGTCGTGTCAGGCTACATGGGGAGGGAAGTGGGTTCAGAGGAGGCTAAAATGGGGCTATGTAGTTTATGAACACTCCCTAAGATGGGAAAGACCGTGTTGACAGACTAGGAATTGGCTGAGGTTAGGAGAATTTCTGAAGTATGTCCTTGGAGCATCGGATAGGATTTTGGAGAAAAGGGATCTCATTTCTGGAAGGGCTCAAAGGAAATCATAACATTGCCCAGGGACTAATTGATTGATTCCAGCCTTGGAAAGCAGTGAATGACAAGGACTGGACTGTGGTGGGTCTTTGCGGGTTTTGGATGGTTGACAGCCAAATTTGATTGTTATGTGGCATGCATAAGTTGTTTTTTAACTAAATTTGGTAGGTAGTTGTGGGATATTAGAGCTTGGAAGATGTTTCCAGAATGAAGTGTGAGGGCCAGTATGGGCCAGGGTTGTGAGGAACGATGTGCTGTGGAGGCTATTGGGAGGGCACTGATACATAAAATGTTTCACTGTACTAAATCCAAGGCAGTGGGGAATTTTAATGTATAAGGATGTCACATCAATCGTTACCAAGATGCAGTTGGAGGAAAGAGGTGTGGGCACTAGTAGAAAGATGGGGTAGGAAGTGTTGTATATGTCTGATGTGAGAGGGAAGCTGGCTGACTATGTGCTGTAGTTATTGGTCCACCAATACAAAAACATGTTCAGGCAGAAAACCATAAGTAGCGATTATGGGACATATAAAATCTACAAAAATAATAACTCTATTTTTCAATCAAGTTTCCTTATTACTTTTGTGAAACTGTCTTTGAGCTAGTATATATAAATAGAAAAAAATCTGGTTAAAACAAAATATGTTAGACCTACAAAAATTCAATATTATCAACCAAAAACAAAATGAATGGCATTCATCAACAGATTCATAAAATTTCTTACAATTGATAGTTATGGTAATATTATGAATTATTTGCTGAGGTATCAACTTTGTTAAAATAACTCAATTACTTTGTAAAGAAGTTCAGAATGATCATTAGAGCTTCCTCTAGGAGGATACAAATCAAGAATTTTTCAAAATAAAGAGGGTAGGATTACATTTTTCTAATGATTTTTCCTCAAAACCTAGTAAAATTTGTGGAAACAAAGAAAAATTTCACCCATTTTCAGATTTGGAGAATTTCCAGATTCATTTGATATGCATGAAGATAACATAAAACAAAGTTTTTTCTTACAGCCCTCACAAAATCCCCAACATTTATTTTTATCCCCAGGATTTCCCTAAGTTTAAACTATAACTATGTTAAGGTTAGTAAGAACAATTACAGAGCAATTACTAACATCTATAAGTTAAAGAGTTTAAAGGTGTCAGAATATAATAGACGAACGAATGAAGTGTCAGAATATAATAGACGAACGAATTAATGATTCAATGAGAGTTTCGATTTTCGTTCAGAATTTGAAAAGGTTTAAAAAAATAGCAGAATGCTGTCAGAAACTTATATTTATTCGTGATGATAATTTCTTTTTATTAGTAACAAAATATGAAGTAAATTCAGTTTTTCATTCTAAAATTCTAGACTTAGGATTAAGTGGTAAAACGGTACAACAAGAGCCCAACTGCAAAGAATGAAAAATATGTATTAAAATGAAAAGTATATAAATGTGTGGATTACTTTCTCGATAACACAATGCAATTGAAACTGTAGCTGAATGTCTCATATTCCAATTTTTATCTTTCTGTACAAAAAAATGAAGAAAAAGTACAACAGCTTGAAATACACATAATCTCTCCCCTGCATATCTTAACTGAGGTAAATGATGATTTCCTGCTTTCCCTAATCCTCTTAAATAATATGCGTTGTCTGGAGACTGTGTGCTCCTCGATAGCTATTTGCTAAAAACGGTCATGTGCCAGCCATAATTCGCGAATTAACAGCCACCATAAAGTTATAATTGTACCTTTGTTTAAATTTACATTTTGCTTTTTGTTTATTTATGACTAGATGCAGAAATTAATGTAAGGAGAAGGGTATTCAATGTTTACGCTATATTATCTGTATCAGTTATAAGAACTAGGTTAAAGCATAACCTAGGAATTTTTTTAGAAGAAGATAAGAAACAATGAAGTTTATTAAAAACTCAGAGAAAGTTTACAAGAAACGTACTTAATCGCAAAATGTATCATTCAAATAAATAAGTTATCCATCTCCGTCCTTTAGAATAAAATGCATTTATTTTTAAAAAATCCTAGCCAAACACAGGGTGTCCACTATGAATCTCACACCTTTCATTTGGCTTCCAAAAATTAACGAATGGAAGTAGGTTGGTAACATGCATTGCAAAATGTAGAGAAACTGTGGAAGTTTTGTTGACTATTTTTGAAAACCCAAGCAAGAGATTGTAGGTGGTGCTGCAGTAGTATTAATGAAAATGGTGTCACTGCAAGAGCGAGCACAAGTTATTTGGTGGAACGCGAGAACAAATTCAGTGATTCAAGTGTAACGCAATTCTCGCCACGTGTTCAAGAAGGACCCACCATCACAGAACACCATTAAGAAATGGAAACAGCACTTTTTGGGCAACGGCAAGTGTGAAGAAATTGCATGGTGGCGGTAATGAGCACGTATCAGAGGAGCATGTAGCAGCAGTGAGACAGGCGTGTGAACAAAGTCCACCAAGTCTATTCGACAAGCGGCATGAGAACTGAAGTCCACTGTACATAAGGTACTGTATCACTCTCTTTGGTTTCATTGAACTGAAAACAGATGATGGTGATACAAGGCAGGTATTTGCTATCGACATGTTACATCACACTGAACACCCAACATTTTTAACTCTCATTGTTTTCTCTGATGAGGCCACATTTCATTTATCAGGCAAAGTAAACACACACAATGCATGTATTTTGCGATCACAAAACCCACACTACATTGTGGAACACATTCATAACAGCCCGAAATTAAATGTGTGGTGCGGATTGATGCACAATTTGACCATCATCCCCTTTTTCTGTTGAAAAAATTCTGGGGCAGTACATGTTGAAACAATTTGTTATTCCTCAGTTAATGCATTTGCAGCCGAACGTCATTTTTCAACAGGATAGCGCCTCTCCGCATTGAAGCCTGATCATTCGAGAATTTCTTGACACCCAATTTCCCGGCTGCTGGATTGAGCTTGGTGGACCGACAAGTTGGTCACCTCGATCACCAGATATTAACCCTCCAGACTTCTTCTTGTGGGGATATGTGAAGGGCAAAGTGTACACAGGCCACAAAATTCAAGAGCTTTGTGGCCACATACAAGATGCTGTCACTTCCGTTACGTAAAACCTGGCAGGAACTTGAATTCAGGCTAGATGTTCTTCGTGCAATGAGAGGATCTCATGTAGAGGTGTACTGATTTTTTTAATAAAACTTGGTGAGTTACTCTTGACATTACATGCATTGTTTTCTTTTTACTCTAAGAAGTATGAAATATACAGCAATTTCAAATGTGTCAGGTTCATGGTGGACACCCTGTAATCTCATAATCTAACAAGAGTAAGGTACGCATGTCACAAAAGACATTATTAAAAATTATTCTTATTTGTTTTTCTCACAAGATTTTCCAGAATAAATTCCTATTGCCATCATAGATGACACCCTAGTTTTGATAGCTATTAAATGAGACTTAAGTTTACCTTTTTATATAGAGTTAAATCATCAAGGATATGATTATGTAAATGCGATTTGAAACTCAATTTATTAATCACAATTCGACAACGATAGTCTTGCCGCAAAAATAATAGCAACCAGATATATTATAAATTAGAGATTATGTGCACAGTTTAATACATACACAACTACTACAAAATTAATTGCCATAATACAGTTATAAAGTTTGTTTTTCGTAGCATTTTATTATTAAAAAAAAGTGGAAAAATATTTTGACTGAAAAAACTTGGAACCATGACAACTATGACTACTTTTCAGTAACATGTTGCTAATGAAAGTAACATGTAAGAAACCTAAATTTCTCACCATCTCTACTATAACCACGAATGCCAAATTTCATTCTGGCCTAGGCTAAATTTCAATTTAATACAAACTTTCGCTAATGTTGCTGCTTGATTAGAAGTTTATTTATTATAGTTTAATGTTTTTTACATATTTTACTGACCACTTTGTTAGTGGCCTTTGTTCACGTTAAATTTAAGTGAGTTATTAGGTTATTTAAAGTGGATATGAGGCCAAAAATGTTGCCGAATCAAGTATTTCTTCGAAGTTGTTCAACTATTTAATAATCTGGAATCTGTGTAATTTCTCTGGCTGTTACAGAAACTATGACCAAGATTACATTATGAATGTTTTACCAGATTCAATAAAAAAAAAACATGATGTTTTAGGACAGTGATTAAAAAAAAAAAAAAGTAAAAAATGTGACGAGAGGATGTGTTGTTCATTTTCATGCGAGTGAGTCTGAGTCAATGTGAATTTTGTTTACCTGCCACATTACCTGTTGTGAAAGAAGCAGCAAAAAAGCGAGGGGTAAAACATGATTTTACTATATAGGAAGGTATTTTTTATCACAATCAATGAGGTGGTTATTAGAATGCATTTGTCACTAGCCACAAACGCTGCCCATGTAATGGGCTTTACCCTAGTGCTTTATAATTACACCTCTATGGTGACCCATAGGCTCACCTTACGGAGAAAGAAGTATTTCTTAAGTATGAACTGAGGATGGTGAGTTTATACGGTTAGGAAGTGCAGACAGAGGCATTGACAGAGAATTTAGAGTTCTGACAGCAAGTAAAAAATTGGAAATGGTTGATCTACATATAAAAGAAGACCACTTTAACAGGGCTCATTATTGGTCTACCATTGACCCTCCACTTTAAGAAATGTAGCAGGTGGTCGATGTTAAAGCCTCATGCACTGATCTCATTGCGTTATCTCGATTTGATGACAACCAGTCATTATAGAAGGGAGCAGATGCTAATTATACATGCCAGTGGTAGTAGCTGTTTGTTGGCAGCCACAAACAGTAGCAGATTGATATTACTAACAGGTGGGTCTACTATGGGTGGCTATGAATGCCATAGTTTCTTGAGAGGCCACAAATTCATCATAAATAGTGGCCCAGGGTCATCCACATTGTCTACACATAGGGTTAACTGGGGTCTGACAAGCACCCACACCCATAAACTCATTTGCCACTTTCAAAGCTATGGTATAGCCAAGCAGTCATCATATAATTAAACACTTTGTCAGGTCTAACACTCAGTCTTCAATATTAATCGTACTGTATATAATTCATATACCTTGCACAGAACTATATTCATGCAGTGCATCAAAGTAAACAATGTTAATATGATGCATTATTCTGGAGTTATTTCATTCTGTTTCTTCTATCATGAATATTTCTAATATATCTAAGATAAACGTTCGAACTCAATTCTTACACAGTCCCTCTTTCCTCTAATTGATTCTGTCAATGTTAGAGCTGGCTAGCAGGGTCAAAACAACTCTGCTTAACTTTGCGAGTCTAATTTAAAATTTAATTAACCAGGTATAATTTTTTTTTACTTTCTCATTTCAGTAAAAAAAGGTAAGAAGTTTAGGCTAAGTATCCAAAGTTAATGGGAAAATCATAGGTTAAATGTCAATTCTGAAACAATCATAGGTGTACAACTTTATCAGCAATTGTGTTTCAGAATTTTTGTCAAGAGGGAAAAAAAGAATACTTTACAAATACTTACCCTCAGAGAAAATGGCTGATTGAAATCTATCCTCATTGTACCATAATTTGAGCTCAGAACTGACCATATACCACGAATGGCACTTGTAAATGTTTCCATCTGTTTTGATTGACCAAGAAGTTCCCTAACAAAATTTCCATCCACCAGTTTCTCATAATTTACACTCACTGGCACAAGCAAGGCATCTTCAATCGTCCCATCCATGTATGCATCAACTATTACACTCAAAAGTCCTCCTGAAATACAGTTCCCCATTATTATTTGATTTCATACCTCTGCATAACCACAAAGAATGACATTCTGATTACATGGTATTAATAACTTGTAAACAAAGAAAGATATTTCAGGCAGGGTGCAAAAGTATTTCACTGTTCACTTAATTAACTGTTGCTTATTGAATACATAAGGTAGCTCATTTGTATGCAATTCTTGTTTAGTTTGTTATTGTAAATCAACAAGACTTTATGCTATGAAGAATGAAAAAAGTACTATGTGCTCTCAAAATACGCATTTTTGAATACTGAAAATTCCTTAAAGAGGTTTAAGGAATTTTCAGTATTCAAAAATTCTTCTGCCTAAAAATAATACTAAAAAAAGGATCTGATGGTTGTTCTGAGTTATGTGCAGGTACAAGTACTGAACTATTAGAGTTATTCTGCATACAATGTAATGAATGTGAAATAGATGTGTATCCAATCATGGAACAACAATATTATTACATTACTTAGAAAATAAATTGTGAAACCATCGATATTTGTGAAAGTCTTGGGACACAATTTGGAGATGAAACATTGTCAGAAACAAGCATGCATAAATTGAAAAAAGTATTCAAAAATATCTAAAAGCATGCCAAAAATTAACCACTTCTCTTACAACAAAAGAACTATTTCCCAAGGAGTACACAGGTTTCTGGAAAGATGGACACAACATTCTGAAACACTAAAGAGGGAGTGGTGAGGGGATGTTGAAAACTGGTATAAAGTAAATTCATATGGTTCATAACCTGGTGACACAAGTTTTGATTTGTCATGCATTGTAGCCCTGTAATGTCTGGACATAAGGTTTAACATGGAATGTAATATACACATATGTAGAAAGCTAAACATGTAAAAATTCCTGGCCACACTAGCCCTTAATTTATAAGTCAAGTGCTTTTAGCACTGACCTCACTGGGGATCAAAAGATCTCTGGTTTGAATCATGGTCTCGGCTGGAATTTTTACAGACCATAAAACTAATGCAAATTTTGTAGCGTGTATTTTTTGCAATTGAATAATTAATTGAGTTCAAGGTAACTTTCACCTCTGGTAAGGCTTTGTTTTGTGAAGCATCTGTGGTTCAGATGCCATGTTAAACTTTAAGTCCCCCTTACCGTATAGGGTAAGTTTAGATGGTTGTGACAAGAGGTTTATTGTGCAGCCACTTAGAAATCAAGTCATTAATTCACTAAAGCTACAGAAAATTAAATTATTAAAATTACTTTTTCTATTTACGATTTGTTTTACTCTCTTCCATATTGTTAATCATCTTTACTGTCTCTCAACATACTGCCATGAAATAACCAAGATAAACTCATTCTCTCTCTGTATGTATGAGGGAGAGTGACACACAAGTAAAAGTGTTATGTATTATATCATCTGCCTATTAACTATAACAAAGATTATGATGTTTAACAACATTATGATGTTGAAAATATACCTTTCGGAAAACAGGGCTTTCCTGTCCTAGTTCTACCACCCTCAATGAAGAACTCCATGTTATGTCCTGCCCTTAGACACTCCATCATGTACGTATGTAACACTGCCCTGTACACAATATCACGGTGACCCATCACTGGATCCATTCGTCTCTTGATATAAAATGCGCCTAGCCCTCTTAACAGCCAGCTGTAAGACAAAAATAATCATTCATTTCTAAATCAATCTTAAATAAATTAAATTGGTACATACAAAACATTAAATATGTTTCACTACATTCATATAGCTTCAGCATCAAAAAGAATAATAATAAGAAGAAGAAAGATAGAAATAAACATAAAGTTAAAGAAACGTTCTTTAATACCTAGGTAAATAAAATAAACTATTTTAGTTATAAAGTCAAATTTCATTTATTTTCAATTATTGTTGAAAAAATCATTCTTTTATTTCCATTAGGCATAGTTGTGTGCAAGTTAGGATCAAATGACGCAAGAATTTACAGTTTTTAAACAATTTTACTTGCCCAGTGTAAGTAGTATAGCTAGTGGTAGTAGTTCTGATGTCAAATGGTTTGCAACAACTAAAATCAATCTTCATAAACCATACTGCTGTAAATTAATCTCATCGAAATTTAATTTTAAGTGAGAGTTAAGGAGTTTGTGACTATAAGGTAGTGAGTTATAATTTTAGCCATATTTGACATTAATGATTAGAGTCATGCAAATGCTGTCTAGTTTCGGTCGGTTTATCGTTGGCAACATGACGCAACCAGTCAAGTGCTGGAAATACAGTGCATAGAACCAAGCTTGGACGTAAGTTCAAGCTTGGTAGTAGGCTCGGCCTATTATTCATATGCTAATTGTGATGAAGTGATAAATAACTTTAAAATTGAAGTATGTGTGTTCTTATTATTATTTTCTATGTGTTATTGTATTTTTTTAAGACAATATATGTATACTTCAAGAAAATTCAGATACTATGTTAATGAAAAAGTAAACATCATCAGATTGCACCACATTTCAACATATCTGTGGTGATTGTTGAGTTATCCAAATATGCTCTCTGCAGAAGAAAGAATAGCTGTAATGACCACGTTAGAATGATGTGATTTATATTATGCTTCTTGAGCATGTTTAACTATGTATCTTGTGGCCTCCAATTCAAATCAACCTGAAGTAAATGTCTCTTGTCTCCAACAATAAAATGTAAACTTGAATTTCTTAAATATAGGAGCACGAATGTCACCCGAGGAAAGACGGACGAAGTTCAACACTACATAAGTTTTATTTATTCTCTAACGATGACAGTGAAGAAGACAATCTACTTACTAGGTAGATATTTAGAGAAAAAAAGTAACCTAAAGTGTTAAAAATTATTACAGCACAAGTGCTGCAAGCAAGTGGACTTTCAGCAAATCCGTTTTCATCATTTCAGAAAAATTTTCCCCTAATCTTGTTGTTATTTACAGTCATGTAAGAGAGTGATTTCAGTTATGTCATTAAAGTGTATGCAATGTAATACATTGATATAAATAAGACATCACATATATTTGAAGCATACATATATGTCATAATCCACTAAATATGGATTCAGGGCATATCAGTAACAATAGGTAACTTATTAATAATATGGTTATCATTATATTTAGTTCTGATTTCACAGTTGTAATACTTTTGTTACATACATTTATCAAACACTGTACACAGTATATCTATGGCAGCTCAGATGACAGAACAATCCAAAACATTGATAGTAGTCTTTGATATACTGTAGTTTTGAAAGTACCACTTCCAAACCATCTTGTTCCGTTGTCTCTTACCTCCACCCTGAAGAGGACACTGTGCACCATTTCTACATTACCTTCATTGTCCACGGAACCTACATTTGTCCACCAAGCTTACATTTTTCCACCAAGCCTGGGCAAGCTCCAGTGTCACAGCTGGCCCCAGTAGTGGAGAGAACCCGCCATAGAAATAACGGAGCAAGTCCGAGTGTGAAAGACAGCAATCAGCACAACATTATTAATGATCCATTATCAACAGACAATCCTTCGGGGATTTTGTGCTCCAGAAGAGGAAGTATATCAACCAAGATCAACATTAATAACCAAACTCAACAGTTATCAACCAATTTAATTCACTGATGAAAAAACTGAATCTAAATGAAAATATTGCTTTTTTTTTTCAGGATGACTCCTCCCAACAAAATAAGATGAGGTATTCACTGAAATATCACATCATCATCATCATTATCAACATCAATTTTTCACTCCTGCAAATTGGATGTGGTAATGATCATGCCTCTTCCACAATTTCCTGCCTTCCTTTCAATATCTTCCCCAATCTCAACCACGATTGGTCATCTCTTTTTTAATTGCTTCATCCATCTACGTTGTGGTCTTCCTCTAAGACATTGTCCAATAATTGATTTTGATTTCTCAAAATACGCTTTAGATTAGAGGTTTTTAAAGTTTATGTTTCTACGTTTTTTTATATTATAATCTTGAAGCCTCTCCCCTCCAACATCTTTATTTCATAACTAGCTGACCCGGTGAACTACATCACCTACATCATAATGTATAACGTATTGAGATGGCAACACCTGACATTACCGATCAAAAACTCTTTATTGTCATGACTGTACAATAGTATCTCTTTTGTGCACATCACGGTTTATGCAATTGTTCTACTACAGACACTTATGTCAACAAATAAGATGCCTACAATTCTTTTTTTTCGGTTTGTAATATAACATGCATTGCCCGTTTTGCAAAAAAGTGGATCGAGTGGCAGGACAACAGAAGTTCATGACCTGAAACTAGTGAGCGTAATGGTTCTGGTGGTGGGACCAATTGTGGCAATCTTAATTACCACCAGCACAACATAATCCAGTAGATTCACCGCTGTATTTTAACGCTTTACAATACTGACAAATGGTTGTCATTTCTCCAATTGTTACGGATTTGTCGGCACAATAATCTATTTCAGGGTTGTAGTGGAATGCTACTCGTTCCAGGTTTACAGGAGTACCGCGTCTGTGGAATCGCTCTATTTCATTGTGTCATGCTCGCTGATGTTGTGTTTGGTGTGTCCGAACTCATTCCATTCTAAGCCTATCTACTACATTATAATTCACTGTGGAACGCAATTTTGCCATACCAGTATGAATGTTATCATTATCTGTCTCTTGCTGGTCATCAGTGCAGTTTGCACGTGAGGTAGCTCGTCGCACATTTGATTGACTTCGATAACCCAAGTCAGGTCGTCTTCTCCTTGGCATTTTAAAACAATAGCAGTAAATACATTTCTCGCGCACTGACAAACTTCCAAGTGACACTACTATTTTGTATTTCTAAAATCTAAATACACGATAATCCAAATGTTGTGGATATATGTTAAAGCGCTTGCATCAAAATGTGATCGCTGTGAACGGAACGCATTACTCAGTAATCGACACTGAGGTACGGAATGCTGGAAATGTTCTAAAGAAGACTGAAGCTATGTATCGTTAAAATAAAACACAATATCGTATTGTAGATAGTGTTTTATTTCATGTTAGTCAATTGTTTAAGGCATGCAGTGTTGCCAGAGAACAGTTTGTATTGGAAAAGAACAGCCGACATTAGGTCAAAACGAAGGTCACGGATATCTTAGTGGCAATCAGCTGGCCATATTGCGCAGAGAAAAGTCCAAAGATGGACAAAAATAGAGTTAGAATGGAGTCCAAAAGATCACCACAAACCGAGACCAATGGGTTAAAGACATTCGCAGGGCTTTAGGAATTAACTGGCAGAAGATCACCCAAGATCGCAATGCTTTGCTATTGCTAGACTTGAGTACACATATAGATTAAATGAATACATTTGAAAGTTTGTATTTAAATTTTAATTACTGTTTCATTCAATTTGTACAATGGTCTTGGATATGCAATGTTTTTGGTGAGCCCAGGTACACTGGAAAAAATTAAGGGGATATAAAGGGGAAAAGGGGTTGCATTTTTGGAAACAATATTTAGGCAGTATTTTTCTGTATATTTTATAGTATGTGTGTGCAAATTTCCTTCAAAATTGGATTATATCTGTGGGTTTGTGTAAATTGGGGGATGTAAAGGTACGTGTGCAAATTTTGGTGGAAATCGGACAAAACCAGTTTGGTTGCTTAAATTATGGGGTGTTATGAGGAAGAGGAGGTGGTTTTTTGGAAATTTTATTTCGTAGGAACCACCTCCAAAACGCTCTCAACAACTCACAAAAGTTTCATCGTAATCAGATGAATGGTTTAGGAGTGCATAGCGGATAAACAAACTCACATTGATTTTTATATGTAAGATTAAATTGTCATTTTCAGTATTTTCCTTGCAATTTTTCCATTTTTTCTCACCGTTTAAACCTTCCCTAAACTCCCACAAATATTTCAAGATCAAAATTAACCAAATCGGTCCTGCCATTCCCGGTTTTAAGTGAGACAAACGAACAGCAAATCATTTTTATATATAAAGATACATATCATTCATTCTTCTTAAAGCTGTATTATCAGAGTGGTATTTGTAGCAAGCATTTGCATATGATTTGCTGAACATAATTGTAACTATTTCTATAGCTGCTGGCAGAATTAGTATCAATTTTTCACTGAATGAGATTCTCACAAAAATTAAAGGAAGAATTTTGAGAGGGTTTCATACAATGTACACTCCATGATCCCAGCAATAGAATAAGGGGTTTTCTTTTCTAATGTGATGTTGAGAAGCTGAGAAATTATGATAAAAGTGTCCACAAATTAGAATCTATTTAAAATTTTATTATTATTTCAGCTTACAAGTGGCATCTTTTATTCAGAAGAATTGTATGTGTGAGTGTTAACTGTGACAATCATTTTAAGAGAGAGGTCCACATGAACAAAGTTGCATGCAATAGTTATTGATAAACATAAGAAATTATAAATGAATGTAATTTTTCTCGGCGTTGTTAATTTATAACGTTTATAACATTGTGCATTAATAACAATATTACTCGGTTTGTTTCCTGAGAAACGTTTATAAATAAGAAATTATATTTTCTTGTCTTAGTATTGTTACTAGTTGCTTGTATTCCTACTACATTCACTTGTGTCAGCATCAGTAACTTCATCACTATCTTCATTATTAGTGTATTTTCTCTTGTAGCTAGTAAAAAATAGTAACCAGAAAAAATATTTATTATCCATCTCAAAATAAAAATGTTATGATTATATCTTTTAAATTATTAATGATTATTATTAGTAGGTAATCATTCCAGAAACAATAAAAACACAATAGTATGCCATAGAAATGCTTTTGTTAACAATAGCTGCAAGTGACATATCAATCTTAGGTTATCGGTTTTTTGGGGGGGGGGGGGGGGTTGGCTTATTGGACTTTGTATTTCTCTATAGCCTTGATTTTGGTCGCCAGAGATACATGCCCCATTTTAACTCGTTCAGAACTTTAATCTTCAAACTTATTAACTTAATTTCTTCTATTTGAATAACAACAAACTTCCATAAGACTTCTTGCAATTTATTAAAGTAGCATTCAATTGATATGTATCTGAATATATAAGGTCCTTTGCTCACAGTAATGGTTTATCATCAACTCAAATGCACACACATATTACCTCGCTCGCTCTCTGTTTGTTACTTGGTTGTTTCCATGATTACTAATTTCTCTCAGAGTAACCTTAAGCCTTCTGCAATTTCTCCACGAAACTCATTATGCTACAGTTACTGGTTTCATCGCTGAAGTGACTAGCAGTTCAAATGGTTGTTTGCCTGTAAATTATGCATTTATACTATGCCGAAATCCTTCAATTGCACTTCAGCTACAAGTGATATTTGAATTTGAGCTTCCAGTGCCTAGCAATTCTAGTAGCTGTTTTATAAACTATTCAATTGTAAACTGCAAGTCATTCAGTTTCCAATAGGTGGTGGTGAAAGGTTTAAAATATGAAATCATAGATTATAAAGTTCAATGTTACATTATGAAAGTTGATTTATATGTATACATTTTCATTCATATATGTCGTCTTCTGAGAATCGCAATTCTATTTAACTTTACACGCTTCCATTGTGCTAACCAGCACCTTCCCAGGAAGACTCGACTCACAGTTTAGAAACCTATTTTTCACACTTCTCATCATGTGCCCAACTCATCTCAGTCTTCATTCCACTTTTTGTAGTCCTATTTCAAGTCAGACTGATTTGCTTCTGATTCTGCCTTCTGCATGCTTGAGCTGAAGAATTTCATATCAGTCACCTGTTGTCCTTTCTAATAAGTTTGACAGCCTCTAATCCAAGACTGCACAACCGAATTTGGAGATAGGCCACCATTTTTCAGCTCTTAGTCTGCAAGCCACAATTTAGATTCTAAGTTAGCCTGCAGGCCACATAATACTTGCTTATAGTTACAGTAGATATTTTCAAATAACAAAGATATAAGTAACTCAGTTTCATTACAATCAAAAAGTAATAACCATCAATGAGAGTTTTTCTTTAATTTTAATAAAAAAAGTAATAAATATTAATGAGACCTTTGCAGAGGTTTTTGAACTGGCAAATTCTAACTTTTTGTTATTCTTCCATCTTTCAACTAAAACAAATGCTTTTTATCGCAATTAAGGACCTTGGGACAAAAATTTTTTTTAAAAAAAACAGTTATCATAGCCACTAAGGACCTTTGCACAAAAAGAAGAAAAAATCACCAACCAGTTAGCATATTTTAGACCCCTGTTGCTGGTGGGCCAATTCAAATGCACTGGTGGGCCAATTCAAATGCACGGGTGGGCCAATTCAAATGCACTGGTGGGCTTAGGGTTGGGCAACCTTGCTCTAATCCATAGGTTAGGATGGGGAGTAGATAAGCTTTATTTATAGACTAGACGACCCGTGCGAAAGTTTCGCGAATAAAATGCGATGAACAGCGAAGTTGAATGCTTGTAATATAATGAAAAGTAGAACAGTACTTTTGTAGCAAATAATTATTTTTTTAGTGTAATGGTACGCATCAAAATACTTACAACATATAACGAAACAGTTAGAAAAATTTAAAACACTCTGTATTTACGACAAACTGTCACTGACCTTAACAGAATACAACAAACCTGAACAAAATGCAAACAACATATCAGCATCTCTGTTATATTTGTTACTGTTTGAATAAAATGTGTATATTGGAATTGTATAGCGAAACAAAAGTGTTTCCATTACAAAAAAAAAAAAAAAAAAAAAAAAAAAAAAAAAAAAAGCTATTTATTGAATAAAAAAAAAAAAAAGTTTATTGACATCTCTGTGATATCTGCTGCTGCAATCTAGGGATTTGGCTCTGAACTTTCTCATACATGCTACCACTTTAAGCACCAAATTCCGAAAAATTCTTTCTTAATTTATGATTTTACCTAACTGGAGACCTTTAATCTTTAAAACGGTATGATATTTATCGATTACGGCTATGTATGGAAGAATATAAATAACTCATAAAAAAAAAAGAAGAAGAAGAACACCCTTTACAAATATTATTGATACTTTTGCCCTTTAAGGGTCACATTGCAAAAAATTTATTATATATAACACGGTGTGACCAAAGCAGCCACCATGGTCTTTAAAATGATACCTCATTTATCGATTTCGGTAAGTTATCAAGCGAGGTAAAAAAAAAAAAAAAAGTTTTAGAAATGATGATATTTTTACCCATTAAAGGTTGAATTTGGAGAAAACTTTTTCTTAAAATATTATGTGTTCAAAGCGGATAATTTAATATATAAATGGATACCTCATTTATTAATTTTGGTTGGGTATCAAGGGAAATAAATAGCTCGTGACAGAAAGAGGCGTTGTAGAAATATTAATATTTTTGCCCTTTAAGGTTAGAACTTTGAAAAATTTCTTTCTTAAAATGTGGTTTAACTGAACCTAAGACCTTACGAAGCCCTCAATCTTTAAAATGATACCTCGTTTCTCAATTTTGTTTAATTATCAAGGGACATAAATGATTGGAGAGACAAAAAAATGGCATTTTAGAAATATTGATATTTACGCCCGTTAAGGGTTCAAATCAGAAAAATTCATTTCTTAAAATGTGATTTATCCACAGCGGAAACCTTAATTTTTAGAATGATAGCACTTTTATTTAATTCCGTTAGATACTAATGAAGATGACTCCTGACACAAAAATACGTTGTAGAAAAATTTATACTTTTTCCCTTTAAGGGTTGAATCCAAAAAAAATTCTTTCTTAAGATATGATGTCACTAAATCTGAGACATTACTCCTCATAACCATACTTTATTCATCGATTTTGGTTAGATATCCATGGAGATAAATGGATCGAGTCACAAAAAAACGCATTTTAGAAAAATTGACATTTTTGCCCTTTAAGGGTTGAATTACGAAAAATTCCCTTCTTAAAATATATTGTTACCAAGGCGGAGACCTTATTCTTTAATATGATACCTCATTTATCTATATCGGTTAGATATTAAGGGGGATAAATCGCTCGTGACACAAAAATATGTTGTAGAAAAATTTATACTTTTTCCCTTTAAGGGTTGAATTCCAAAAACATTTTTTCTTAAAACATGATGTCACAAAGCTGTGACATTATTCCTCATAATTCTACTTGATTTATCGATTTTGGTTAGATATCCAGAGAGATAAATGGCAGGAGAAACAAAAACGCATTTTAGAAAAATTGACATTTGTGCCCTTTAAGTGTTGAATTACGAAAAATCCCCTTCTTAAAATATATTGTTACCAAGGCGGAGACCTTATTCTTTAATATGATACCTCATTTATCTATATCGGTTAGATATTAAGCGAGATAAATCGCTAGTGACAAAAAAACGCATTACCCTTTAAGGGTCGAATTCAGAAAAATTTCAGTCTTAATATATGACGTCACTAAAGCGGAGATCTTAATCTTTAAACTGATACTTCATTAAACGATTTGAGATAGGTATCCATGGAGATAAATGACTCGTAACACAGAACACAGCTTTTTAGAAATACTGACATTTTTGTCCTTTAAGGGTCGAATTCTGAAAACTTCATTTTTTAAATATGATGTGAACAAAGTGGATTCCATAAGCTTTAAAATGACACCTCATTCATTGATTTCGGTTAAATATGAAGGAAGTTACAGGCTTTTGACAAAAAAATACCTTATAGAAATAATATACATGATGCTTTCACTAGCTGAGGAAACCTTCTGTCCCATATTATCTGTGAATCAAAACTGTAGAAGTCTGTAACTGTTTATAACCCCTTGCTTATTTCTGCAATTAACCTATTATCATCTGGCATAAAGCTGATGATGTGTTTAAAGATTCCCACAGTTTCAATTTCAAGCTGTCCTAATTTTAGTTTGACTATTTTGTTTTCCATGCTAGTTACCAAACACACAGTTCTGATTTCACACGTTTTTAATCAAAAACTATCTATCCACCAGTCAAGCAATTGTTGCAGTTCTTTTTCACACTGCCTACAAATCATAACAATATCTGTAAAAACTATGGCATTAATGTTTTTGTCTTTCACTCAACCAGCTAAACAATTTCACACAAAATACTTATGAAAACTTCCATGCTGCATTTAATGAGTGTGCTTGCATGCAACTCTCAGCATTTAACAATGCCTTGTTGTATATCCTCCTTAATTAATACTCCCAAATGTGGTGGGCAATGATCGTAAGCCTTTTATATCAAGAAATATGAATATGACTAGTTTGCTTCTTTCACAGCATTTCTAAAAAGCATGCTTGAAGCTAAAATAAAATCTATAGAGCGTGAGTCAGATCTAAATCCATTTTGCTCTTCTTTTAGTTTGATGTAACCATTTTCCTCATATTTTGTTGCTAAAAAGATTCACAAAACCTGAGACCATGAGAGAAATGTGCTCGAGCATAGTTTTACTAAATCTACCCTTTTTTATATATTTAAAAAAAGTGAATAATCAATACCTAGTTTAAATGTCTGGTATTCTATTCTTCTTTGAAATGGCTCTTATTACTTTCTATATCTAGTGTGGCAATTCTCAATCTGTGATACATGAAGATGGGACAGGTGGTTTGCAGGCAGAACAGTAAAAATTTGAATTAAAAATTTCATAACAAAAAAATTAATTAGTAAAAAATTTTCACACAAGATGGGTACATTAAGAGAGATGAGTCATAAACCTATCAACCAAACTTTCAAAAAACCATAAATATTTCAACTATCAGACAAAAATCTGGTATTTTCAGGATATGACCTAATTGTTACTATAGTAAAATATATTAACAGAGAGTAGTGTTCCCTTAAGTTACTCCCTTATCTTGTTGTAAGCATGTCTTAAGGCACCATGGTACATGGCAATAACAATTGGTAAAGTTTCTTAATAATTACATATAGGTAAAACAACTGGATAATGGAAACAAAGAAACTACCATGAGGCACTGAAAAGAAGATAGGATAGGGAAAATAACAGATACCCGTCATTTACCACAGATTAAGGAAGGTGGGCAAGACGAACACGTAAAAACACAAATGCACAATATTTCGGCATGAGCCTTAATCATGTGAGAGGCAAGACATAAGTCAGGGGGAAAGATGTGGTCACATCCCGACCAGCCACATGAATAGGTAAAACAATTAGGCCTGTAAAAGTTAGTGGTCTTTAGAATTATTTTGTAATATTAATTGGTGTATGAATGAGAAGTAATGCATGGAAGGGAAAAGATGGCCATGACCACAAGCTGGCACTTGATTTCAGGCACAAGGATGTAGGAAGATTCTCTTTTTTAGGTAAGAGTGTCAGGGATTGGAATAAGTTACCAACAGCAATTATGAATAATTGACCAAAAATGTTGAAAGAATTTAAAGTTAAAATTTGTAAAAGGCAAATGTCGGTGGGTGCAGGAAAAGGGGGAAAATGGGAGTGTAGGGAAATTTCCACCGGAGCTTGCACTCCATCACAATTTAATTAAATACAGGGTGTCCACAAATGAATATCGGGGTTTTAATGCTTTATAAGATTTATTACATTATCCTTACAGTTATAAATGATATGTCAAATGAAAGAGCAACTCAAACAGTTTTGTTCGTTGGCACTAGAGCGCATGTGCGTGAAATGTTTCCGCTGCGATCCGCTAGAATGCGGTAGTAGCAAAGATGGCGACTAGTGAAGAGAAAGCGTTTTGTGTTTTACAGTTTGCAAAGACTGAATCTGTAGTTACTGTGCAGCGTGCATTCCGCATTAAGTTCGGGGGTGATCCTCCAAATGACAATAACATCCGTAGATGGTATCATCAGTTTGAAGATACAGGCTGCCTTTGTAAAGGGAAGAGTGCGGGACGACCAAGAGTTAGCGAAGAGACTGTTGAGCGAGTGAGAGAGTCGTTCACTCGTAGCCCAAAGAAATCTGTTCGGAAGGCTACTCGCGAATTAGAAATTTCTAAGTCGACTGTTTGGAAAGTTTTAAGCAAACGCTTGCAACTACGTCCTTACCGTTTACAGTTGTTACAGGCTCTAAAGCCTGCAGACCATGGTTTATGTGCCAAATTCGCTAACGAAATGTTGTTACATGACGATGAAGATTTTCTACATCATGTTGTCTTCAGTGATGAATCGACCTTTCACCTCAGTGGACATGTTAACACTCATAATGTGCGTATCTGGGGCTCAGAAAATCCTCAAGAGATCGTACAAGTGCAACGAGACTCAATGTTTTTTGTGCCGTATCCCGGCGGAAAGTTTACGGACCTTTCTTTTTTGATGAACCGACTGTAACTGGTACTTCTTACCTTGATACACTAGAGCAATGGCTCTTCCCTCAGTTGGAACAATATGAACCAGAGAACTTCATTTTCCAGCAAGATGGTGCGCCACCTCACTGGCATAACGAAGTACGCGGTTGGTTGAACGTAACTGTACCCGACCGCTGGATTGGCCGCAAGGGGCCCAATGACAGAGCTTGCTATGCGTGGCCTCCACGTTCACCTGACCTAACGCCATGCGATTTCTACCTTTGGGGTTTCATCAAGGATCGTGTGTATGTGCCTCTGTTACCAGCCGACCTCCTTGAATTACGACAGAGGATTGAAGCAGCTGTTGCAACAGTTACTGAAGACACACTGCTCAACGTTGGGAAGAACTCGGCTACAGACTTGATGTGTGCCGTGTGACAAATGGTGCCCACATAGAACATTTTTAAGCTTGTATATAATACTGTTTGAGTGGCTCTTTCATTTGGACATATCATTTATAACTGTAAGGATAATGTAATAAATCTTATAAAGCATTAAAACCCCGATATTCATTTGTGGACACCCTGTATTGTTAATAAATATTATACTGAAATTCCAGTGGGAACAGCTTTGGTTCTAATTATTTTTAAAAAAATTTCCTGTTAACACTTTGCTTAAATGTAGGCAACAACAATTTTATCTATTCCAGTGATACTAGCTTGTTAAAGGCTCATAATTGTTGTAACCAACCTTCAAGCAATGGTTCATGAAACATAAAAAGGTAAAGAAATTTTTCAAGGCAAATTGACTGCTTCTGAGTGAAGACAGAAAAAAAAAATTTGTGTATTTTATTTTTATAAAATTCATTTATTATAAGCAAAAATATGCTCAAATTATTACAAATATTTATCGACATACAGTATATACTTCAACTACTTTAACTAAAATGTAAATGATGAGGGATTTAAGAAATGTATTATCAAGAGAGAGTTGTAACTGCATTCTGTAAGAATTATTGGAAAACAAAAAGAAAACTGTATTAAGGCAGTGTTTCTCAACACGCAATCTACTGATCACCTGTGGTCTGCGAAGATTGTGCAGGTGGTCCAAAAATATACCATTATTATTCATTTTGTTCATAAATCTTAAGAGTTGTTCAATGTGTAATTCAATTTTAATGGTTCACTTGTAATTTCGTAACTGTGTTTCTGTAGAAATTCAAAACACGCTGTTAGAATTATTATATTACAATGGTACAATACAATATGCCCCAAGTGTCAATAATATGCACATGGGTAAAAAAAATAGGCCTATATAAGTTAGTGGTAACTAGAATTATTAGATCATTTTACTGGTCGTTGGGTTGAAAAATATTGACAAACACTATATTAAGGCAATATGGAAACTAAGAAGGATAAAGAAAGTAAATCTACCGCTCACCAACGTTTTATGGCAGGAGTGATTTGATAACACAAAACAAATATAATATACAATACTTCGTAAGAACATTTAATCATGTAGAACAACGATGAAACACATGAAAATTCAATAGATATGAACATAGCAAAAGGTAAATTATAGGTCTACTTTACCTACCATTTTTGTTTTTGTATGATTTATTTAATAAACAACATTATGATTATGACATTCTTATGCTATCAAAACTCAAAAACAATTACTATGTTAATAGGAAAGGCAGCATATAAGGATTAATGTAACCTTTTATATGCAAATCTTAAATGTTCATTTGCAAATAGTGACTTAAAAAACCTAATGTCATGCACAAGGAGCATTTAATATCTGGTCCATTCAGCCAACAATATAAATTGCTATTGACGATAACTTCCAAATAAGTAAATCTGAAAATAATTCTGACTTTCTAAACATTATGGAAAACAACAAATATTCTTTAAAGCATTTCCAGTTTTTCTGCACAAGAATTCTTAACTGTTTTACAATTTGTAATGATTCCATAAAATCAGTATGATGCGTTGCATAACCTAATTTTAGTTCACATTACAACATCCCTGAGCTTATATTTATTTTAATACGTCAAAACTTCATGATGAAGTTAAAATGTCAAAATTGTTCATAAATTCAAAATTTACTACTCTCATAACCAGTATAATACAGATCACATTTCCCATGTCTAGCAAAAATCATGAGTTTTTGTTGCACATCAATAGTAACAGAGATGGGCTTGTAATAAGTCATGCTAAATTTGTTGTTCTTGAAATCTTTCCATATGACAATGAAGTATAATTGTGATTTTACATATCCCTATTCTAATTATGATACAAAAAAGTTATTTCTCTTTTAGATTCCAATTTCTACTGGTATTTTTTTGAAATTATTGGAAAATAAGGACAGCAATATGTTTAAACATAGACTAATTTTTTTTTCCTGACTAGACCAAGGCAGCTGGTAGATATTGCAATTTTTTTTATGGATTTACACCTCACCAACAACAAGGTCATTAGAGGCAGGAAAAGACAGGAGGAATGAACAGAATGGAATCTCGTTCACCTAGAGGGATTTCTAGAAACCATGGAAAACCAAAATCTGGATGGGCAGAATGGGAATTTTAACCAGAATGCAGAGCCAAAGCATTACCACTCACCCACCATACTCAGCTCATGCATGTGCCATGAGTGTCTGTTAGCTGATGTCTGTTGGGCATCATAAAAATCTCCTCCTACCTTTGCAGTTACATCAACAGGAACAATATAAAGGAAACGAACTGATCAGAAAATAGATGTCAGTTATTCAACCTATATGTGTCAGTTTGCAAAAGATTCCAAACCTGATGTAAACTTCTGCAATAGCTACGACTACGCTTTCCATAGAGCACCAAATGGTGTAGTGTAAGCTTAATGTGGTTGGAGTTTGAACAATGATGCATTCCAAGACAGTTCAATTTTTTTTTTTTTTTTTTTTAAATTACCTCTTAGTTGCAGGTTATTAAGAAGAAGAAGGGATGTGTTCTTTTTTAAGAATTTGATGTAAGTTGGTTTAATCACTAAGAATTAGACTGTTTTGGTATAAATTCTGCCATTTTTTAATTTTTTTAAAAATTTTATTGATATTTTTAGATTAGCACATCACTGGCATAAATGAAGTCCAATGTTACAGAACTAACTGCATGTTCAATTGTATATACATTATTAAGCTCAGTACTTAAGGTACCCCTCTCTACTGGCCTCACTAATGGTTTAATTTATCTTTAATTTAAATTAATTGTAATGGGGTGTATGCTTTGGTGCCAATTTTCCAACACGCCCATTTTCCCAAGTCTTATATATTTTTATCTTAATTTTTTTAATTTAATTTCTACATCCACAAACTTCTGCACTTTATGAATTCATTTAGTGTTTTTAGAAAACTATTCAGCATTTACATCGGTAATTTGTTCTGATCTCTGACTCCTTTTACAAAAAAAAAAAAAAAAAAAAAAAAAAAAAAAAAAAAAAAAAAAAAAAAAAAAAAAAAAAATTCTAACTCTCCCTTAAACATGAAATCAAGTGCCAGTGTATGTTCCTGGTCACCTCTTCCCTTTCAATCACTACTCCAAGCCTCATCATCAATATATGCCTTGTACACTCCAAGCGCTCTCTTTACCCTCCAGCTCCTATATTGTATCAGTTATTGATTGTGTTCTGCAGTAATTTTCACAAACAAATATAGCTACCCTCATTTGCAAACCCCCCAACTCCTATATATGATAGAAATTTAATTTAAATTATCTGTGATGAATCACACGCTCCAGTGGCAATTTCCCTAAACACCAATTTTACACTTTACTGTACCCACTTACTTTTGCCCTTTATTATTTTCAAATTTAAATTGTTTAAATGTTTTTGGTAAATTAGTCATAAATTATCTTGGTAACTTACTCCAATCTGACCACCCTTACCCACGAGAGAAAATCTTCCCATACCCTTTGGCCTGAAATTGAGTTGTGGTCATGGTCTTCTCTTCCCTCCCATTATTCACTTTTAATTCTTACACCAATATCTTTCCACACCCCATCAGCAATATATACCTTATACACTCCCATTACTCTCGTCACCCTCCTCCTGTCTTTCAATGAATACCATTCCAGCACTTTTATCATATCAGTTACTGATTGTGTTTTGCGGTTATTTCCAAAGACAAATCTAGCAGCCCTTCTTTGCACACCCTCCAACTCCTGTATTTAATACCAAAAATGTGGATCCTATACTAAGCCACCATATTCAAGCAATATTCTTACCAAAGTTTTGTAACCCAATTCCATTAATTCTCTCATCCATTCCCACATCACTCTATCCAAGAAGTGAAGGATTTTGATAAGTTTTCCTACTACCTATCCATTGTGTCCTGCTCATTTCAGCATGTTATCAAATGTTATGCAACGGTATTTACATTTAAAGTCTGCAACAAGCAATTCTTTCCCCACTTTGTAATCATAACCAACCTGTAGTTATCTATCTGTGTATCTAATAAGCTGACTCTTCTTTGCATTTATCTTCATCCCATGTTTACCATCCCAGCTAGAAATCCTGTCCAGATCACTGTGCAGCTGTTCACAGTCCTGCATTATTTTGATCCTTTTATACTGTAAGGGTTTGGGAGAGTCTATATTAGCCTCTTCCAACCAAATGTCAATCTCTACTTGGAGCACCCTGTTTGCAAGGACAAGGCTCTAGTGACCGAAAGATTCCCAGTATAAGGAGTCAGCCACTGCTTGCCAATGGCCTGCTAAAAGAGGGCAGAAGAGTGGGGACACCCTCTTGCTCTTGAGGTTGGAAACAGCACCTAAGGGTGCATGAATCAGAAATGATCAACAGCATGAGGTTGCAGAAGGCAGCCACTGCATTAAAGGTCCTAAGGATATCGTAATGACATGTAATCCTCTCAAATTACATACAATATGATGACTTGCCTGGGATAAAATATTCCAGAGGTGAAGTAGTCCCCAACTGGATCTCCAGGTGGGACTGTTAAGGAAGTAGTCATTAGAAATGATACAAACATGCTACAAGTAAGAGCGTAGAATGTCAGAAGTTTCAATAGGTCAGGTAGATTAGAAAACTTAAAAATGGTAATGGAAAGACTTGAGTTAGATGTTGTTGTGATTAGTGAGATTCATTGGAATGATTCACAAGATTTATGGTCTGGGGAACACAGGATAATTAGCACACAAGCTGTAAGTGGTTTTACTGGTGTAGGATTTGTAATGATCAAGAGAGTAGGGAAATGGGTGAGTTATTATGAATGGTTTAATCACAGGACTATTTTGATGAGGTACAAACTTCACCAACCCAACAACATTAGTACCAGTGTATATTCCAACATCACGAAGATGATGAATAAATAGAGAAAATATACACCAAAATCAAAGAATTAATTCCATATGTGCAGGAGGAGGAAAATCTAATAATCATGGATGATTGGAATGCGATAGTAGGAGAAGGACGAGAATGGTATAGTGTAAGAAGTTTTGGTCTAAGAGAAAAAATGAACGAGGAAGCAGCTTGTCAGAATTTGTGAAAGAGATAAGTTTGTAGTGGCAAACACAATATTCAAGAATCATGCAAGAAGGATAGACACTTGGAAACGTCCAGGGGATACAGGCAGGTATCAGCTAGATTATATCATGGTTAAACAGAGATTCAGGAATCAAGTTTTAGACTGTAAAGCGTACCCAGGAGCAGACATATACTCTGACCATAATGTGATAGTTATGAAATGCATGCTGAAATTCAAGAGAATAAGGAAGTAATATTAGCATAACAGACTGGAAGCGAATAAACTGAAACAATCTAACACAAGAGAAAAATTTGTGGAAATGGTAGACGTGGGTCTAAGAAGCAATTCTGAAAGGAACTCAACTGAGGAAGAATGGAATGCATTGAAGAGAGAAACAATGAATGTTGGTAAAAAAAAAAAAAAATAGGCTTTAGGGACAAGCTACAAAAAACCTTGGATAAGAGGTGATGGCACAAAAATTCTCAGGATGAAGGAGGAGGACAGCATTTTAAAAATCAAATAAACAGGAAATGCAAAAAAGCAAACGAAAAATGGCTGCAAGAAAAGTGTGAAAAAGTAGAAAAAGAAATGGTCACAGGTAAAGTAGATGTGGCATATAGGAAGATTAAACAAAATTTTGGAGAAATTAAGAAAAGCGGCATTAACATTAAAGCTGCCGATGGGAACCCTCTTCTAAGATCAGAAGTTAACCGATGGAAGGACTACATTGAGAAACTGTATGAATAGAATGACTTAAACAATAGCATAATGGAAAAGGAAGGCAATGTCGACATTAATGACTTGGGAGATCCTGCTTTGAGGACAGAATTTGAAAGAACTCGAAATCAAATAAGGCAGTTGGAATGTATGAGATACCTGCAGAACTTTTGATCCCTAGGAGAAGAAGGAATCCAAATATTATTCAACCTGATATAAAAAAAGTTATGAAACAAGATACATTCTAAGTGATTTCAATAAAAGTACCATTTTAAACACTTCCAAAGAAAGTACAAGCTGACAAAAGTGAGAATTAGGATAGTAGAAGGGATAGTTGGTGAAGATCAGTTTGCATTTAAGAAAAACTGTGGTACAAGGGAAGCAATTCTGGCTTTATGACTAATACTTGAAGGGCGGATTATGAAAAATAAAGATACTTTTATGGCATTTGTTGATTTAGAAAAAGCTTATAATAATGTTAGGTGGTACAAGATGTTACCAACTTTAATGAACTCAGGTGTAAAATATTGAGGTTGAATAATACTTTATAAACCATATAAGAATCAGGTAGCTATAATAAAAGTAGAGAATCGTGAGAGACATACATCAGTTAAAAAGGGTGTGAGACAAGGTTGAAATCTATCCCCGTTAATATTCAACTTGTATGTAGAGTAAGCAATAAAGGAAGTAATAGAAAAATTTGAATGTGGCATAAATATTCCAGGAGAAAAAATCAGTAAGCCACGATTTGCTGATGACAAAGTCTTGTTAGCAGAACAGGCTGATATTGAGAAATTACTGAATGGCATTAACAAAATACTGAAAGAAGATTTTGGACTGAATATAAATCAAAGCAAGACAAAAGTGATTAAATGTAGCAGAAATGATGTCAATAACAGTAGATAAAATATAAAAATGGGATCTGATGTGATAGGAGAAGTAAGTGATTTCTGCTACATGGGAAGTAAAATTACAAGTTATATCCGTAGCAGGAATTATGTTAAAAGCAGAATACCACTAGCGTAAAGAGCCTTCATGAAAAAGAGAAATCTTTTAGTTTCAAATATTGATCTAGGACTTAGAAAGAACTTTTTAAAACTTTATGTCTGGAGCACGGCACTTTATGGTAGCGAAGCATGGACTTTAGGAGTTCCAGAAAGAAGGAAATGTGGTGCTATAGAAGGATGCTGAAAATTAAGTGGACAGATAAATTACGAAATGAACGAGTTTTGGAAATGATGTGTGTGGAAAGAAATTTGTTGCAGAAGCTTACAGAAAGAAGAGACAGGATTGTAGGTCATGTTTTGAGACATGCAGGATTGGTTAATTTGTTAGGGAGGGAACAGGCAATGGTAAGAACTGCAGAGGAAGACAAAGATTAGAATATATGAAGCAGATAATTGTGGGTTGTAAGGGGTACGAAGAGATGAAGAGGTTAGCACAAGTTAGGAATAGCTGGAGGATTGCATCAAACCATTCAAAAGACTGATGACGAAAAAAATAGTATTATGTCATTTGCAAACAACCTAACTTCTAATAGTAAACAATCAACACAATCATTCATTAAAATTATGAAAAGCAATGGTGCTGATACAATACCCTGTGCCCATTTTCATGTCTTCTTTTGATACCCCATTTCATACCCTAACTTTTTGCTTTGTACCTTATAAGAATTCTTCTACCTTCCAAATCACTTTCTCATCCACTCCAATAATTTTTACCTTATTTACCACCATTTTATGGCTCATTCTATCTTTGAAAAGTCTAGTGCAACACTATCAATTTGGTCTCTCTTGTCCTTTTCATCCGAAATATCTTATATATATCCTACTAACTGAGATACGCATGAATATCCTTCCTAAAGACTTGTTGCCAACTTGAAAACCACTTACACTCCTCACAAGATATCAAAAATGTGGCTCCCTCATAATATCATCATAATCAAGAAATGGTCTATAATCCAATTTACTCACACCTTTAGTACACCTCTTTATCACCCTCTGCAACAAATAAAGACTTTCATCTTCCTGCTACCTTCCGAATGTGTCCTTCCAAGTTGAGTTATTATCAAATGTTATGCCAAGGTATTAACACTTTAGGACTTCAACAAACACCTCCTTCCCCAACTTGTAATCATAAACCTTTAGTTTATCATCTGTGTAAGTAATATGTTTAGTCTTCTTGACTTTTATCTTTACTCCATGTTAACCTACACTGTTCAGATCACCTTCAGCTTTTCATATTCTTTTGTATTGAACCAATTATATACAATTAAGTCATTTGCAAATGACCAGCCTTTTATAGCAAACCATCAAAACAATAATTCATTAGAATAATGAACGGCTATGGTTCCCAATATGCTCCCCTGTGACACTTCCATTTTCCCTTGGAACTCTATTCAACATCTTCGGTGCTAGATAAAATAAGTATTGTTGATGGAAATCACTTGTCATATTGAAGATTTCAAACACTGATCTAGGAATTAGAATGAAGTTCCTAAATCTCTACGTGTGGAGCACAGCACTTTATGGTAGCGAAACAAGGACTTTACAAATACCAGAAAGAAAGAAAATTTAAGCATACAGAAGAATGCTGAAAATTAAGTGGATAGAAAAAGTACAAAATGAATGAGTTTTGGAAAAGATGGGTGAGGAACGAAGTTTGTGGAAGAAGATTACAGAAAGAAGAGACAGGTTGGTAGGTCATATTTTGAGACATACTGGATTGGTTAATTTGTTAATGGAGGGAACAGTCGAAGGTAAGAACTGTAGAGGAAGAAAGAGATTAGAATATAAGAAGCAGATAATTGAGGACGTGGGCTGTAAGGGATATGTAGACATGAAGAGGTTAGCACAAGATAGAAAAGGATGGAGGATTGCTTCAAACCAGTTGAAAAATTGACAACAGCAAATATATATATATATTATAACAATGAGCAGGAAAAAGCTTTAAGGCAATAAAATTAAGGAAGGATAGGGAAATATGACCCAACACTTACCACAGATGAAGGCGGCTGGGACGACGAACAAAAAACAAACACAAGAGAAGCACAATATTTCGGCCTACAGCAGCCTTAAACGTGCAGAAGGTGAAGCACCAGTCGGCCGTCTATGTGTACACATGTGACGACCCTTCGTCAACAAGAGAACATTATGGGAGGTGGGTGCAGCCGGAGATTGCCTCACAGAAAGACCGCCGGTCGAGAAAATAGTGGGGGTAAATTCAAACATCGGAAAAGTAGAGGGGCAGTGAAACAGAGCTCATACCCGAGCAAAAATAAATATCCAAACTAATTTCTGGTGAAAGTCACTTGGTCCTACTCCCACACCCAGGCCACATTCTTGGATGTGCATTTGTCCCTATCCAATGGCTATCTCAACTCTTTCAGTTCACATCAAACCAACCAATCTTCAACAGTATCTCCATTTCAACAGTTGCCACCCATACCATACCAAACGTTCACTCCCCTACAGTCTTGGCATTCGAGGTAGTCGCATATGCTCTAACCAACAGTCTCTCACGGATTATTCAAACAGTATTTCAGAAGCATTAATATCTCACAACTACCCTCCAGCTTTGGTTAACAAACAGCTTTCACGTGCTACATCACAACTGAATCAGCCAATCAAACATCCCAGACCCGCAAAAACCAACCACAATCCAGTCTTGGTCACACAGTACAACCCAGGCCTCGAATCCATCAACAGAATCCTCCGGCAGGGCTATGATTTCTTACAAACATGCCCTGAAATGAGATCCATTCTTCCTCAAATCCTTCCTGCCCCTCCTAGAATTTGTTTCAGCAGACCTCCTAACCTCAGCGAACTTCTAGTCCACAAACACAGACTTCCTCTCCTAACAGTCAACCCCAAGGCTCTTTCCCATGTAATAGACCACGCTGCAAGATGTGTGACATACACCATGCTTCCACCACTTTCATCAACCCGGTCATCAACACGCCACTTGTGAAAACAATGCATGTAATATACCAGTTAACATGCAACCACTGCCTGGCTTCATATATAGGTTTGACCACAAATGCACTCTCCATAAGAATGAATGGCCACCGTCAGACGGTGTTCACACAGAACCCAAAGCACCCAGTTGCTGCCCATGCCATAACCCACGACTTGAATAATTTCAACTCTTGTTACACAGTCCGTGCTATCAGAGTTCTCCCTAATAGCAGCAGTTTCTCTGAACTCAGAAGGTGGGAACTTGCCTACCAGTACAAACTTGGCACAAGGCAACCACCTGGTAGTTTTATTTTGATCTTCCCACCAACCAGAAATTAGTTTGGATATTTATTTTTGCTCGGGTATTAGCTCTGAGCTCTGATTCACTGCCCCTCTACTTTTCCGATGTTTGAATTTACCCCCACCATTTTCTCAACCGGCGGTCTTTCTGTGAGGCAATCTCCGGCTGCACCCACCTCCCATAATGTTCTCTTGTTGATGAAGGGTTTTTTTCCCCGAAAATTACTTTATTATTTGTGTTTAAGTCTTTTCTGTGTGTTCGCGCCCCACATCCATCATCTAAAGGTAAGTGGTGGCTATATATATATATATATATATATATATATATATTGAAGATTTGACCATCACTTCCTCACTACTGTCTGCCTCAGATGCCAAAGTACTGAAAACTTGTTTGTTCCATCCCTTGTTTTTTACCACAGTCCAACAGTTGCCCAGCAATTCAGGGTTATGCAGCCTATTAAAAAAAATTTGTTATTCATGACAAGAAAGGATTTCCAAACAGAGAAGTGGGAATAGTAAAAAATTGTTCATGAAAATGGGCAGGTCATTTACATATTCTTCTAATTTCAAATGTACCAAATAAGAATTTATTATTAATGATTATTTTGATGTTTAAGCTCCAGTGATAACTTCCCTACACTTGTTTTCAAGCTTTTCACAGATTCATATTTCAAATTCTTTCACCATTTGAGATATTGCATCTCCCTCGATAATCTTGTCTCCTCCCTCACATTTTACCTAGATAGGAAAAATTTCTGCTCTTTCATGTCAGAAATTGAAGGATAATTTACTGTCATAGTTATCTCTATCTTTTCAAATAATTGCTCTCACTTCATTGCCCAATATCCAACCAAACTTTAACACCAATAGTCCTAAAATGATTCCAAGCCTAGCTCCTTTACAACATCTGAAAGAAAATTTCGCAGGAAAATCTAGTTGTCTTCCTTTCCCATACCTCCTAATTCCAGTATTTGACACAACATTAATCATCTGCAATAGACTTAACCATTTAATGAAAACCAATAACAGAGCCATCCGTTAAATTAACGAATAGCAATGCTCCTAAACACTATCTTGTTGCGCTCCTCTTAGTCTTTGCTTTCTACTAATTTTTTTCCAGTAAGCAGATAAATCCTGATTCAAATCAATGTTTTATAATTATTCACAGCCATTCACTAGCTCACTATATAAAGAAGCGTTGGAGACATCCAGTGCCACACCATCAACTCCCTTGTCAATTTCATCTTAAATGTTTCATACATAGCTCACTGAGGTTCACAGGAATAAGCTATAAGTTACATTTAGCATCAAATGCTAAATAAACATATAAATGAAAATAGCTTTCCCTATATCCATGTCGTACTGTAGAAACTAATTTCTTCCCTAACAAACATTCTTCAAGCACATGAATATCAAGCTATCCATGAATTTACCAACCAATGAGGTTAAATCAATCAGTCTAAAGTGCTCAGCGCTATTTGTGTATCCTCCATCATGAATAAGTACCAGTATGGCACACTTTAATATTATAATAAGCAACTGTGTGTCAGCTATGACGTCACTCTATGACACCGCGCAATGACATCATGCTTTACACCATTATTCTTGGTAATGCACGTTACTTAATAACATTTCTAAGCATCCACGTATAAATTAACTGACAGAACACTGAAATAAAAGTATGAATTGCGTTTAAATCGACATAACAATCATTAGATGCTTATATTTACGTATATTCTTTTGATATATAGAAGTTTTCCTTAAATTCTTTGTCCATAGATATGTAAAATAAAAGCTTTGTGTTTCGAGCATCAATGTAGTGAAAGTTTTGATTAGATTGTTACTTAAAATGGGTCCGAATTACAACTGGCATTTGGCGTTAAAGCGGAGGGCATGAATAATTTAGGTTATTTTCAAAAAATATTTAAACTGTGTCCTATTAATGAAATTATTAATTCATTTGAACGGAAATAGTTGCACACTGATGGCGATCTGTGCATCCTACACTACTCTTAAAAACAAATACTACGTGGCATAATTTAAGTTTATAAGATTTATTTTAATTTCCTTTGCTTTCACTGTTCAATATCGCTGATCCTATTATTTCAACAACTGTGCCAGACATTCAAAACGTTTTAATATCGGTCTGAATCATGGATAACAAAAAAAAAATGTGTAAAAACCCTTGAAGATTTCTGATCAAATTTATATCGCAATGCATTATTGCCAATAAAATGTGATAGAGTTCATGTATTAATATTCGTGAGATTCAAGTATTGTTCTTCTGGTGGCAAGTTTATCGTAGTACATGGTTAAGTTGAAATGCAACCAGGACCCAGATGGAACCGAAACCTTTGCTACAGCGCAAGGCATGAGGAATTACATTGAATTTTATTTTATAACAATTCTATTTAGTTAAGCAAATGCTAAGACACGAATTGTCAGAACACTTAAAGAAAAGTATGCATTTAATTTAAATTGGCATATTAATTATCAGGGTTTTTTTTACTGAAATCATTACATGGGTTGAATGAAATAAGTTCCAAATTGATCGCAATATATGTGGCCTAAACCACAATTA
>CM061920.1:97846291-98023934 GCA_031002005.1 Vandiemenella viatica | reverse complement strand
TGGCTGAAAGTTTTGTAGTTGGATAAAATGCAGCAAATTGTAGTTAAGCTTTTTGGTATATGAGGGGGGATCAAATATAAACGGGACTTTATTTTTTATTTAAATTCATTTATTGAAAAACACAAGGTAATTACAATTTATTTTTCCACCTAGTTTCCTGCTTTGGAAATGCATTTGTCCCAGCATATGGGCAGATTTTTGAGGCCCTCATCATAAAAAGAACAGGGTCGTGTCACCAGCCAGATGCGCATGAAACCTTCCACACACTCTTCATCTTCTCGTTGCCCTCCTAGAGCTTCTTTAAGAGGTCTGAACAAATGGAAATCACAGGGCAGCAAGTCCGAACTGTAAGAATGGTGATCAAGTTTAGTCCAGTGCATTTCCTGTAGCTTAGAGACAGTTAGAGATGCAGTATGGGATCGCGCATTGTCATGGAGGAGAATGACCTGTCGAATCGATTGGTCTCTTCTTTTGCGGCGATATGCAACTCTCGCCTTGTTCAACAGCTCGAAGTAGTAAGCAGCATTGATTGTTCGTCGCTCATGCAAAAAGAAATCAATCAGCAAAATGCCTCAACGATCGAAGAGGTTGTAAATGAAGGTTGTAGCTTATAACAGATCGAAGGGGAAATAGGGTTTTACAGGATGAAGAAACCCGACAATTCAGAAATTATGGGAAAAATAAGTTTTGCCTCTTACCAGAGTATGTAGTTGTAAGGGTATGTAAGGTGCAGGCTTGTGAGGTAAGAGCAGGTAATGTGAAAGCAGGTCCTTACGAATAGGGGCATGCAAGGAAAGAACAGAAAGGAACAGGTTCTGCTGCTAGGTAGTAGCCATGGGTGAGGTTTGGGTCCTTTTCTGCAGGCTTAGTCAGGCACACACTAAAATGACACAAGTTTTTTTTTTAATCCTAGTGCAACAATAGATCTGGTAATAGATTATATGGGTTTAATTTGCAGGATTTTCACTGCAGATGATAAAGTAGTTAAAGTAGGATATACAGGGAATAGTATTGATAGAAATGTGAATAATGGTATGGAGAGTGCCCAGAGAAAGTAGTGCAGGAGGCACAAAATACCAGCTGAACGTTTACAGATCCAAGTCACCTTGACCACCAACCCCCCCCCCCCTCCCAAATTGAAATGTGCTATAAAGGTGCACTTCCTATGCAGCGGCTGATGCTAATGACTGTTACAATGGAAAGCAATGGAAGCACATCCTATGAAGCGGCAGCGACCCGTGTTTTCGGAAACGGACGCTTGAGCCGCTCGACTGCACCGGTCCAAGGACAGTATAGACTCAGCTGCTAGCAGAACAGTGGAAATATGGCAGACAGAAAGGTGTTATTTACAGCGGGAGAGGATGAAAAATTGGAGGAATTAGAGTGTAAGTTTCCTTGTATATATGATGTTTCTTCACCACTGTACAAGACCAGTATACGTAGGAAAAAATAGCATAATTCCCTGAAAGATCAGGTGATAAAAGAATAATATAATCTAACAACCTTATTAATATTGTTTATTACCTTCACATCACTTGTTGTTTTACATTTATTATTATAGAAGCCTTCAAAAATACAAGCTACTTCATGTAATGTAATTGCAATATTCCACATGGTTAATTGTAATTAAAACTTCATTTAGTAGTTGTATTGTATTATTGATTCTAACGTATATAACAAATTGCAAAATATTCTCACAGTTCCCACAATTCGTATTATTTTTTACTTCCATAAAAATGTAACTGTTGTATCTGCATAGAGAATCAATTTTTGGTTAGGCATGAAGTTAACTTCAAATAGAACTCACACTTTGTATTCTTTCATTGACTCATCTTCATCTGTATAGATATTAAACAGTATTAATAATTTTTATAATTATTTTGGTGCATGACACAAATTAGTAAATAATATATAAAATTAATATTATGAATTAATATAAATACAAGTGAGAATTTTTAATAATATACGTACAAATTTTTAATATAATACAAATAAAAAGTAGCCCTAATGCGTTCTTGCTAAGTGATTGCCTGCCAGGGTGTTAACACTACACCTGCATGGCTGTTACAGTATTCTGTGAATGAGGCTCCCACAGAAAACCCACCAGCATGTGTGTAACCCCCTTGTTAATGGTCCAAGATTTTCGTTTGGTACCGGTAATTGTTCATTTCTATTTATTTTATAATGAGGTACATAATTTTTTTCGAGGAATGCATCTATTAGTGAACTATGCAAACAGCAAGCAACAATAACCAAATGATCTAGCTTTATGCTGATCTCCTAACATTAGATGAAATATCAATCAAGCTCACTAATAACCTTCCAGCCGCCACGCCATAGGACGCCCAGAGTCAGCCACTGGCATTTGACGCTGCAATGGAAGCCCACCTTGAGGCAGGTAAATGTGGAAATGGAAGTGCTACTTATGAGAGGCATTAGTTTTGTCTTCAGAGTTATGCCTGTGGTTATCATTGGCAGGTGGTGTTCACCAGGTATGGTCTACACCTAAATCAAAGGGGCATGCAAATACTTCATGAAATGTTAACTAAAGTGATGATGGGGCCATTACTATCGTTTTTTTAGGTTAGGAGCTGCTGGTAAGGGGATAGAGATAAACGATCAAACGAATACTGTTTATAGATCCACAATGGAAGAAACACAAAAGCTAAAGAAATAGACGAAGCTGCTGGAACAAGAAATGGACAAAACTGGGAAGGTGAATTTAATGCTTAAAATATCACTAAGCCAGTAATAACAATGTAACTGCGGAACTGTAGGTATATAACGAACAAAGTAATAGAATTGCAAATTTAATAGAGGCATACGAATCTTGATAAA
Organism: Vandiemenella viatica; assembly: GCA_031002005.1. NCBI lineage: Eukaryota > Metazoa > Arthropoda > Insecta > Orthoptera > Morabidae > Vandiemenella > Vandiemenella viatica. The sequence continues at coordinate 98,021,096 of CM061920.1, read as the reverse complement.
AAGAAGAAGTAGTAGACAATAAGGCTTTTCCCGATGGTTACAGAGTGTATTGCAGAGACAGAAGACCAGTTGATGCAGGGATAGGTACTAGTTAGCAAAGACTTGTTGACAGGTATTTATAGATCATGATCATGAGTTACTTGGGGTAGATTTCTGGAGTTAAAAACTGAAAAAAATCAGGGTGTTGGCTGCTTACCGAGTTGAAAAATGAATGATACAGATTATGCTCTTGGGGAAGAACCAAATTCAGAGTTCGGGAGTGAGAGTAGAATGGTTATTACTGGTGCAGATTTAAATTTAACAGACGTCAACTGGGCAAGTAATAATTCAACAAAGATTTGCAAATACCTTAATAAGTGAAGAAGGCTTCACACAATTGGTAGAGCAGAATACAAGGGGACGAAACATGTTGGACACCTTTTTAATAAAGCACAATGATAACCTTATTGGGTGTCAAGTTACTGAAGGAATAAGTGATCAAGAAGAAGTTCTGATGGATATTATAGGATTACGCAAACCAGTGGCCAAAATTGAAGGGGAAATAGGTATAATTATTTTAAAAAAGCCCAAAATTCAAAATATTTCAAGAGATATTCAGGTAAATTTTTGGCAAATGGAAGGCTGTACAAGTGCAGTGAAGTCAAAGTGGAAAGAGTTCTAGAAGATAGGGGCATCAAGATAGTATCAAATATTTGCAACAACTAAACAAAGAATTAATAATAGCAAAGAAGATGGCTATAGATGGGTTTATGAAGAATATTATTGGTGCATCTAAAATTTTCTATGGTTATGTTAGAAAACTGAGGGGAAGGAAGAGTGTTGAGATGATTATAATAAAAACTTACCAAGGATTTGAAAAAAGGCAAAGAGTTCAATAAATGGTTTAGTGGGGCCATTAGGGACTAAGATTCAGGAATGGGAGGGTGTAAATTGGAAAACAAACATATCCACACAATTAGAAATGAGCAGACTAAAAAATTTGAAATTCATCCAGAGGATATCATGAAGTAACTAAGAATAAATGGGTGGCAGATAATATTACTATGGATGCCTTAAAGATAGCAGGAAGTGACATTTTACTTAATCTTGAAATGTTACACACCAGGGAGGAAAATTCCAGTCCAACAGGAAGAAACGCCCAAAGCCACTGCCTTGCTACCATTCGCCGGAAACATGTCAGGAAAAATTGGCACGGCATGGAATAAAATGTTCTCTACCGACCACCAGCCAAAATATGGGACTATCTCTATTCAGTCAAGGATGACCTTGGTCTAAAGTTCTGGGGATTTATAAAATCCCGTGCGAGTGTGGAAAAACCTACATTGGTCAAACTATCCGCACTTTAGAAAATCGGTGTGAAGAACATAAAACGCCATTTCCGCCTAGTACAGTACAGCAAATCGGCAATCGCCGAGCACGTGTACAACCACGGCCACAGAGTAGAGTTCAATAACATTAGGATACTGGCACATTTTTGCGAATCTGTTATCAAAGAAGCGATAGAAATTCGACTGGCCAACACATTCAACAGAGACAGTGGTGTATGTCTTAGCGAGGTATGGAAACCAGACTTGGCAAGAATCCACAGAGAACGTTGTAACTCTGTCCAGCTGCCACCATAGAGGGCTCCTTATTAGGTCGGGCTGCAATGAAAACTAGAGCCACGTCCACAGGAAATCAGCCACCAGACACGGACCTGTATATAAGGAAGTGCGGTACATGAAGTATCTCAGTATCTGTGAGTCAGCTGACCAGTGCAGATCTCTCCAAACCTGATGAAGACAGAGGAGCTAGTCATCGAAATATTGTGTTTCCACAACACAATCCGGTGGTACACCCATGAAACTTCATTGCAGTCGTATACTGGGAAATTCTTCGTTCTAACAATGTTCAAATACACAATTTCACTTCTATAGGGTGCGGCAAAAAGATCTGACAGTTTTAAAGCAAAAACAACATGAAAAATAAAAGTGATACAAAATATTTTATTGTAATTACAGAAGGGTTCATGTAAATTAATGAAAATAACATCAGAACAACCAATTTATCCTTTTAAGATGTGAAGATAACGTCCTTTAAATGATGCCCGTCATTGACCAAGCATTGTTCCAGCCTTACAGTGAAGCTGTCAAAAACCTGCTCTAACATTGCAGAGGCAGGTTAGCGATTTCTTGGGGTGTGGCTTCTTCAAATTCGTCCAGTGTGTGGGGTTTGTTTGTGTAAACTCTTGCTTTAAGGAGCCCCCCAAGAAAAAATCAAAAACGCTAAGGTTTGGAGAGCGAGCTGGCCATTCAATGTCTCCAAAAAGCGACATCACTTGACCACGAAACTTGCTTCTCAATACATCCATAACCTCATTGGCTGTATGGGCAGTTGCCCCATCCTGCTGGAACCATATCCTCCTGCGCACTAAACGATTTCTCTTAACTTCAGGGATCAGGAAGTTTTTCAACCTCAACAAATAAAGTTGCAAATTGTCCGTAGCGGTTTGACCACCCTCTTCAAAGAAATATGGCCCAATGACACACCTTTTCATTACACCACACCTTAGGACTATGCAGAGGACGTTCATGCAGTTGTTCCGGATTTATAGCCGACCAATAGCGAAAGTTCTGTTTGTTTACATAACCATCCAGATGGAAATGTGCCTCGTCATTCATCATTAAAATTTTCATCAGTCAACATTGCAATCATTTCTTCTGCAAACTGCTTTACGCTTTGCATAGTCATTAGGCTTTAACTGCTGACAATAGCTATTTTGTACGGGTGGAAGTGCAGATCGAAACGCAAAATTTGTCTTACGGAGCGGCCAGTCATGTGCAAAGCAGCTGCTTGTTTACGGGCCAACCACCGATGACTGGCATCCATAGCTTCTCTTACTCGATCGATATTTCACTGGCGTCCTCGATGACCTTGGTCGATTTCTTTTTTAACGCTGAACCGGTAGCTCTGAAGGTGCTCACCCATAGCATAATTGTGTTACAAGTTGGGACTCTTCCTCTTGGAACCACATTAAAACATCTACGGAACTGCCACTGAACAGAAGCGCAGGAATCGCCAATTTTAAAAAATGCCTTGACAACAAACAAATGGTGATCACCCGACCACTGCTCCATGGCTACTACAAATGTCCACGTGTGGGCTCTGGAATGCACCTATCCCCCGACCACCCCACCATCTACTCGCTCGACAATACGGCGGCGAAAACTGTCAGATCATTTTGCCGCACCCTGTATCTGTAATGTTCAAAATGACACTAAAAATCATCGTCCTGTCACAGTCGCCATGTAACGATTTAATGTGCTTGCTCTTACTTGGTGGCAAGCAATCGTATATATATATATGGTTGGGTGGGGTAATAATGGGTTTGATTGTTTCTTAGTTGCAGGTTCGATTTCTACTAAATCATAAGGTCGCCTTTAAATTCACTTCAGATTTTTTTCACAAACTGGTATATACACATCCACCACCACCAAAAAGTCTACTTATTTATTTTGACTGCGGATAAGACAATACTGCACTTCATCTCTTCAAATTGCAGGTTCTGAACCACACTTTCATTTGCTTAGTCTATATACTGTGTCACAACTCCTCAGCTTGTCAATCATCACAAAGCATTTTCATTTAACGACTTGCAAATAACATTTAGTTACTGTTCTGTTGGCTCAAATAATAACTAATGGCACGCAGCCAAGTTAATACAAGAGCGCTCAGCCAACTTGCGATTGACTTCTTCAGCGGTCCGTTGCAGACTAATTCAACCTTTTCATCTGCTCTATCATACTACAAGACGCAGCAGCCAACTTAATCCAAGGCGCAGCAGCCAACTTGATACAGGGTGTGCAGCCAAAGTTAATGCAAACTACGGTAGCGGCCTACTCCCAACCGAAATCTTCGGCGGCTCGTTGCATACTGACCCAACAATCACTTTATGCCTCATGCGTCTCTGTGCTTAATAATGCTTCGTGTCGATTTTAAACTTCCATATTCCATACCACTTAACTTAAGGATGCCACAAGATTCTGACTTTCTTTCCACATTACCTCAACTGAAGGGGGGTGATTCAAAGAATATTGCATACAAAGTGTTTGCTTCTGTTTATAAAACTACAATACTATTTTTCATAGCCATGGCAATGCACGGTACGAAACCATTGTTATCATTATGCCGAAAACTAAAGGTGTAATGGAAAGTGCAAAAGAAATAATTTAGTTTCCTGCGAAGAAACACTTGTTGCTTCTTTTAGGGGAGAAACTCTCTCTTTGCTGTCTTACCATGGTTCTCTTCACATTTTCTTTTTTCTTTTTAACTTGAGTGGACATTATGCTGTGCCAGAAGCACAAGCCACACAGTATAACCAGCATTACAGTGTAATAGTTCAACCATAATTCTATTATATCAGATCAAGGGCCATAATAGGTGTACATTGTGTGTACAGAGTGTGATTTTATGTAGGTAGTTTGATTTTGTGAGAGACTTCATGTCACTAAAGCTAAATAATTATATTAAGTGGATATCAGGACATATTCTAAATAATGAAATCTTTATGTGTCATATTTCATAGTAGTTACATTTGTTGTCTATGCAGTGTGTGAATGGTTTTCATACATCTGGGCAAGGGAGGCACCATAGCCCCAAAGTAACTTTTATTTTAGATTTAGTGTTCAACTGTAGAGATATAAGGACACTCATGTAGGTTACATCAGTAGGTTACAGATGTTTGGTGGTCTGGCTGAATGAACATAACAGCAGATGCTATAAAAAGGCCATGTTCCACAAAACTTCAAGCTATGGCTTGAGTTCTAATTATGAAAGTGATGTGATAAGTTTGGTGAAAAGGTTTTGTTTTCTCTTTCCTTTCCCTTGCCCCATAGTGTTTATTTGCAAAGGGGGTTATGACTCACAGTATTGACCTGAAAACGGTTCATTTACAATATTATGTTTGTCATTAATGTGTCATTCTAGTGAATGTGATGGTAACCTATATTAGCCAATCTTATTCCCCTTGCTAAGATGGGCACTGCATTGCCATTTTATCACATTAGTTTCCCTTTTATGTGACGTCATAACAGGACATTGAATTTTTAGTGATTTTTTTACATTTTGAATACCATCAAACTTTTGGTGATTTTTTGACATTTTTATTTCTATTGAACTTTTAATGATTTTGGAGATTTTGAATACTATTGAGCTTTACTGAGTTCGGACATTATTTCTGAATATCACTTTATGTTAATAGTAGATAAAGATTCGATGAGATAACTAAACATTTTGATGTGTGATACACTACACTTGTGACATGGTAATTTTGGCATCGTTTGTAATTATTCACAATTTAGTGTTATTTCTGATTATTTGTGTACGATAGTTTGTAAGGAAAACCTATAATGTGTATAACTGTTGTATTCGAAGTTGTAATCATTAGGCCATCACCACCAAGCTTTGCAGACTAAAGATAATGTTTTGGAGGAGTATTTAATTTTTTTTGTATATTCAAGGATTTTGTACAGTATGAGTAATGAACTAATAGTATAATAAACTTCTCCAAGTTTGGTGGATTTATATTTGCTATTGTGTACTGTGTAGTTTTAAGTAGCAACTATAATCCCAGCAGGGTTGTGACAACACAGTATTTGATCAGTCAATTCGGAGAAGGAATGGAGAGGCAGTCATAAATTTATGTTTTTGGGGTAATATTTAGAATTAACAAAAGATTTTGAAATATAAAAGGAATTTGAGTCGATGAGAAAGATTTACTGAGTAGAAAACAAAAGTTAGGGTAGGAAATGCAGTATCAAAACAAGTGGAAGTGAACATGGGAGTGCCCCAGATGTAGCATATTGGGACCATTGCAATTAGTTATTTTAATGAATGATTGTGATGATGCTTTACTATCAGAAGTTATGTTGTCTGTAGATGAAATGATGTTATAAAATAGGATCAAAACAGTAGAAGTCTGTAAGGGTGGTTACGTGGAGGATGGGTGATTGTACGTGTGATTTGTATGCAATCCTACACGTGACCAAACCCGCCCAGCACCTCTAAAATTGAAACATAGCCCTGTCTTTGTCACCCAGTTCTCGCCTGGCCTCGAATCCATCAATTGAATCCTACAACTGGGGCATGACTTCCTTCGCTCCTTCCCAGAAATGCGCACTCTCTTGCCAAAAATGCTTCCAACTGTCCCCCATACATGTTTCAGCAGACCACCTAACCTCAAAAACATCTTGGTTCACAAATACCCTCCATTTGACTCTTCAAAAACATCTTATGGATCGTTTCCTTGAAATAGACCTCACTGCAAAACCTGCAACATGCATCCCCCCACTACTAAATATTGCAACTCTGTCACAGGGGAAACCTTCCCCATCACTGGACATTCCACATGCTCCACAACGCACGTCATATACCAGCTAACTTTCTGCCATTACACTAGTTCCTATATAGGCCTAACTACACAGCAACTTTTGACCAGAATGAATGGCCACAAACAAACAGTCCACACCCGCAATTTATATCATCCAATACCAGAACATGCTAACTACCACAATTCCAACAACTTCAATGACTGTTTCACTGCGAGAGAAATCAGAGTTTTCCCCAAAACCACCGCTGCTTCAGAGCTTTGGAGATGCGAACTTGTATACCAAACTATCCTAGATACCAGACACCCACCTGGCCTCAACCACTGATAAAATTCCTTTCTTTGACACATCACTCATTATTATTAGTATTATCATTAGTGTCATTAAACTACCTACAATTTTATTTAAATTTATCTGTCAATATTTAGTTGCCTAATTTTCGTTTTTGTTTCAACATTCTGTACCCTTTTGCTATATTAATAATTCTATCACCATCTGCGATATACACATTTATATATACTATCTCAGTCCCCCCACCTTATCGATAATCCACTCAGTCATGTAGGAAACTTCGACATGTGCACACCTCCCGAACCACATGACTCATTTCCTTCAGCATGAATAAGATATAAAACCGAAATATTGTATATTCTTGTGTTCGTCATATATGTTCTTCACCCGTCGCTGCCTTCAACTTTGGTGAGTGATGAGTCATTTTCCCTTTCCTTGTAATTTATATTGCGTAAAGCCGTTTCCTTTTTCCTTAGTTTAATTATAGTAGAAAAATCAAGATGGCTGTTGTGAGCGAGGCTAATTAAATATTCAGCTACAGTCACAATGAAGTTCCAAAAAGTAATTAAGGGGGTTTTTCTTTCCTGAGTAGGCTGAACTCATTGGATTTCTTTTTAGGAAATAAGGTTGGTGTCTTCAGTTTTTGTTATGGTGGCAATAAACAGCAATTATTACATAATAGACAACTCTTAGTATTTAAAGCACTGATTACAGAACATTGTTTAAGGCAAATTACTCAACCTGAAAGTTGTGTCATATAGTGACATCTGAAAGACAAGCATTTTGCCCCAACCAATGAGAACTTTCCTTTGATTCTGTTGCTACATCAAATTAAACAGATTCTCTTGATTTTATTAAATGTTGTTTTGTATTACACGAAATGGCTTGTGTAAAATATGTCTTTTCATTCATTATTTGTGATACTATCAAACTGGCTTTTTTTAATGCAGCCTTAAAAATGTGTCAGAAAAATGTTTGGAAAGGATTAGAATTTTGAAATTACGTGCACTGAAGTTTACACTTCCACTTTTCCCCTTCTAAACAATGCTTATATTGTTTTTCTTTTTTTTTTTTACACACTTGTGTGATATAACCAGTTTTTCATCTGCTTGGATTGCAGATGCTCTGAATGTAGTGCAGCCATGCATCAGGGTTGGAAATACCATTTATTACTTGCAGCATGAAATAATTACTGCGCTGAGAGATATCTACAGAAAATATATAGTTCAGTAATACTGCTATTTTGAAAATCTTGTAGGGAAATATGTATGTAGTATCATTGCTGTAGTTAAGAAAATCAATACACTGGATTCTCCACATAACACTAATTATTTTGTATAAGCATCATGTACAAACTTAAATAAAATTTCAACCGGAGGCCCTGTAGATTAGAAGAGTTGTAAAGAACAATGCATTTGCAACAGGTAATAGGCTGTGTATATTGTAATGCTTATCCTGAATGAAGATAAGAGTACAATGTAGACAAAGTTACAGGACAGCAGCATACCGAATAATGACAAAAAAAGAAATAAAAAGAGGAAAAGCTCTGCTGAGACTAAAAATGACAATCACTCCCATTCTATAACTATTCAAAAACATTTAATCCATTTTACTGATAATATAACTTACAGAATGGTTCACAACGTCAACGGAATGTCCTGAAAACCCTGTGTCTCTACCCTGGAGATAAAGCTCATCACGCAACTGATCCAGTTCTTTAACAAGTTGGCACATTGTTGCTCCAGAACGAAACTTTGCCAGCAGTAAGAAGGCAATTGCATTGGTAGACATAACTGCTGTAGACCGGTTTGCATCTATAATTTAGAGAAAAATTCACCTTATTTCTTGCAGTTAGCAAAATAAAAATTATCTGGGTCAAATTGAAATTAATGAGCAAACAATTTTTAACACATATACAGGGTGTTACAAAAAGGTACGGCCAAACTTTCAGGAAACATTCCTCACACACAAACAAAGAAAATATGTTATGTGGACATGTGTCCGAAAACGCTTACTTTCCATGTTAGAGCTCATATTGTGGACGGCTGTGATACAATACGCCATTCTCCAGGGCTGCATCAGCGCATCAGGGATTCCATGCGACGGAGGGTGGATGCATGTATCCTCGCTAACGGAGGACATTTTGAACATTTCCTGTAACAAAGTGTTTGAAGTCACGCTGGTACGTTCCGTTGCTGTGTGTTTCCATTGCATGTTTAATGTGATTTGAAGAGAAGTAACATAATGAGCTCTAACATGGAAAGTAAGCGTTTCCGGACACATGTCCACATAACATATTTTCTTTGTTTGTGTTTGAGGAATGTTTCCTGAAAGTTTGGCCGTACCTTTTTGTAACTCCCTGTATATTAATAAATGTAGACAAATCAAATGCACCATATTATTCTACAGACTTTTCTTCAATTTTCTACACTTCTCTGCAAACAGTTTCCCACTGTTCTGAAAGCTTCAAAATTCCCCTGCAGAATAATTCCATTCCAACTAACGAAAGACATAATGCACTGCATTCTGAAAGTCATTTACCATCTCTCAGCATAGGGCTGATGCCTGTTCCTTCATAAAATCAAAACATTTCCTGTGCTCCACTGCACCCTAATCCTAATAATTTCATTTACAATGATATGCCTGTCTCCTTTAATGAAGTCGTTAATTTCTCCAAACTGCATTAAGTGAAAGCAGATCAAGGGAAACAACTGCAAGGATTATCCTACACACTAGTGTTTGTGTCTTTGAAATATTTCACCCATTTCCCAACAACAATGATAGCCATACACACAATTCATTATATGTGCAGTGAATTTCAGCGGTAGGGTTACCATTTTAACCTAGAATTCAGCATGGTAAAATGAAATATCACTGGAGGTCATTTTATATCTACTGACTATAATCACATGGTAGAAGCAACCTAAGTATAAATACGTTGTGTAAAGTCTACAGACCAAGATTATGTTCATGGTTTTTTTTAAATTGATGACTTTCGATTTAAAAAAAAAAAAAAAAAAGTTGTTGCTCATTAATGTCAGCAAGACCCTTGTATCATAAACTCATAAATTTAATTTTTTTTTAATAAAACTAAAAATATAAATCAATTTAAACCGATTTCAATAAATAGGCAGCAATAGGATTAACAAATTAATGACACAAGTATAACAAAACAACTATATTTGTATTCTGATAAATTCATGAAACTGCCATTAAGCAATGTAAGGTAGTGAAAATAACTCATTACTTACCCCAGATAAAGAAAGGGGAGCCAGACTAAGAGGGAAAATGACCACACACACACTTTACAAGATTTCGGCTAATAACCTTACTCATGTAGGATGCAAGACACATTGGAAATGGAAAGATGTGCACAAATTCAGACCTACCACATATATGAACCAAAGATGAAACTAGAGGAAACATCGTTGGTCAACTTTATTCCTCCACCACCAATTCAATCTCCACCCTACTTTTATTTTCTTTCATCTTTGGTTCATTCATGTGGCAGGTCTTGATGTGTACACACCTTACTCCCTGCCATATGTCTCATCCCCTTCATGAGTAGGGTTATTAACTGAAATATTGTAAAGTTTGTTTTGTCAGGAATCTTATAAATTTTGTAACTGTGTAACAAAATTTGTTCTCAGAACCACGAGTTAGATTGGATGGTATTTCATATCATTTTTAAAGCCACTTACTATGTTGATTGAAATTAGAAATCAGATTTTTACAGTTTTTGAGATAGCATTTTCTGTTGCATCAGCCTTGAGCTGAAGGAGTGATATTTACAACAAAAATTCATAATAAATCGAAGAAAGCAGTTTTTTTAAAAAAATATGTAGATTTGATTAAAGCTACTTTCAAGTCGATAGCTTCAATAACTTCTGAAATATTAATTAGTTAGATTCTGTTTTTGGATGATGAATTTTATTTCACCTTTTGATAATGTAAACGAAAGAGTAGCCCTTTAGAAGTAAATAAAAGTTGTTTTCAGTTCCACAGCAACAAGATTGTGAAAGTTATTAACAGGTTTTAAGAATTGCAGTAAAATTATTTTTTTACAGCAAAACTATTAAAGTTACAGAATTTTTCATAAGGATTAAAGCTGACGTTTTTTTACAAGATCTATTAATTCTCAAAATTTCAGAGTAACAGGAACAATTTTAACTTTCAAGGGCTAGATATCTAACGCAAGCCACCAGACGTGAGATGCAAATTGAATCAGTTATCTGAAGATTCTCATGTGAAACTAGGAAATATCGTGTTCCCACAGTCTGTTCCTATAAATACCAACCCAGATTTTTTTCTCATTCCAGTCTTCCAGATACAGTAAGTACGACACTATGTAGATCGGTGGTGTAAATTATGTGCGTGGCATAGGAAATGATAGTTTTGGGCAGACATGATTAACTTTTAGGAGAGCGCGTACAGAAAATTAAACACCTCATGTAGCTAGAAAGTCAGCTAGGGATCGTGAGGTTTGTAAGGTATCCCTCGTTATATTTGCAATATTTGGTTAGATTTCGGTTAAGTTTGGGGTTAACCGTAGTATCCGGTACCACACTTAAAATCGAGTTGACTACACTTTCCATACACTAAAGTGAATAAATAATCCTTAACCAATGTAAATAACACATAAACTGCGTTAAATCAACGACATTTTAATAGCAAATAAGGCAATCTCATGTAGAAGCAAACCCTCAATACCAGATACTGATATTACTTAACGAGTTATTCTGAACCGATTTAAATGAAGGAAATGGCCATAAAGAGTAAGTACAGGCACTAAATAAACCTTTGATCACGGTTAATAAACTTGATGTTAAAGATAAACAGACTATTTCAATACAGTAATATCTAACCTTAAATTTTGGGCACATAACAGACTTTGGTATTTCTGAAGTGATTTTCATCCAATAAAGAGTATACAGAACTAATAATAGCCAGGCCTAGAACTATTATAAACATAACTTCACATTTAAATACAGTTTAGCAGGTATTTTAAAGAAATAGACTGGATGTTTGGATGGTAGATTGAAGCAGTATGAAAATAACTCATTGTAATGAAATTTGACCATTTTAAAGCTCTAAAAGTCAACAGAATAATCCTTGAGACAGTGTAGTAGATTAATTAACAGATTTCTGATAGTTTTCAAGCATTTAATAGTCACAAGAAGTAATTATGAAGAAATTTCAGCACTCATTCCCATAAACAGTTCACATAAATAATTTGAGGTCTTTTAAGTAATTTCAGGATTTAAAAAGTAGACAAATATAAAGGAAATAAATTAATCTTTCAGTTTTAATAGATTTCGAGTAGTTTCAAGCTGTAAAATACGAGATATCAGTGAATAAACAGGCGCCGGTAAACCAACTAATTTGTTCAACTTTTCGGAATTAATTCTAACACTTATAAGTCATTTCCAGAGCGATAAGAACATGTAGATACCAGTTAACACACATAATTAATTTTCTAAACACATTTAAAGGCATTTCACTAACCTGTTGTATGATAATCCAATCACAAAGTAACTTGCTATAGACACTGCACATATAAAAGGCTTTTGCACTGATTTTAAACACAGTCATACAGTAAAAAGTAGCTAATAAATTAAAACAGTCCTAAATAGAATCAAATTCATCTAAATCTTGTAGTTTCTAACCGTTTAAGTATTTGTAAATACGATCTGAACACGTAAAATAGAATACCCGACTCTAACATTTTTTCATTTAAAAACCTATTCAGATTCCGGGCTAAAAATTAGTTTGTCGTAAAAATCCATTCTTCTAGTTTCATACATATTAATTTCACGTCATTTAAAGCCATAGGACCGATGTTATGAATTTTCTGAAAACACTCTGTAACAACCCACGTGTAAATAACTAAATAATTTATTGTGTCTCAGATATAACAGCTACAAAGATGAAATAAATACTAAAATACGCAGTTTAATTCAGGCTACACATTGATAATTTTTCCGGCGTAATAATCCATAAACCTTCAGAGTTATACCATAAAACATAAATAATGATTACAACTGATTATTAGAATTACTAGTTTTACCATAACTCAACAGATTTAAACAAAGTTTATATTTTGCGAGAGACTAAAATCGGGAATAATATTTTGAGCTTAATTTCGAGTTAGTAATTAAAGCCAATTTTAAAAAAGGTAACAAAACTTTGACTAATACGGTAGTTCACTTCTAACACATCCATATTTGGTAATGTTTTAGAGAGAGAAGCGATCACGTGACCGAGTCTATATAGTTGTCGCGGGCACTCAGCTCGGGGCACTTGGCTGGAACCTCTCGTAGTAAAATCATGTAACTTCTCGTGTGGTGAATTCAACGGTCGCGGTATGCACAGAGTGGTGAATGCCGGGTAGTGGTGACGTCATGGTAGGTCAGGCTGGGCACGAGCCTATGGACAGGACAAGTTAGTGGCGGCCATTGTTTGAAAGTGTAGACCATCATCATTTCGCACAATCAGCTTCAGGATATGTGTATTTCGAACCTTTGTTTTATTTTCACCGGGGGAATGCGGTTTTGCTCTTGATTCTCAACTTGTGATTTTTGGTGAATATGAATGTCCGATTGCCTTGCTAACTGTAAAATGACATTATTAACGTGAATATTTTGGAAAATATAATTCTGTGATTTCGACTTGGGACTTTCATTTATACTTTAGTACCCTTCTTGTGGTGGGTTTAAAACTACAAGTGGCGACTGTGGTCAATGTTAACAGTTAGCAGAAACAATTTAACACGGTTACTGAACTTTCTTTTGGACTTAGAATATTTTTGGACGACATCTGTTTCAGGTGACTTAGGCGGGTACCAACCCCCGGTACTCGACTTGTCCCTGACAGGTTGGTCTGGCTCAAATGTGTTAGTCGAATTAGCAGTTATCTTTAGTAATGCTGTCTGATGCCATTTCAGTTTGTGACTTTGCAAAATCTTCCAAGAATATAATGTATATCTAACAGTAATAGACCCGAGCGTAGTGGTGTAACAGTTAGCGTTCTGGCCTCACATTCAGGAGGATGGCGGTTTGAATCCCCGTCCGGGCATCCAGATTTGGGTTTTCCGTGGTTTCCCAAATCACTACAGGCAAATGCCAGGATGCTTCCTTCAAAAGTCCATGGAAGAATTCCACCCCATTCCTTGCCCCCCCCCCCCCCATCCTTTCCCCTCTCTAAAGACCTCGCTGTTAAAAGACATCAAGTAGTTAAAAAAAAGTAGTAGACTTGTGACTTTTATTTTGACTACCTTTCTTAGTTTGGGATTTTTTAAACAAAGCGGCAATCAAATTGTATTTGCAAAACTAGAACTGAAAAAATCCACGGTTATCCACGATCATAGCTAAGACTGAAGTTTTGCACTCACCCCACTGCAAGCTAGGTTCTTACAGTTTGTGTGTGTTCGTCTAACCCTACTTCCTTCATTTGTGTTAAGTAATGGATTATATCCCCAAAACTTTCTTATCATAAATATATATATATATATATATATTGGATAGGATAAAAAACCACCGCTTTTCAAAGAAGGGGATTCCAGCGGCGTTGGTACACGAAAAAAAACACGAACACACAAAGAATAGAATTTTCGAGCATGGTTCTTCCTCAGCTGCACGGCAGCGTTCTAACTTCTACTGTGGAAGAACCATGCTCGAAAATTCTATTCTTTGTGTGTTCGTGTTTTTTTTTTCGTGTACCAACGCTGCTGGAATCCCCTTATTTGGTAAGCGGTGGTTTTTTATCCTATCCAATGTTCAATATATCTGCTTTTAGCACCTTTGTTTCCTAACAATCTATCTATCTATATATATAGCACAGATCACTGGTGCTTGTGTGTGGAACTAGCATGGACTTTCTTGTTGTGCACAACGTTGGCCGAATGCCGATAGCTGTAGGGAAGTGGGAGATATCATGATTAAAAGTGGTCGATGCAGGGCATTTTCATATTTCAACCAAAGACTTGTGTATCCTTATACTTCTCTTTCCTGACACAACTATATAGGATAGACCATTGATGTTTGTGTTTGGTAATAACATCGAATCTCCGATCGTGCACTATGGTGGTTAGATGTCGGAAGCTATGGAGGTGTGGCAGATATGATGGTTGAAAGTGGTCGACCGGCACCACTATCATATTTCTAACAAACACGTATGTTTCATGATGTATCACTTTTGAGCCAAAACTATCTAACGCAGATCTCTGGTGTTTATGTCTGGTAGTAGCACAGAGTCACCCGTCGATCACAATGTTGGCCAAATTTCGGTAACTGTGGGAGTGTGGGAGATATGGTGGTTGAAAGTGGCCGATTAAGGATATTTTCTTTATTTCGACCAAATACATGTGTCTCTGTAAATATTATTTTGCTGTCACAACTACATAGCATAGATCATTGGTGTTTGTGTGTGGTAGTGGTATCGTGTCTCCTATCGTGTACTATGGTGGTTAGATGTCTGCAGCTATGGAAGTGTGGGAGGCATGGGGTTGAAAGTGGTCAACCTGTGCCACTTTCATATTTCTTCCAAAGACATATGTGTCGTGATGTATCACTTTTCAGCCAAAACTACCTAACACAGATCACTGGTGTTTGTGTCTGATAGTAGCACACAGTCACCCATCAATCACAACATTGGCCAAATTTCGGTAAGTGTGCAAGTGTGGGAGATATGGTGATTGAAAGTGGCTTATCAAGGATATTTTCGTAATTTGACCAAAGACATGTGTCTCGTGTATGTTACGTAGCGTAGATCATTGGTATTTGTGTGTGGTAGCGGTATCGTGTCTCCTATCGTGTACTATGGTGGAGGTGCAGGTGTGGTTTAAAGTGGTCGACCTGCGGCTCTTTCATATTTCTACCAAAGACATATGTGTCATGGTGTATCAGTTTTCATCCAAAACTATCTAGCGCATATCACTGGTGTTTGTGTCTGGTAGTGGCACCGAGTCACCCATTAACAACAACGTTGGCCGAATTTGGGTAACTGTGTGAGTGTGGGAGATATGGTGGTTGAAAGTGGCCGACCAAGGATATTTTCATATTTTGATCAAAGACATGTGTCTCTGTATATGTCATTTTGCTGCCACAACTACATAACGTAGACCATTGGTGTTTGTGTGTGGTAGTGGTATCATGTCACCTATCGTGTATTATAGTGATTAGCTGTCGGCAGCTATGGGGTTGTGGGATATATGGTGATGGAAATTGGTCGACGTAGGGCATTTTCCTGTTTCTACCAAAGACGTGAGTGTCCCTTTATTTCACATTGCAGTCAGAACTACAAAGCGCAGACCACGGGCGTTTGTGTGAGGTACTAGCCTGGAGTCTTCCATCATGCACTATGGCAACTGAATGTCGGTAGCTGTGGGGTTGTGGTAGATGTGGTGGTTCAAAGTGGTGGACCCAATAAGAAATAGACATGTGTGTCCCTATATTTCTCTCTACAGCCAAAACTACCCATCGCAGTCCACAGGTGATTGTGTATGGTATTAATCTCAAGTCTCCCACCGTCCACCATGGTAGTGTCATGTCGGGAGCTATCGTGGGGTGGGAGATATGGTGGTTGAAATTGGTCTACGGAGGGCAATTTATATTTCGACCAAAGACATCTGTATCCCTATATTTCACTTTGCACCTATAACTAGCCTGCGCAGGTGATTAATGTTTGTGGTATTAGCCTCAAGTCTCCCATCGTGCAGTATGGTGGTCAAATGTCGGTAACTGTCAATCAAAATTCTTTACAATCACGAACGAAGTCGTGGGCATCAGTTAGTAAATCAAGAAAAACAGAGCAAAAAAAAACTGCTGTTTACTAAGAAAAGAAATGTACACAATTGCAAAAGCATTAGTACTTAGCTCTAATTCAAGCAACCAATCCAAAAATACTCAATTAGAATAAAATATGTTGGAAGAAAAGTAAATGTGAAGGGAATTCAGGAGACACAAATCAAAATATTGATTAAAAAGAGAAGATAAGGAATGAATAAATAATGGAGTTTTTTTTTCCATAAAACTTATCCCAAAAAGACGTAGTTTATTAGTTAATATTTTGTTTAAGTCAAATTACTCATGGTAAGTATCAGAGATATTCTATGTATCAAAGTTCATAAGTAGAACTGAAAAAAAAATAGACATTTTATTCCCCATATGACAATATTAACTGAAATGGCAGAATGTTGTAAATTCAAATACGGCATATGTATTTTGAAAGCTATAAGCGATTGTGAGCTATAAGACCACCTTTTAAATGCCACGAATATTTCTAACGCAGAGCAAAAATCTGGTTTTTCCTGTATGAGGATAAGTAGTCTATTCATTTCCAGATGGCATCAAAAAGAGCACTGTTTTTTTAAATATTAAATTAATGACCATTATCTAGGGCCCTGAGTGACGGACCACGGTATATGGCAAGGTTGGTAATATAAGAGTGGTGAAGCAAACAAAAATAAAAGGAGGAAGGTTTATTGTCTTTTATTTTTGAGCATATAGGATGGTGATATAATGTAGCATTTAGCCTATAATAACATCATTACTCAGTTGAGAGTCTAGTTAATATCTTATTAACTTTTAATAGTTAACTTCCAGTTTTTTAATTGTGTTTTTGTTGGAATTCAAAATGTGCTTTTAGATTTATTGTTATAATGGCACGAAAAAAAAAATCCGAAATAATATAGGGTATAAGTAAGTGGTCTGTTGCATTATTTTTGACAATTTACTGGTCCTCGGGTTGAAAAAGGTTGAGAAACGCTGATATAAGGTAATCAGGCAAACGCAGTTGTTTACACACTTAGCATGAGATTTGAGACAGAATTTCAATGAATACAAAATTCAGCATGAATATTTGAATTACAAGCAGAAATGCTGGATGAAATATTAAAAAATTCTGTAGTACATTAAGGCTTTAAACAGCTATGTTTATGATAACAAAAATATAATTAAACTAAGTAATGATATGGAAATCCAGCTGCTCAAATCAATGACTATAAAAAAATATGAACACCCATAATGCCATATTTTGGGCAAGTAGATTAGACACTTTGTGAGGTGATCCGATGCATTCACACTGACACTCGCTAAATGAATTGGGAACCCAGGTAGCAAGGCCAGGGTAGAGATGGCGGAGGGAAGAGAAAATGCTGAATCTATAATTAATAATTCAGAAGAAATATGAAATATTATTAAAAGGTAGTGGGTTAACATCACCAAAGTAGCAAATACTAACCGAAAATATTAAGTTAAAGATATTTAATATCAAATATATTCTGGTGAGTTGCTCTGTATCTGTGCAGCAAAGACTTTTGCAAAGTTTGGGATAATTCCAAGATGAGTATTTGTGCACCAATTTATCTTGAGATTGGGTGGTCCGCTGAAGCATTTGCTTGGGGCAGTGGGCTGGATTCTCTGGAGATGGATGTGCATTTTGGGGAAGGAACATACAAAGCCATGCCTGCAGCAAATGATTAATTTAAGGGACTCAAGTGCAGGAGAGAACTGGGTGATGAAAATGTGGCTGTGGTTAGTTTCAACAAGTACAGGATTGCAGAAATTGTGTGAACGATGAGTTGTAGCACAAGATATTTGCATGTACACTAGATCAGGGTTGGGGAGAGGGGGCTAATAGTGGAAATTACACCTTGTGATAGTTTAAGGAAGTATCTGAAGAAAAATTCTTCATCAGAATTGGTGCATCTGCCAAAGATAACCATGCTGTAAGGAAGGGGATGTTTGGTTTGGAAGGGATGTCAACTGTTGAAATGAAAGTATAGTAGAGTTTTAGGCTTGATGTGAACAAAGGCATGCAGGCTACCTTTCTGTAAGGAAACATTAACATCAAGAAAGGTGACGTGTTTGTGGGAGTAAGTCCAGATAACGGTGATGGAGTAGCTGTTGTTTAGGGAGGAAGTCAGTAAGCAGTCTAGATCATCAAAATATCATCTATATATCTGAACTATAAAAGAAGTTTGTAAGAGATATTTCCAGAAAATGTTTCTCCAGACATTCCAAGAATAGTTTTGCTGAGGATGGGGCCATGTGGGACCATGAAAATGTGTTGCATATGTCATGGTTCATTTGAAAGTTTAAGGAGATGGATTTTTCCAACAGAATGAGTTGAGCTAAGGAAATGAAGAAGGTTGCAGGTGAATTACATTTCCCAGAAGTGTTCCATGGCACAGAGGCCCTGAAGATGGGGGATGTTAGTATACAAGGAAGTGACATGTATGGACAGAAGGAAGGAGTCTGGTGATAGAAGATTGTGTATGATGTTCAATGAATTTGGAATATCTTTTATGAATGAATGGAGGTTCTGTTAAAAGGGTTTGAGGTCCAATTCACAAAAACTGAAATACATTCAGTAGGTTGTGTGTGTGTGTGTTTTTTGTTGTTGTTGTTGTTGTTGTTGTTTTCAGGACACATCAATGACTGGGTTATTAGCAACCTGACTAAGCCTTGGAACAACAATGTGGCTTCAAACTGAACTCGATTACGTCTGTAGGGCCAACTGTAATGGGGTCGGCCATACAGACAGCAAAATAAAATTCTAAAACGCTAACAAAAATGCCGTTTGCTTGGCTAACTGTAAAGAGGTCGGCCATCATCATGATCCTCAACAGTTTCCAGCCTCTGGCCATATCTGCTTCATGCACAAGCCTCTCCATTTCCTTCTTTCGTCCCACCAGCTCTCTGTCACCACCTTGTTCCAGTCCCCTCCTCTCTTCCATACACACTCCTCCACTCCTATCAGCCATCCATCTCTTGGTCTTCCTCTGAGTCATTTCCATGCATCTTAATTTCGTGGATTTTTCTTGGGGTTCTCTGAACCTCCATTCTCCTTACTTGTCGATACCATTTCAGTCTGGTCCTCTCTACCCTTTCCTGTTAGGGTTCCTCTTTAATGGTGCATCTAATCACTTCATTCTTTATTCTTTCCATTTTAGTAACTCCAATTCTACCTCTTAAAAATTCATTTCACTTGTTGTACTCTGCTGATGTCCCACTTCTTCATTGTCCATGTTTCAGCAGCCTAAGTGAAGGTAGACACATGGTATGTGTGATAGATTACTCTCTTGCTTCTCTGTGGCACATCTTTATTCCATTTCAGGCTTCTAATGCTCCTTAGAAATGCCTCTGCTTATCTTCCTCTTTCACTTATCTCGCCATCATTTCCTCCACATTCCTCATACACTCCCCAAGTACTTGAACCAGTTTATCTTCTTTAGTTGTTCCCCTGCCATCACAATTCCCTGAGTGAACCTATTCTACTTTCTGGTTGTTACCAGGCACTCACATTTCTTTACATTAAATTTCAGGTCATATTCCTCCACATTGTCTGTCCATATATCCAAGTGCCGCTGCACTTCCTCTTAATCTCCTCCCCGGATCATCACCTCTCCAGATTATCCTCTCCCATCCTCACTGCCAACTTCTGCATTATATCATCCATCATATATATTATTTCTATAAGGTATTTTTTTGTCACAAGCCTGTATCTTCCTTCATACTTAACCGAAATCAATGAATGAGGTGTCATTTTAAAGCATTTGGTCTCCACTTTGGTTACATCATATTTTAAGAAATAACGTTTTCGGAACTAGACCCTTTAAGGGCAAAAATGTCAATATTTCTAAAATGCTGTTTTCTGTGTTATGAATCATTTATCTCCCTTGATACCTATCTGAAATCGTTTAATGAAGTATCATTTTAAAGATTAAGATCTCCGCTTTAGTGAAGTCATATACCAAGACGGAAATTTTTCAGAATTCGACCCTTAAAGGGCAAAAGTATCAATATTTTTGAAATGCATTTTTGTGTCACGAGCGATTTATCTCCCTTAACATCTAACAGATATAGATAAATTAGGTATCATATTAAAGAATGAAGTCTCCGCTGTGGTAACATTATATTTCAAGAAAGTAATTTTTCGTTATTCGACCCTTAAAGGGCAAAAATGTCAATTTTTCTAAAATGCGTTTTTTGTATCTCGAGCCATTTTTCTCCCTGGATATCTAACCAAAATCGATAAATGACGTAGGATTTTGAGGAATATTGTCTCAGCTTAGGTGACATCATATTTTAAGAAGGAATGTTTTTTGAATTCATCCCATAAAGGGAAAAAGTATAAATTTTTCTATAACGCCTTTTTGTGTCACGAGCGATTTATCTCCCTTAATAACTAACAGATATAGATAAATGAGGTATCATATTAAAGAATTATGTCACCGCCGTGGTAACATTATATTTTAAGAAAGGAATTTTTTGTAATTTGAACCTTAAAGGGCAAAAATGTCAATTTTTCTAAAATAGATTTTTTGTGTCTCGCGCCCCTTATCTCCCTGGATATCTATCCAAAATCGATAAATCAAGTAAGATTATGAAAAATATTGTCTCAGCCTTATGACATCATATTTTAAGAAAGAACGTTTTTGGAATTCAACCCTTAAAGGGAAAAAGTATAATTTTTTCTATAACGCATTTTTGTGTCACGAGCGATTTATCTCCCTTAATATCTAACAGATATAGATAAATGAGGTATCATTTTATAGAATAAGGTATCCGCCGTGGTAACATTATATTTTAAGAAAGGAATGTTTCGTAATTCGACCCTTAAAGGGCAAAAATGTCAATTTTTCCTAAATGCGTTTTTTGTATCTCGAGCCATTTATCTCCCTGGATATCTAACCAAAATCGATAAATAAAGTAGGATTATAAGGAGTAATGTTTCAGCTTTGTGACATCATATTTTAAGAAAGAATGTTTTTTGAATTCATCCCATAAAGGGAAAAAGTATAAATTTTTTTATAACTCATTTTTGTGTCACGAGCGATTTAACTCCCTTAATATCTAACAGATATAGATAAATGAGGTATCATATAAAAGAATAAGGTCACCGCCGTGGTAACATTATATTTTAAGAAAGGAATTTTTTGTAATTTGAACCTTAAAGGGTAAAAATGTCAATTTTTCTAAAATGCGTTTTTTGTATCTGGAGCCATTTATCTCCCTTAACAATTAAACAAAATTAATAAACTAGGTATCATTTTAAAGATTGAGGTTTTCGTAATGTCTTCGGTTCCGTTACCACATTTTAAGAAAGAAATTTTTCAAAATTCTGACCTTAGAGGGCAAAAGTATTAGTATTTTTACAACGCATTTTTATTTTGTTCAGGTTTAATTTATTCTGCTAAGGTCAGTGACGGTTTGTCATAAATACAGATGGTTTTAAATTTTCCTAACTGTTTCGTAATATGATGCGAGTATTTTGAGGTGTACCTATTACACACACAAACACACACACACACAAAAACAAAAATTGCTACAAAAGTACGGTTCTACTTTTCATTATATTACAAGCATTCAACCTCACTATTCATCGCATTTTATTCGCGAAATTTTCGCACGGGTCGTCTAGTTATTTTTATTTTGCGTATGACGCTATTTGACATTCATACAATTCAACAACAAATCAATGAACAATCTAAACACACATATGTACACATATTTACACATAGTACAGCAGACAATGCACAGAACTGGCCACTGAGACAGGATCTCCATTCACAACCACTATAGTGTGACGTCAAGTCGCTCCAACCAGGCCACTGCCTCTGGCGTAGCCAAATTTAGGTCTTCCAGACTACCAGAAAAGGCACGCAGTGAGCAGTCCTGCACAATGTGCAACACACTTTGTAAGACATCACCGTAGTCACAGTATGGAGAATCTGCCCAGCCCCAGGTGTGGAGAGTTGAAGCAGTTCTTCCCGTACCACATCTAATCCTATTTAGTTTACACCAAATTGACTGCGGTAAATTGAAACCTGGTAGTTTTGAGCAGGGATTGGTAATACACACTATGCCCTGTGGTGTTGATGATGCCCATTCCGCTGTCCAGCTATCTGCAATGCTGAAGGTGTTAGATGTTAGACTGGCAGCAGTCTTCCAGGCAGGGTGACGTGACTTCAGCGATGTTTTGTATTCCCTAACATCTCCATGGATGGGAGGAGCCTCATTGTTCAAAATTCTAAACCATAGTTTTAGCAGACCATTTTGCCTTCTGACATGAGGTGGTGGTATGTTGCTGAGCACTGGCAGCCACTGAATAGGTGTAGATAAAAGTGAGCCAGTTATAATGCGCATTGTCTGCGAAGCTGGACGTCCACCAACTGGGTGTGAGAGCTATTAAGCCATATGCTGGAGCAGTAATCAGCTGTGGAGTAAACCAATGCTAGCGCTGTTGTTCTTAGTGTATTTGCATCAGCTCCCCATGAAGTTCCTGCCAAACGTTGAAGTAAGTGGTTCCGGCTTTTAAGCTTGGCGGCTGTTTTCTGAAGGTGCCTTTTGTAGGTTAGGGACCTATCTAATGTCACACCCAGGTATTTTGGGATACTGTTATACTTCAACACCTGGTCTCTGAACAATATATTTGGCTGGTAATTTATTTGTTTGTTGCTAAGATGGAATGTAGCTATTTCTGTTTCCTGTGGATTAGATTGAATGCGCCATCTTCGAAAGTAGGCATCCATTTCCTGAAGGTCATGAGTGAGAATTTCTTCAGCCTCCATGATGTTAGTTCTTTGCACTGTAAGATTGGTGTCATCAGCATATACAAATTTGCGAGAGACTGTGGCTGGCAGGTCAGGAGTATATAAATTGAAAAGTATAGGGGAGAGAACTGAGCCTTGAGGTAGACTATTATTTAGCTTGTGAAATCTGCTCCTGCTGAACTCAGTATGCACCTGGAACAGGCAGTTACTTAACATGTTTTCCAGTAAGGAAATTATATTTATTCAAGGAACAGCTTTGATCAGTTTGAGAAGGAGACCCTCTCTCCAAACTGTATCGTATGCTGCTGAAAGATCTAGGAATATAGATACGTTCTTCATTTTCTTCTGATAACCTACTTCCAAGTAGGTGGTTAGAGACAGGACCGATCACTACAGTCCCATCTGGGACAGAATCCAGCTTGTTCAACAGGGATCAGAGCTTCGATTGCTGGAGCTATTCTGTTCAGTATAATCCTTCCCAGTAATTTGTAAGTGACACTGAGTAAAGCTATCGGACGGTAGCTTTGTGGGAAAGTTGGATCTTTTCCTGGTTTGAGTAAAGCAAAGATTTTAGTTTGCTTGAAGATCTGAGGAAGCCTTCCAGATTGTAGTATACAACTGAATAATGAGGCAAGCCAACGAGATGTAGCTGGTCCACAGTTTTTCAATAGTTCTTGACAAATCCCATCTAATCCTGCAGCTTTTCCATTTCGAAGGGTCTTTAAACCTTCCTGAACCTCCTGTGATGAATGGATGGGAGTATATAGAGTGAGGATTCAGATGTTTAAGCTCATATTTGACCCGTCTAGTGAACTGCTTGTCCTTTTCTGTTCTCTAAGTATATACAATGTGATTTGCTATTGACTCCACATTAATGGACGAGTGTGTCCTCGAGGGTACTGATGCAGGACCTAATTTACGAATAAGAGACTAGGCTTTTTTACTGGAATGGGTAAAGTTCAGATTTTTATCCATTTCTCACTTCTAGCATGGTCAAGCGATTCCAGCAGTTCTGTTGCCTTCTCGTGAGTGCTGTTTTCCTCAAATTCTGCTCTAAGTCTGCTTGACTCCTCACTCCATCGTGAAGCCTCGTGGGATGGCTCTATTCGCTGCAGCTTTTATTAGTCCTACAACCGTTGTATAATTCTCTGGAACTGCTTTGATCCATCGGATGTTAGCGTCAGTATACTTCGCATAGGCTTCCCAATCTGCTCTATGGAAGTTCCACCAAGATTTAGGGGCAGATCGGATAATAGGTATCTGGATTCCTATTTTATAGATTATGGGTCTATGCTGACTGTGAGGGAAGTCACCGAGAACTTGTCTCCTTACGCGACAGAAATGAGCTGTTAAAACAAAAAAGGCGAAACAAAGGTCAGGTGAGTAGTCTTGTTTCCAGCAAGTGGAATGAAATGTACATTTGTCTTTAGGATCATGTATTAATGTTAAGTTGTTGACCTCAGCCCATTCTATTAGTTTAATCCCGTTCTCGTCACACTTGTTATACCCCCACAGCATATGATGGGAGTTGAAATCTCCAAGGATAATGCTATTCTTAGTGGGAACCAATCCGATAGTTTCTGGCCAAGTTGCAGTGGGTGGCTTGTAGAGGTTTGTAACCACAACATTGTGTGCCTCTATTGTGGAGGAAAAGTAATGTGGATGATACTCTGCAGGAATGACCTTGTATTGCATATGCCATTCTTAATGTAGGTTGCAATGCCATATTTTGCATGATGTTGTGCTGTTAGCAATTTATATCCCGGTAGTTTCTCTCTAGTAAGCAGCTGTTTGTCATTCTCTGTGTGAGTTTCTTCCAATATGACAACATCAACTGAGTATTTCTGTAAGAGTGATGACAAGTACTGGCTCTTTGTTCTGCTGATGCCTTTGATGTTAAGTTGGCAGATGTTTAGCTGGGGACCTATTGTCCTGGTATGTAAGTCTGAGTCCTTAGAAGGAATGATATGTTTGTAATAGATGTCACTGCCATGAGGCCCAGAAGGGCAGTACGACGGCATCTGATCGCTGTCACCAACCCAGGGAGCACGTGTAGCTTAAGGTATGATATGTCACTTCCTTGTTTTAGTCCATTCCTTTGTTCCAGCCAATCTGTTCTTCCTTCCCCTATTTTCACGTAGCTCACACTTCCTTGGTACAGTTCCATCACTCTCCTGATGGTTTCTTTTGGAACTCCTCTCTTCTCCAAAGCCTTCCATATCTTACTCCTGTGTACAAAATCATATTTTTTCTCAATATCGAGAAATAGCAACAGTAGATCCTTTACATACTCATAATGTTTTTCCTTCTGTTTAACTTCTGTGCAATCGTAGGTTTTCACGGTGAATCTGATGCTTGAAAATCTCTCTGGCATGCGGCCTGATCAATTGATTGTGGATGAACAAATATTATACCCTCCAACCCAGGTCGGAGGGTATAAATACCGACATGGCCAGACCGGCTATGATAGTAGACAAGTTCCTATATAGAGGTTTGGATCAAAACTTTGAAAGTAAAAACCTTATGAACAAAATTTTAATAGATTTTCCCACAATCATTTCCACAAGTAAAGCTCTTGAAGATGAATATTTTGGTTGTGGTTTTCATAGCCTAAAAAATTTACTAAGGGAGCTATAACAATTTTATGATGTATTTCACCATGTAGTTGAGTGGCAACAACAAAGGAAAAAAGTGTTTGATCAAAAATACCAGCTATTTAAAAAAGCTAATCCAAATTTAACTATGATAGCATGTTGTCAGCATAGGCAGACACATTCTGATCAAAATTTGAGTCTACTAGAAAAATTCTAAGTAGGTTTTTAGTAAGATAAAAAAAAATGAAAATGCTTAATAAAATAGTTAGGAAGGCAAAATTAGGTTCAGGAAATAGAGAAAAATTCTTAGAACAAGAATATAATCATGGTTTGGCATAAAGTTGGAAATTTATGGGGAATAAGTAAATAACTTCAAATTTGAATTCGTAAGCTTTGTTACAAAATTTCCTTTTCAAAAACTGTCACAGTGATGTCAAAGACTGTATTTAAAATGAAAAAAAAAAGGATTTTTGAAAATCATAGAGGCTATCAGAAAATAAAGGAATTTTTTCTGAGCGATATGTGTAAATTTCATTTAGAAATAAAAAGGAGTTAGTAAGATATTGAATTTATAGGTTTTGACACGACATCATAAAGGCACTAATTAAGATGAAATTGAAGTTAATGAAAGATTAAATAGAAATTTTGATAGTTATGAATCTGTGATATATACTAAATAAAAAATAACAATAAAAAAAACTGTAGGCAGATTTTTTTTGAAAAGGGTAAAGTATTACAAAAGTTAAATTCAAATAACCGAAATAAAACTTCAAAAATTAATAACATCAAAATAAAGAGATTTTAGGAATAATTTATCAGGACATAAATTGTTTAAAATCAAATGGTCTATATAACAGTATAGTTTCAAAAAGATTGCATTAAAAATAAGAAAAATAATGTTAAGTGGGGGCTTGACAATGGAAGCAGTGCAAGCTTCCGAAACGTCGCCAGACGGCTCAATTTTGACACAGCTTGAAACCCGAGATGTTTTTATAAAGAAAAATAAGACTGTGTAACCTTGGTGAAAAGCTATACATACCCACAGAAATCGGAATCTGTAGGGCAGTATGTAGGCAGGAACAGACTGAGACTGGCATGTTCACAGTGTGTTAGTAGATGCTTGTGGTGATAAAAACATGTGTTGGCATATACACAAGAGATAATGTGGATGGAGTATGCCACTGATGCTAAGCTGTTACTAAGGATTGCAGGTTTGCATATGGATCTAAGTAACAATAAAAGGAAAGAAATGCCACAAGGCAATACTTATATGGAAAGAACAGATGAAATACACCCAACACTCACCAAGGTTGAAGGGAGGAGGGCAGCAGCAACACAAAACAACACAAAAACAAAGAAAATACAATATGTCGGGTAAAACTCTTTTTCAAGTTAACAGATGTAAGTGGCTGGGCTTGCGCAAGACTTGCGTTCGACGTAGCCACTAATAGAATTTACCCGAAATATTGTATTTCCTATAGTTTTTCAGTGTTTTGTGTTGCTGCTGCATAGATCTAAAGCTTACATTGGTTTTATTAACAAATAGCATACACATTCCCCCATCACCACCACTAAATCAATTTATTACTTTGACCGAGGATAAGGCTATCGAAACTTCTTCACTTTCAGTTTGCAGATTCTGACCACGCTACGGTTCGACAACGTTTACACTCCGTGTCGACCACAAAATCCTACTGACAAAGTATTCCACAAAACACATTCAGTTAATACAAAAAAGAATGCACTACTTTCCTCTTGTCCACTTTACCTATATATATTTAAAACGAAAACCAGATGAATTTGTGATATAAAAAGTCAAAAACTTCAGAGCAGATTTCAATGGGGTTTTCACTGTTTTAAAGCTTAGAATCTCAATTCAGTTGTTTGGTATGTCTTATGATTCTACGTTACATAACACTGGAGCATTAAATGAAATTCTCAATGTATGATGACAAATAACAAAGATGAAACCACTAGACGTGGCATACACTGTACTTACCACGCAACTACAACGTCTCTGACCACAGCCTGTAATGAAAGCATCAAAAGCAGTTAACAGTATTTATTACCTACGTTGCATACTCCACCCTAAACAAAACGTTGACAATCCTCAATGTGTGAGGACTGTAACTGGATATCTTCTCCTGTGCATAATGATTAAGCATGATGACGTTCACCTTACAGGTTGTATTGTAACAGAAAAGGATTTTGAGAACTGAAACATAAAATTCTTATATACTTTCAAAAAATAACTAGAGAGAGAAAGTTTCAGTTTGAGCTACCTGATGTGGTGTTATGAAACCTTCCATATCACTCACCCGCAGACAAGAAGAGGAGTGAAAATTCAGAGATTTTATTATCAGTCCTACTGCATTGCCCCCATTGTGGTAGTGTAAAAGCCACATTCAGACTACAAGAACACTGCAGTATTTTGCTTGTGTTGTCTCATGAAGATTTTAACTCAATTCAAGCTTGTAAAGATTGTTTTTTATTTTATGCAATACGCACAACACAATTAACCGTGAACACTAGCAATGCATCAACATAAGCTATTGGTGAAACAGTTTATATTTATTTTATGTATATCATCTTTTATGCGCATTCTTTAAGACACTTTACATAATTGAACTGTAACTGTTGCACAGCCAAATACCAAATTCTCTGTTATATATATCAATATTTTCTGTGGGAAATTACATAAGAAAGTAGGCAGACTAGCTTATTTTAAGGGATTCTCTGTTATTTAACCAGATTTAATTTTTCTAGTAAACTGGGAGTAATTGCATCTCTAAGTTAGTGATTATATTCTCTCGGTCTTTTTCAGAAAAGAACCATATCAGCAGCTGCCTTGGTTTAATTTTATAAATATTGTTTTGATTTTTATAGTTTAGGTGCCGATAGGTAATGCATTAAAATGGACTGACACTGAAGCAAATTTTCACCGCCAGCAGATGATGGGTCGAAATTACTTAACAGCTAGTTCCATTTAGGGCATTTATTCTAACCACATAAATGTGTGTCAGCAAGTGAGAAAAAATTCGGAAATGAGTATTTGCTGACAATGATGATAGATTCTTAGTTTTATTCTGTTTCATCCAATATTAATATTCCAGTTAATCTAATATTTTATTTCAAATTGAACAACTTTGCCCCAGTTTGGCAATTCTCCAGTTAACAGAGACAGTCACATGACCCCTTTCTTCTTACTTGGAGAACAGTATTTATCACGCTTGAGCCACATGGTTGAAGGATACCATTTTGAATATGCATGTAAATTCTTGTTCCTGAACATTCTCCCCCAATATTTCTAAGCAATGATATTAGTGAGTTTTCCAGTATTGTGTCATCATGGGTATGACTCATTTGGACTAAATAATGGTTTTTATGGCAGAGGAACAGT
This sequence comes from Vandiemenella viatica, assembly GCA_031002005.1. Classification (NCBI taxonomy): domain Eukaryota; kingdom Metazoa; phylum Arthropoda; class Insecta; order Orthoptera; family Morabidae; genus Vandiemenella; species Vandiemenella viatica. The sequence goes on along the minus strand of CM061920.1, from coordinate 97,991,891 downwards.
TCCGTCCACCAACAAAGTGGTTTTAAAGGAAAAGTTTTCTTGAATGATTACTAACTAATGCTTCTTGCATCCCTCTTTACAGCTTAGTTATTCACTGAAACAGGAACAGATTACTTAGCCCCTACAATCAAATTTTGTCAAGTTGTGCCTGCAATCTTACACTGAGTTTTTGGTCATCAGTGAATGCTAACAGTTTTACATTAGTTTAAAACTTTATTTCATGTGTTGCCTGAAAAAAAAATTCATGTAAAAAAATACATTTTTCATTAAAAGTGGAATACAGAGAGCAAAGCTTTTTCTTTTATTTCTAATGAATCGCCTATGCGTTTGTTCCCCTGTGTAGACTTAAATTAACAAAAATGAACAATTAGTTTCCAATGACTTGTGATGTATGGTGACCAAATTAAATTAAACAAGTTGCAACTTTCAATAAAAAGTAATTTTATTAAGTGTTTCAACTATCTTCAGTACAATCAGTGAACCAATTCACCATCTGATAGTTATAAGATAATGTCACCACAATGTGACTTAACGAACAAAACCTATGGCTATTTTTTGGACAGCAAAATGAAGGGAGCCTGGTTCACCGAGGTGAAAACTGATCCAAAGGAAATGCGAATCACACATGAAGACATTCAACAGTGTGATTCACTCAGTAAAAAAAAAGGGTCGAAGCTAAGAACAGACAAGGACTGAACCAAGGAATGAAGAGCGTAAATTATTTTATAATGCAGCGCCAAATATTTTACTTAATTTATTTGTTTGAAAACAAAGTCACTAAAAGGAGATTCTTATTTGTTAAAAGTAGTACTTTAAACTTTCTGTTTGATTTTTTAAACAGCCTGGTCAAGGAGAATGATTGTAAAACAACAATTTTGGTATTGAAACTGGGGCATAAGGCATTATGCTGGGGCATGTGAAGAATCATCTTTGTGTTCTCCACCCCAATGCTCTTAGCTGAGCTAGTAAATAATATGAGGTGAAAAAGCTGAAAACATTTTCACACACGCAGCCAGTGAATCTTGTGCATCCTGTTGAATAATAGGCCAGAGCGTTACCACTCACACAACACACTCAGTCAAATTCAATAGTCATTCATACACGTATCAATTTACCTAAGATTATCTTACTTACCAAAAAGAATGTGTCGAGCTATGCTGTCTACAAGCATTCTATGCTCCTCATCAACAATATCTGTACCATACAGAGATGTGCTTGAGGGAGCAGTATGTAGGTTTCTATTACATTCCAGTGACAAATTATTTCTATTATTATCACTTTCATTTATGTATGTATTTAAAATACTTTCCCCCAGGAAATTATCAGTTATATATTGTGGCCTGTGTTTATTGTTGGCATGGAATGATTGCACAAGCTCCTGAAAGTAAAGAAAATATTTCATGACATGTGTAAAGGAAAGGGGGAAAAATGACATCTTACAACTATTCCTTGATATTTCTGACAGCACGATTAATAATAAATGGTTTCTTGCATAAATATAGATCACAAATCTTTTATGTTAAAACACTGTTATCCGCCAGTGATAAAATAAATCACAATGAAATTTTCTTTAAAACATCTACAAGTATCTAAACTTATTACAGATTTCTTTTTTTTTGTAAAATGCATGTTAAACATCAGATGGTATAGTTAGGGACATCTGACATAACTTTTACAACCAAGAATTTATATGATATATAAGGCTTCTTTATAATTAATAACTGGATTTTCCAGGAATGCCATGTTAGTTATTAGCTTAAGCTTTCGGGTGGCAAGCTTCATCCTTCATCAGAGATACTATGTTTATTCATATAGCAAAGATCACCAAGAGTCATAGAGTACTAAGCTGATATCTTCGTTGAAGTTGTTCATTTTCATCAAAATTTCTACTGCATTTGTGACTGATCAAGGCCACCACTAGTTTTCTTTCCACAGCACTCCTGTGTCTTCATTTTCAAAGCATGTCTGGTGTTGATGGCATGGCGTCATTTAGCAGATTTTTTGCTGTTGTTTGGTTTATAGTGGCTGGTATATTCTTTAAGCCTTTGTGAGAAACAAAGTCTGCACTGGGGTGAGTGCATAAGCCTTCAGTCTCAGCTACGACCGTGGATAACCATGGATATTTTCAGCTTTAGATTTGCAAACGGAACTTGGTCACCACTTAGCTTGTCAAACCCCAAACTAAGAAAGGTAGTTGAAAATAAAAGTCACTAGTCTATTGATGGTATATATGCCTTATATTCTTGAACAATTTTGCAAAGTCACAAACTGAAATGGCACGAGACTAATTTTCTGAAGATATTTTTGCAAGTTCAATTAACCGATTCGAGCCAGACCACACCCCAAAGTTCAAAGTACAACTAACTATCACATGTAAGCATTTCAAAGTTAAACACATGCTTCTACCGTTCGACTTATTTGCATACAACCGACACCTAAGTAATGCCAACTCACCACATGGCGAAAATACTGTTTCAAAACTACATATTACTATTCAACAGAAACTTAAAAACTTTGAGATGCCTACATTGTGACTTTAAGCAGCATAGCTGCACTCTAACTGAATTTGGTTGCCAACTGAGGGAGAGGAAAATTCTGGGTGGATATTTATACTAACGGACCATGGGAAACTGCAATACATGAGAATATGCTGGAAAACTGATCAGATTCGTATCTCACGCCCGAAGGCTTGTGTCAGATATCTTGACCATGACAACTAAAGTAATCCCATCATTTTTTAAATTTTGAGAATTGCAAGATATTATAAAAAATATCAAATTTAATACTTATATAAAAATTCTGTAACTTTAATAGTTTTGTCATAAAAAAATTGTTTTAATGTGATTACTATGACCTGTCAATAACTTCCACAATTTTTTTGTTACTAAACTGAAATAAATTTTATTTTACTTCAAAGAGTTACTCTTTCATTTACTATCAAGCAGAACATGGTTAGTAATGTCAAAAGGTGAAATAAAAATCGTAATCTAAAAACAGATCTAACTAATTGATATTTCAGAAGTTATTTATTATAGATTTGAAAGTTGCTTTAATCAAAACTACATATTCAAAAATGGTTACTGTTTAAATTTGAAGTCTCTAACTGCTTTTTTTCCATTTATTATACATTTTTGAAAATATCCCTCCAGGTGAATGCTATCTGACTGATGCAACAGCATATACTATCTCAAAACTGTGAAGGCCTGATTTCTAGCTTGAATGAACACAGTAACTGACTTTAAAAAATGATATGTAATACTATTCAATCTAACTCGTGGTTCTGAGAACAAATTTAGTATCGCTGTTACAAAATTTATAAGATACCTGCCACAGTGCAATCTGTCTCATCTTTGTAAACATCATCACTGCAGGAGATTTCATGAACACCTATTAACTGATGTGGGTGTGAATGGTCTTTCACCATGGTTAATATTCATCTAAACTTGCATTGAGCCTTATAAATTATTTGAACTTTCATTCACTTTAACAATTTTCCAATTTTTTGTGATACCTCATACTTAAAAGAGAAAGGCGAATTTCTGTGGCAAATTAGTATAATGGGATAAGTTGATGTAAACATTGCCTCAGAATATTCTTAACAAGAATTTATTTCCCAACTATGTGCCCAATCACTTTTATACTTTGTCTAATCTTCAATTGTGGTTAATTACAGGTACATCCCTTAACTAACACCACTACAAAATGTTTTGTCCACAATCGTCCATACATAAGTCCAGTGTACCTAATTGCCATGAACTACTTAAAATATTTTGAGCTATGTAGCACAAAAGAATAGTTCCAACTAAAAAAAAAATTAATGAAAGATTAATTTTTTGCAATCAGCATCTCAACTGATTTAATGTAGTAGTCCTCTATCTCTTCCTGTCCTGAATCTTTATCTCAAGATACCCATTACAACGTTAGTCCTCACTCATGTTTCAAAAACATTAATTTTTGATTTTCACTACATTTCTTACCTTTGACCATTTTCCCATTAATTACATTTTATAAACATTAAATGCCAACCTCTCTCAGACTTATTTCCTTATCTATTATTTACAAAACAAATTCATTTTGTACATTATCTTTCTACTTTATTTCAAATGTAACATTTAAAATCCTTGAATTGTCCTTCAATCTGGTATTCCAAAAGTCTAAGTTTCACATTAAAGTGTACTTCTGTGTCCTATTTCAGGATTTGAAACTGAAATATTTATCTTTTCGAAAAAGAATCATTTTTCTACTGCTACTCTATCTCTGATATGATTCATCCCTGATATAATTCATCCCTGTACCATATCTGATTCTATTTTTACATTTATTCTAATGTTATTGTTATAATTTCTGATATTCTTGATCACGTCTGTATTTTTTTGTTTTTGTTTTTACTTGGCACGAATTTGTCTCCCATTCGGTAATTTCTCTTAACTAGTAGTTTATCAATTTTATCTCTTTTAAACAACTTGAGATCTTCCTCTGCATTATCATCAATCCATTCAATCATGGAATGATATAGCAACGTGGTCATAAGTTCAGAAAAAACTTCAACAGTCTTCTCTAGGGCAATTCTTGGGCAATTCTCAGATGACCAAACTTCAAGGAACCTGAGTAATTCTTTCTCCAATGGTTGCGTGAACTTCCTCTTGGTCTCTGATGTTGTCTTAGAATCCCATTCAACACCATTCTAATCCAACTTTCATCTTTTCTCCAAGCTACAGAACCAGCCCACTTGCACCTAAAGGTAGTTGTTTTCTCTATATATAAGTTGAATATCACTGGAAGTACACAATAAGTTGGTTTAAACCTTTCTCGATTAATGCTTCTCTCTGCTTTTATCATAGCCAAGTGATTCTTTTAAATTATCTCAAAATTTTAGACCCAATGTAAAATTCTGAACATTTTCTCTCTTCTAATATTCTGCAAAGATTTTTCAAATCCACAAATGAAATGAAAATATACTTTTATTTTCTTGATATGATCTTTCAACATTAAATTCAATTGCCTCAGTTTATCCTGCATCCAAATTAATACCAGAAGAGCAATTTTCAACTAAGTCAAAAGTTAATAGATCCGGGTACAGGAACAATCTTGACAGCTCTCAGGATCAATGATAAATGATATTATTATCATAAAACTATAGTACCTATCACAAAAATTGAACAACAAAGGTCAGTGGATCTCCATACAATGTTGCAAATCCTCAAAAAAATCAACTTTCAGTAATATGTGCAAAAAAAATTCTAAAAAAAATAATACTGAACTGATGCATTTTTTAATTAGAAATATTTACACCACTATTTTAAAAAAATAAAATAAAAACTAGTTTCCATGAACTTTACGAATGAAATTACTTTCTACACTTCAACCTACTGAAAAAGCTAAATCAATGATAAAAAATTATCGAAAAAAATTATCCGACTTCCCGAAAGTTACCAGATTAGTACAGAATATATTATATTAATTATATAGCGAAGAATATTATCAAAAAAATTAAAAAGTTATACAAATCGCTTGTTTGTCCCTATTGTGTAATGTAAAAAGTTTTTTCTGACTAACTTCCATTCTATTTGTTCATGTAATAACTTCGAACAAGAAAATTTATGATAAAAGATTGAAATTAATTTTAAAAAAACACAAACACCATCTTTAAACGAGTCCATTTTATCTGCACGAATGCTACACTGTGCTCGCATCCAACACTGACCGGCGGCTTCCATCTCTTATGACGAGTGAGATACTTGCAGTTACCTCCTCAAAATATCCAAATTGAAGCTCATCTAAGAATTATTATTGAAACAGAGAATTAGATGACAAAATACACATCAAATGGTTTCTGTAAAATCTTGTCACCTTAATAAAAATAAAAGTAACACAAAATCCGCTTTCAATACAATTACTAAAGAAATGATTGAAAAACTAACAAATTGGCTTATTTTAAGAACTGTGTACCATTATTCTCTCCATAACTGATTCAACATTGGATTCGTTGCACTGAAGATCAATGTTGCTGCTTTAACCCCGCTATATCACCAACTGATCAATTTCTGTGTCTCTCATGCACTGTTTAACATAATCAGTTTCCTGTAATCTTTCCGAATGTCTTACACAATACGCCTAATTTTCTTGAGTAACGCTGTCTAAAGCTTCGTGTGTAAGTCGCTTAACATCAGCAAGTTTGAAGGTCGTGTTTTTCTTAGTGACATCCCATTTTACTTATAAACATTTCTCAGGAAACAAACCGAGTAATATTATTACTGATGTCACCGATCAATAATAATATTACTCAGTTTGTTTCCTGAGAAATGTTTATAAATAAACAACGCCCAGAAAAATTGCATATCCCATTTAATTGTTACCAAATGAGTTTGATGGGATTATACTGGCAATGATATGGTGGCAGGTACTCTGTTTGTTGTCCCATTTCATTTACCAATTGATCCAATTCGAATTCCTTTTTGGCATTTCGAATTTGTTCTTTGCATAAAAGCTCATCCCTAGTTTCATGCAGAAAAAAATTGAACACCATTCTTATGTAGACATTCAATAATATCTCCTTTATGCCATTATGAAGATGGTGGTTTGTCTGTTTGAATTGAACAATAACTGGCATTGTCCACGATGATAAAGCACCCTTCTTCCAGTGTGACACATATCAGAAAATAACCTCTTAAAACCTCACCTTTCATTTCTGTATGGTAACCTGATACAGATGAACTTTATCCACCATGAAACACAAGTTTGGCTCCTAGTATGAAACCTTTATGTGCAGAACCAGCATGTACTATAACCAGTCAACTTCCTCAGCCAGTGGGAACTTAAAGACCTTCGAATCATGCCAAATATATTTGTTCGAATGATTTTGATTAATGTAAGTCTCGTCTAAGTAAACAATGGGCCTAGGGTCCTTTGTACATAATGAGTTCATAGTTTGCAAAAACTTTGTTCTTGAAGCAGCATTCCATTAAAAAAATTTGTTTGTTGTTGTACTTCTTAAATTTAAAACCCAGCCTTTTCAGAAGAAGAACGAATCTTTCTGAACCTGAATAGCTGATTTTATGGCAGAGATTGGACCGTGTTTTCATAGTTGTTGGATATTCTCCTTTGTTGTAGTACTCTAAACAGTCCTGCACACTACTTCTTTATTAAAATCATCCAGTGCACTACATTTGAGCTCCCGTCTATACTTCTTTCTTGGTGATTCAAAAACAGGACTCATATCTTCGGTTTCTGCCGAACTTAAAATACTGATGATACGTTGTACCAACTTCTTGGAAATACCACAAGCCTCCGCTGTCAATGCTTGTACTTGAGCAAAGGTAATGTTTCTCCTGGCTTCTTCGTTGTGGGAAAGGTTCCTAAAACTTGAAAACATTTGCTACGACAACTTTAAATTGCTTTCTAATATCTGGACGGGCTGCACAAACACCGATATTACTTCTTTCCGGAAACGCACCGCAGGTAGGATTGTGTTCTACAACGCCACTCATCATAAAGATAAAATAATAATCTTTCTTTAAACTAGCAAAACAAACCAACTGCAGTGAAAACTACGAACCGACTGGCAGTGGAAGAACATTTGACAACCCCACTGGCTCAGCTGAGGGCAAAAGAGTTAGTGCAGGCAGAGTATGTAGGCAAGATTGCGTGACCTTGGCTAATATGGTGTCTTGGACTATAGTAAACACAAAACCTCCTAAAAAAATTAGGATAAAAGTAAGACTGAAAAAACCTTCTGTAAAATTTTCACTGTACCGTTGAGACTAGTTAATGAGAAACTATAGATGAAATTCTTCTTTTGCAATTGGGAAAATAAAATCATTAGATGCATGTTACTTTCACACACTGAGGGTTCAGGTGCTCTAAACTGAATTGACATATATATATATAATTACGTATTAAATTACACCACTGTTCAGTGCCTATTGTTTCCTTATAACTCTCTCTCCCACTACATATGTGTATGGGGGCTACACAGAAAGTAACTTATATTTATGAGATGGGTAGGGATGGACCTGCCATCTTGGCGCCAAAATGTTTCTACACTCAGTATGCATGAAGATGTTGTAGCATGTGGACTATAATTTTTCTGCTTTGTTCATTGTGAATTATTAAAATCTACACTTCAATATAAAGTCCCGCGAGTTTCAATGTGTGTTCAGTGATTAGGTTTCTACTGGCAAAAATCCTCAAATCAGCTGAAGCTCATTGGTAACTTTGTGAGGTGTAAGGAAACAAAATAATGAGTGAAGCAGTAGTGCATTCAGTTAAAAAATGGCTGCACCAATGTTCATGATAAGGACTGGAGTGGTTGTCCTAGCCTTGTGACAGATGGACTGATGATGAAAATCAATGCTAAAATTCATGAAAATTGACGCTTTATGATTACAGAGTTCTCGTTTCATTTACCCTAAATTTCATGAAGTTTACTTCATGAAATTGTATTGGAGAAGTCTGGTTATCACAAGCTTTGTACAAGATAGGTGCCAGAAATCTTGACGGAAGACCACAAAAACAGTGTCTTGTGGCTTCACTGAATTTCTTCAAAGCCCATGACAAGGATGATAACGCATTCTCGATTGTGTGATAACAGGAGAGGAGACATGAGTAATGCATGTCAATTGTGATAGTCCATGCAATGGGGGCACACAAGTTTTCCCAGAAAACCAGTAAAATGTTTGTAAACATTGTGAGCCAGAAGGATTATGGGAACTGTATTTTGAGATGCTTAGCGAGTGCTTCTGGTTGATTTTCAGGAACATGACACAACAATTAACTCAAAAAGATATTGTGAAACATTGACTAAACTAAGGCGAGCGATAAAAAATGAGCATCCTAGAAAAAAGGGCTCAAAAGTGTTGTTTTTTTCACGACAACGCACGTCCACACGGGCTAATCATAACTGACAGCTCTTATATGGGAGACGTTTGATCAAACACCATACTGTTCTGAATTGGCGCCAAGCACTTACCACCTCTTTCCAGCATTGAAAACATGGCTTACAACACAGCACTTTGACAGTGATGCATAACTTCATGCCAGTGTAAACAAGTGGTCCAAATCTAAAGTGGGAGATTTCTACAGAGACAGAATTATAAACCATGTGCATCATTACGATAAGTGCCTTAATTTAAATGACAACTAAATAGAAAAATAGTTTAAGATTGTCCCTTTCAAACATACACAGTAAAATTTCTTTTTTCTTATTTGGTTGGTTTTGTATTTCAAAACGTAAGTTACTTTCTAATATATATATATATATATACATATATATAAACTGAAGATATAGTTACCATTTGATTCAGTGTGAGGTGGTTTTACCTAATGGCAATATTTTGTGATGGGAATTTCGAAGCCAAAAAGCATTAACCAGTTTATTTGCCTTTGTTTATTGGCTGTATCAAGAGTTATAAAATGATTTAGGTGGTGATGGCACCCTGTCAGCAGCTACATAAGCATCATTGGCAAACAGAGGACTGGTGTCCACAAAAACCTTTTATGACCCTTTAAGAGATCAAGATAAATTATTTTACAATACTTGTGCGGCAAGGCGAAAAAGCTACAAGTATCTCATTTGACAACTTATTGGCAAAAGCGGTTCCAGGTTCCTAGTATTCAGCATGAATGGCATTGGTAGAGAGGATATCAGCCAAACAGAGGTGTTTATTGCAATATTATGTTGTGTTGTTATAATGTTACCAGGTTAAAGTCAATAACAACGAGAAAGAGAATGACTTTGCCAAACAACAGGATCGGGTAACAGGAGATTGAAGGAAAACACGTAACTAAAATACAGTTTTCCGGGTACATGGATTAAAGAGAAAGACTAAATTCCGTTTTCAGAGGCTAATACAGATCACGACTCAACACAATCAGCTAGGCAATGCTGCTGTTAAAGTTCAACCTGGCTCAAATCAACACTACAATATGGTAACCTAACAGTGTATGTGAGACACATTGGCAACAATTCTCCACATGTTCATGACCCTAAGACATCAAGTTCAACATTAACTGAGTTAACACAATTTTCATTTTATTAATTAATAAATTCACTGATTCTAAAATATATTAATTACATCTGTCAGTAAATTATTGTTAATCCATACTCAATCAATCTACATAAATCCTTATGTCATGTAACATGAATTTAGAATTTTTATGAATTGTAAACAAAGCAAAACATCTTTCAGCAGTATGGTGCCCAACACAATATGTTCAGAAACTAACACCTCACTGAGGCAAGAAATTTTTAAGATTGTGCTTTAATCATATAACTTACGACAGGATTTTCTATAGTTTGGATTCCTTAACCTTTATACTGAGCCATGATAGTGGTGGAATGTGTGGAAATCAAAACTCAGTCACCAGGTTGTATGACAATATGAATTTATATAAAAAAAATATAACAATTAATTAATAGGCACCAAGTAGCAAAAAAGAATTACAAATTAGGACAGAGAAATGAACCACCACTCATCTTAAATGATAATTGTGTAGCACACAACTAGAGAAAATTGTGGAGGGCAGGTGATGTTGAAGACTGCCTCACAGAGTGACTGTTACGACACGAACACGGTGGGGGTAAATTCAAACTGAGGACAGAAAAATGGGTTAGTGATTTAAAGCTAATACCCGAGAACTGAAAAATATCAAAACTAATCACTGGTGGGAGAAAAGAGCAGAATAACATAATAAAATCTTAACATAAATGTTAACATAGAATAAATAAATAAACCAAAGAATCCATGAAGTTAAACATCACCTCTGATTAGTGGTGATTCAATTTAGGTAGTGGGGAGGAGGCATGGAGAGGATGAAGGGAAAAAAAGAAATGACAGAGTATTATCTTAAATTGAGACCAGATGTTTGCCTTGTGGCCAGTTTGTGCTGCTAGGCAAGCTCCCACCTTTTGACTTCAAAGGAGCTGTTGCAATTGGGAGAACTCTAATGGCACAAATTGTGATAAAAGAATTAAAATTATTGGTTTTCTGGGAGATGGCATGGACAGCTACTGACTGGGTAATTTGAATTCCAGTTGAATACCTTCTGATGGTGACCACTCATTCCTATGGCTAGTGGATTAGTGGTCAAACCCATGTAGGAAGCAAGGCAGAGGTTACAGCTTACCTGGTATATTAGATGGGTGGTTTGGTGGGTGGCATGTCCTATGGTGAGAAATTTTTAACCAGTGACAGGGTTGGTGAAATTGGTGAAGGTGTAGTGTATTTTGCACGTGTTACAGCAGGTCTATTGTATGGGAAAGAGACTTTGTGCTTTCTGGTGGGATGAGGAAGAGTATGTTTGTGCACTAGGCATTGGCTGAGGTTAGGAGGCCAGCTGAAACAAGTTATGGGAAAGGAAGGGAGGATTTTGGGAAGAATGGATCTTATTTCTGGGCAGGAAATCATAACCTTGCTGAAGGACTCTGTTGATGGATTTGAGGCCTGGCAAGATTACGATTTCCTGCAAGCCTGCCCAGAAATGAGATCCATTCTTCACTAAATCCTCCCCCTCAGATCTTGTTTTGACAGGCCTCCTAACAACAGTTAATTCCTAGTCCACAAACAGTCTTCCTCATCCCATAAGACAGCCCCAAGACTCTATTCCCTGCAGTAGACCCAACTGTAAGATGTGCAACATACACAATGCCTTCACCATTTTCACCAGCACCATCATTGGGGAAAGCTTTCCCATCATACGGCACACCATCTGTAAAACTGCCCACGTAATAAATCAGCTAACCTGCAACCATTACCTGAATCTCTACATAGGTTTGACCATTAATCAACTATCAATAAGAATGAATGGCCACCAATGATGGTATTCATCTGAAATCCAAAGCACCCAGTAGGGGTGACGCCAACAATTTTAATTCATGTTATATGTTTCATGCTGTCAGCCTCTCTGAACTCAGATCATGGGAGCCTGCCTACCAGTAAGAGACATAAGGCAATCATTTGATCTCAATTTAAAATAATTCCCAATCATTATTTTCCCTTCCCTCCATCCTCTCCTTGCCTCCATCCCCGCCAACTAAACTGATCCACTGCTAACAAGAGGTGATGTTTTGTTTCATAGTTTCTTTCAATATTTTTTAAATTTATTTATTTAGTTTTGATTACTTACATTTACCTAGTTAAGATTTTCTTATACTATTCTGCTCTTTTTGCCCACCAGTGATTAGTTTTGATATTTTGCAATACTCAGGTATTAGTTTTAAATCACTGCCCCTCTCTCCATCCTGTTCCTTCCTAGCATAACAGTGCTCTGTGAAGCTGCCTCCTACGTCACCCACCCTCCAAAATGATTCCAGCTGAACAGAGGGTTAAGACCAGAAAATTTAAATGTCATTTGCATATTATGTGTGTTCCCACCACACAACTATCATCTATGGTAAATCTTGGTTCATTTCCCTATCCTAACTTGTAATTTATTATAGAAGGTTAGTCTAAATGATTCATTGGATTTAAAAATACAGTGTTTTGAAAAGTATACAACCTACAAAAATGAGCAATACATGAAAAGATACATAAACTCACCACGTTTCTGGTATATACTATAAATGTTCAATGTGTGTGCCCTTAGTCACCCAGCATACATCCAAACGATAACACAGTTCCATCCAAATGTTCAATAGCATGTTTCTATCAATGTCCATCACAGCAGCAGTGATCCTTTCCTGTAATTCTTGCAGTGTTGTTGGCATTGGGAGTAAATAAACTTTGCCCTTTGCATAACCTCCACAAGAAGAAATCACGAGGACTCAGATCTGGCGGTCTGGTGGGCCTTGACAACAGGTGAACATCACTCGGGTCAGTATGCCATATCCAGCGAGAAAGTCAAGGACATTTGTACTCCAGTGAGGTGGAGCCCCATCCTGTTTTAGGATGAAAGTGGAGGAGTCAGTAGTCAGTTGTGGAAACAACCATACCTGCAACATATCCAGGTGCATGGATCCCGTCACTGACTGTTCAATGAACGATATGGCCTATGATATGGCACAGAAGATATTCACTTTTGGCAAATCCCTTTCCAGCTCCACAAAGGCATGCAGCAATTCAGTACCCCACACTCTCACATTTTAACGATTCACCTTTCCAGACAGATGAATAGTCACCTCACTGAATTCAAAGATCCTGGCCATATTCTCATCATTTTCTATAACCTCCAGCATTCAGGTACCAAAATCAAAATGGCTGCTAGGTTCAGGTGTTGTACCAATTGTACATGGTAAGGTTTGAAATGCAAACGCTGTGGCAAAACATTTCACACCGTATTTTTTTTTTTTTTTTTTTTTTGGCAAAATACCCAGTTCATGGCTGGCAAGAATAGTTGATTTTTGTTGACTGCACTCACAGCTCTGTCAATGTTCTCCACGGTTTCCTCTGATACACGTGTTTGTCCCGTGCTGGTCTATTTACATAGACAATCAGTATCACAAAATTAGTGAAACCAACGTAAAATCCTCTGGTGACTAGGTGCAGCTTTTACATATTTTCGTACGAATGTGCACTGCACATTCGTAACCGTGGAACACTTCACATAATCTAACACACAAAAACCCTTCTCCTGCTTTTCTGTCACTTTGTCCACTGCTGCCATCTGGCATGCACACCAGACACCAAATGGGCTTTTAAACTAGGTGAATTTATGTATCTTTCATTTATCAATTATCTTTGTAGGTTGTGTGCATTTCAATATAGTGTTTTGGAACCTGATTAATCATTTAGGCTAATCTATACTATTATAAATCTGTAAGAAAGCCGGGTGTCTCTTAGAGGAATGAAATGATATCAGGCAAAAACTACAACATTAATTCTGATGGCATTTTCAAAGTTTTAGAGCTAATGGTCCAGATCAAAATCTGTGGAAACAGCTAATGACTTATACATACCGAAGGACAGAGCAAGTAAATGAAATCATCTGAAAAAAATTATGGGCCACAGAATGCACTATAGTTTAGGTATTCACTCCTCTCAGGAAAACTGACAAAAAAAAATCACATTTCCCTTTTTTTATCATGTTTCGTTTCTTGACTTGGGCTATTTATATGGCCAGCTCTCCGAACTTTGAAAAATTAAACCTGTTGGAATATATGAGTCAAATGTCATTAGCATGAGTAACATGTAATTCACTGTAAGCACAATCACCGAGATTATTAACATCTTTCACATTTATACAATTTGTCTCTGGTACGGCATGTTTTGAATGCTGTACAATGTTAATTAAAAATGTTAATGTGTGCTACTTCTGCCCTACATGTCATATGGATGTGAATTCAGTTTTTTCTTGGAGGAAGATGCCTACGATAAACACCAACAGGTAACAATACATATTTCTTATGTGCACATATTCTGTGAAAATATCGCCCAAGGAACATGTACACAAATTTTGTCTGCTGCTCAAACTACAGCCAGTAGAATAATGTGTTGTTTTTACTAACTAGCACTCATAATCGTAATTCTGTAATGTTTGTTTGTGGTTGTAGCTTTTATTGCATTAAGTTGGAACCTTTTACGTGGCACTGACTTAATAATGACAGCAACAAGCAACCACTAAAATTAAAAAGTAATTGGAATCCTAAGGCGCTATGCTGCTCCACATAAATTATAAAACTAAATCCATCATGCCTTATGCTTTAACAAAACGTGTCAGGTAACATTATGGCCAGGCTACATTTCAATCTAACCGCAAACTTCGTTAAAGTTTCTATTCAAAAATCATAGCTTCTGTCACAAGCACATTAATACATTTATTGTATCATGTTCAAATCTTAACCCTTTGGAACTACTTACCTACAACTGAAAAAATTACTTTACTAATATGGCATCATTGAAAGCAAAGAAAATTAAAAGTAATTCTTGCATTTCAAACTAACCACAAACTTTGCCAATGTTTCTATTCAGAATTCATATCTTCTGTCGCATGTCCATTAAAACATTCACTGTTTTGCAATCAAAACTACTTATTTGCAACTGAAAAAAATTACATTCAAGCTTCTCCATGCTAATATTTGGTAACAGAATAAAATCAGTAAAGAATTTATAAATGTACCAAAGTGCACGTGCTGTAACATAGCAGTTCATTAAACTAAATTGATATTTAGACTGATAAAGGGAGTAATATTGGTAAAATAAAAGTTTATGGAATTAATAACAAGAAGAGCAGGTTTAATAAAAATTGTTTGTTCTGTTATGTTTGAAAATATAGGATCTCTGGAAAAAAAAAAAGAAGAAGTTAGGAGAATTGTTGGTAGAGCTGGCGAGCAAGGCAGGATAATCTAGCAGAGGATTAAGTTTTGAAATAGTAATAGTTGCTTAGTGAGAAGTTTAGGAATAATAGTTGAGGAGAGAAAAGTGATAAATCTTGAGTAGAAAAGAACCTGCAGAACCTTTCAGAACAAACTTAATTCAAGATTATTACAGACAAGGTCAAAGGTTGTTGGTATGAGAGGATTTTTAGACAAAGCAAACAAAAGGAAATAAATTGCAAAAGATACAATATTAATTCTGTCTATAAAATCTATTTATTTCACATCGCAATTAGCATATTTATTGTGACATGGTGACTAAATGAGGACTGTAATCGCACAGCGATTAATTTCTATATCAAGATCTGATATCATCAAGTTGGTAAACCTGCGAAACAGATCATCATATTCTACTGTGGCACCATCTAGTACGAATCTACCAAACCAGACTACAGTCAGCTGAAGTGACAGTCAGTTGAGTGCAAGATAGTCATCGAGGTGTGAATCACTGTTGCTGCGCACTGCATTGGAAACTGTGGGTTGCATACATAGCGACAGGAACCAATGCAAAACCAACAGAAGAAGAAAATCTTTACAGCTAAGTGTGCACTACTATTTTGCATCTTCCTATAAATCGGCTAACGTGAGAATTGAGATGCAGTGTTTATTGCGAGTGCTGAATCCTAAAATCTTTTTGAAGTTTTCTCACATTGAAAACCGTTTATTAATTAACTTGATTACCTTTGAGTTTTTATTGATTCTACAGATTTCATCATATGAGTGTACTCAATAATACCAAACATAAGTTTGACGGTTCATATGTTTCTGTGAAGAAAAATTATAAGCTGTGCTTACAAACTGTCTCTTACAAATAAGTGCTTCATAACCCTACTTCTTTGCACGAATATCTTTTTTGTGTTGTTCACAACTAACTTACTAAGCAATATCACTCGTGATTGCATATTTGCTTACACGATCAGATGCGGTGTTGTTTACTTCACAATTACCTACCACAGTAGAAGCACAACCACAATTGCTGCAATGTATTGTTTATTCAACGAATAGACACACAACTTATAGGAGCAACAGAACACACAGACAGCACCTCCAAACAAATCACAGTACTAGAGAAAAGGTTTGATGAAACATTAATGCCGGCTGAGGCATTTCATGTACATGACATGGAACATTCAAGATTAAATAATCCTTTGCCAGGAATCATTGTGCGCTCTGGTTCATCGTCTGAGTTTAGCCGGAAGCAATTAGACACACAGTTTCTCTTCGGTAAAAACAACCAGTCAACCAGACATTCAGATAAGATTAACAATCAAATACAGCTGTTGATGAAGATGATGACTTCCCAGATTGTTGGTGCCATGAGTGGTGGCATGATAAGATACAAGGTGGTCAGGGTTCTGGGTGAAAACTTATTGTCTGTGTCCATTCATTCTGATGGCTAGTGGATTTGTTGTAAGACCAATGTAGGAGGCTGGGTAATGGTTGCAGGTGAGTTGTTATATAAGGTGGGAGAATACACACGTGGCAAGTCCTATGATGGGGAAGCTTTCCCCAGTTACGGGGTAGGTAAAGGTGGTGGAAGATGGGTGAATACTGCATAATTTGCAGTGGGATCTGTTGCAAGGAAACGAACCTTGGGGCTGCCTTTGCAGGCTGGGAGGCCCCATGTTTATGGACCAAGAGTAAGTTGAGGTTTGGAGGTCTGCTGAAGCAGGTTTTGGGTGGGTGAGGGGGGATTTTTGGAATGAGGTTTCTCATCTCGGGGCAAGCTCGAAGTAAGTCGTAACCTTGTCGCAGGACTCGGTTGATGGATTCCAAACCCGGGAAATATCGGGAAATGAAAATGACGCTATGATTTGTTTTTGAGGGTTGTGGGCTGTTGATAGGTTGATTGGGCTGTGATGTGACCTGTGAAACTTATTTGTGAACTAAATCTGGTGGGTAATTGTGGGAAACCAGGCCTTCAGATATGTTGCTAGCATACTGTTGGAGGGCCTGTTCATTGGAACATATGTGGCTCCCCTGAATACCAAGGCTGAAAGGGAGAGAGCGCTTGATGAAGTGAGGGTGGCAGCTATCGTAATGAAGCTACTTTTGTAGATTGGTGGGTTTGATATGGACAGATAAGTTGATGTAGCCATTCATGAGAGTTAGGTCGACATCCAGGAAAGTGTCATGTGTGTGGGAGTAAGTCCACATGAATTTCAGAGTGCTGGCAGTATTGATATGGGTTAGGATTATGAAAATGTCATCAATGAATCTGACCCACAAAAGGGGTTTCAATTGGGATCCAGCTAAGAATGTTCCAGCTGGCCTAAGTAGAGGTTAGCGTATGAGGGAGCCATACGAGAGCTCATAGCAGTGCCGCTGACTTGGTGGTAAAGTTTGCCCTTGAATGAAAAAAAGTAGTTGTTCAGTATTAGCTTGGCCAGGGTGATCAAGAAGGATCTGGTGGGGAGGCTATTGGGCAGATGCTGGTCTAGAAAATGTTTCATGACACTGAGCCCATGACAGTGGAGAATATTAATATATAGGGAGGTCATATCCGCCATCACTAGGAAGGAGTCAGGGGGAAGAGGTGTGGGTACCGTGGCTAGTCGGAAGAGTAAGTGTCGGGTGTCTTTGATGTCAGAGGGAAGCTGGCTGACAATGGGCTGTAGATGCTGGTCCACCAGGGCAGAGATGCACTCAGTCGGTGATCCATGTGCAGCAACTATGGGACATCCTGGGTTGCTGGGATTATGAATTTTAGAAGGAGGTATAGGAAAGGTGCGCGCAGCTTTTTGGAGTGAGGAGTGAAGCCTTGGAGTGGTCCACTAAATTGTATGTAATCTTTTATTCTCTCACTGACTGCAGGTCTGGGATCATGGTTGAGGGGGCGATAAGTATATATATATATATATATATATATATATATATATATATATATATGTATAAACAAAGGTGCTCTAAAGTGGATCAATTATACATTACCAAGGATGAAGTATGGCGCGGCGTTGAAAAATGGAAAAACACGAACGCATATAGAGCCTCTGGATTTCCTAGTAAGAGAGTTTCCACAAACTACGTGGCTCAGTCTGGGTGGGGGGGGGGGGGGGGTTTGGGTAGAAAGCTACATTGGCTACCCATGGAGGAAGGTGGTTCGCAGCCAAGCCACGTAGCTTTTCATTTACATTACTTGTCACAGTTAAAATAAGGTACAGGACACACAATAGTATGCGAATATTTATTTCCGTAATTTTATTATCTCCGTGTGTAATTTGCTGTAGACTGACAAGAAAAAACAATACAAAATGTCTTCTGGATTCAATAGGGAAGAAAGCTACATGCTATGCAGATGGAGGGGGGGGGGGGGGCGGATAGATGCAAAAGTCGTGTCAGGCTACATGGGGAGGGAAGTGGGTTCAGAGGAGGCTAAAATGGGGCTATGTAGTTTATGAACACTCCCTAAGATGGGAAAGACCGTGTTGTCAGACTAGGAATTGGCTGAGGTTAGGAGAATTACTGAAGTATGTCCTTGGAGCATCGGATAGGATTGTGGAGAAAAGGGATCTCATTTCTGGAAGGGCTCAAAGGAAATCATAACATTGCCCAGGGACTAATTGATTGATTCCAGCCTTGGAAAGCAGTGAATGACAAGGACTGGACTGTGGTGGGTCCTTGCGGGTTTTGGATGGTTGACAGCCAAATTTGATTGTTATGTGGCATGCATAAGTTGTTTTTTAACTAAATTTGGTAGGTAGTTGTGGGATATTAGAGCTTGGAAGATGTTTCCAGAATGAAGTGTGAGGGCCAGTGTGGGCCAGGGTTGTGAGGAACAATGTGCTGTGGAGGCTATTGGGAGGGCACTGATACATAAAATGTTTCACTGTACTAAATCCAAGGCAGTGGGGAATTTTAATGTATAAGGATGTCACATCAATCGTTACCAAGATGCAGTTGGAGGAAAGAGGTGTGGGCACTAGTAGAAAGATGGGGTAGGAAGTGTTGTATATGTCTGATGTGAGAGGGAAGCTGGCTGACTGTGCTGTAGTTATTGGTCCACCAATACAAAAACATGTTCAGGCAGAAAACCATAAGTAGCGATTATGGGACATATAAAATCTACAAAAATAATAACTCTATTTTTCAATCAAGTTTCCTTATTACTTTTGTGAAACTGTCTTTGAGCTAGTATATACAAATAGAAAAAAAATCTGGTTAAAACAAAATATGTTAGACCTACAAAAATTCAATATTATCAACCAAAAACAAAATGAATGGCATTCATCAACAGATTCATAAAATTTCTTACAATTGATAGTTATGGTAATATTATGAATTATTTGCTGAGGTATCAACTTTGTTAAAATAACTCAATTATTTTGTAAAGATGTTCAGAATGATCATTAGAGCTTCCTCTAGGAGGATACAAATCAAGAATTTTTCAAAATTAAGAGGGTAGGATTACATTTTTCTAATGATTTTTCCTCAAAACCTAGTAAAATTTGTGGAAACAAAGAAAAATTCCACCCATTTTCAGATTTGGAGAATTTCCAGATTCATTTGATATGCATGAAGATAACATAAAACAAAGTTTTTCTTACAGCCCTCACAAAATCCCCAACATTTATTTTTATCCCCAGGATTTCCCTAAGTTTAAACTATAACTATGTTAAGGTTAGTAAGAACAATTACAGAGCAATTACAAACATCTATAAGTTAAAGAGTTTAAAGGTGTCAGAATATAATAGACGAACGAATGAAGTGTCAGAATATAATAGACGAACGAATGAATGATTCAATGAGAGTTTTGATTTTCGTTCAGAATTTGAAAAGGTTTAAAAATAGCAGAATGCTGTCAGAAACTTATATTTATTCGTGATGATAATTTCTTTTTATTAGTAACAAAATATGAGGTAAATTCAGTTTTTCATTCTAAAATTCTAGACTTAGGATTAAGTGGTAAAACGGTACAACAAGAGCCCGACTGCAAAGAATGAAAAATATGTATTAAAATGAAAAGTATATAAATGTATGGATTACTTTCTCGATAACACAACGCAATTGAAACTGTAGCAGAATGTCTCATATTCCAATTTTTATCTTTCTGTACAAAAAAATGAAGAAAAAGTACAACAGCTTGAAATACACATAATCTCTCCCCTGCATATCTTAACTGAGGTAAATGATGATTTCCTGCTTTCCCTAATACTCTTAAATAATATGCGTTGTCTGGAGACTGTGTGCTCCTCGATAGCTATTTGCTAAAAACGGTCATGTGCCAGCCATAACTCGCGAATTAACAGCCACCATAAAGTTACAATTGTACCTTTGTTTAAATTTACATTTTGCTTTTTGTTTATTTATGACTAGATGCAGAAATTAATGTAACGAGAAGGGTATTCAATGTTTACGCTATATTATCTGTATCAGTTATAAGAACTAGGTTAAAGCATAACCTAGGAATTTTTTTAGAAGAAGATAAGAAACAATGAAGTTTATTAAAAACTCAGAGAAAGTTTACAAGAAACGTACTTAATCCCGAAATGTATCATTCAAATAAATAAGTTATCCATCTCCGTCATTTAAAATAAAATGCATTTATTTTTAAAAAATCCTAGCCAAACACAGGGTGTCCACTATGAATCTCACACCTTTCATTTGGCTTCCAAAAATTAACAAATGGAAGTAGGTTGGTAACATGCATTGCAATATGTAGAGAAACTGTGGAAGTTTTGTTGACTATTTTTGAAAACCCAAGCAAGAGGTTGTAGGTGGCACTGCAGTAGTATAACTGAAAATGGTGTCACTGCAAGAGCGAGCACAAGTTATTTGGTGGAACACGAGAACAAATTCAGTGATTCAAGTGCAACGCAATTCTCGCCACGTGTTCAAGAAGGACCCACCATCACAGAACACCATTAAGAAATGGAAACAGCACTTTTTGGGCAACGGCAAGTGTGAAGTAATTGCATGGTGGCGGTAATGAGCACGTATCAGAGGAGCTTGTAGCAGCAGTGAGACAGGCGTTTGAACAAAGTCCACCAAGTCTATTCGACAAGCGGCATGAAAACTGAAGTCCACTGTACATAAGGTACTGCATCACTCTCTTTGGTTTCATTGAACTGAAAACAGATGATGGTGATACGAGGCAGGTATTTGCTATTGACATGTTACATCACACTGATGAACACCCAACATTTTTAACTCTCATTGTTTTCTCTGATGAGGCCACATTTCATTTATCAGGCAAAGTAAACACACACAATGCATATATTTGGCGATCACAAAACCCACACTACATTGTGGAACACATTCATAACAGCCCAAAATTAAATGTGTGGTGCAGATTGATGCACAATTTGACCATTTTCTGTTGAAAAAATTCTGGGGCAGTACATGTTGAAACAATTTGTTATTCCTCAGTTAATGCATTTGCAGCCGAACGTCATTTTTCAACAGGATGGCGCCTCTCCGCATTGAAGCCTGACCATTCGAGAATTTCTTGACACCCAATTTCCCAGCTGCTGGATTGAGCTTGGTGGACCGACAAGTTGGTCACCTCGATCACCAGATATTAACCCTCCAGACTTCTTCTTGTGGGGATATGTGAAGGGCAAAGTGTATACAGGCCACAAAATTCATCAAGAGTTTTGTGGCCACATACAAGATGCTGTCACTTCCGTTACACCCGAGATGCTACGTAAAACCTGGCAGGAACTTGAATTCAGGCTAGATGTTCTTCGTGCAATGAGAGGATCTCATGTAGAGGTGTACTGATTTTTTAAATAAAACTTGGTGAGTTACTCTTGAAATTACATGCATTGTTTTCTTTTTACTCTAAGAAGTATGAAATATAAAGCAATTTCAAATGTGTCAGGTTCATGGTGGACACCCTGTAATCTCATAATCTAACTAGAGTAAGGTACGCATGTCACAAAAGACATTATTACAAATTATTCTTATTTGTTTTTCTTACAAGATTTTCCAGAATAAATTCCTATTGCCATCATAGATGACACCCTAGTTTTGATAGCTATTAAATGAGACTTAAGTTTACCTTTTTACATAGAGTTAAATCATCAAGGATATGATTATGTAAATGCGATTTGAAACTCAATTTATTAATCACAATTCGACAACGATATTCTTGCCGCAAAATAATAGCAACCAGATATATTATAAATTAGAGATTATGTACACAGTTTAATACATACACAACTACTACAAAATTAATTGCCATAATACAGTTATAAAGTTTGTTTTTCGTAGCATTTTATTATTAAAAAAAAGTGGAAAAATATTTTGACTGAAAAAACTTGGAACTATGACAACTATGACTACTTTTCAGTAACATGTCGCTAATGAAAGTAACATTTAAGAAACCTAAATTTCTCACCATCTCTACTATAACCACGACTGCCAAATTTCATTCTGGCCTAGGCTAAATTTCAATTTAATACAAACTTTCGCTAATGTTGCTGCTTGATTAGAAGTTTATTTATTATAGTTTAATGCTTTTTACATATTTTACTGACCACTTTGTTAGTGGCCTTTGTTCACGTTAAATTTAAGTGAGTTATTAGGTTATTTAAAGTGGATATGAGGCCAAAAATGTTGCCGAATCAAGTATTTCTTCGAAGTTGTTCAACTATTTAATAATCTGGAATCTGTGTAATTTCTCTGGCTGTTACAGAAACTATGACCAAGATTACATTATGAATGTTTTACCAGATTCAATAAAAAACAACATGATGATTTAGGACAGTGATTAAAAAAAAAAATAAAAAAAAAATAAAAAAAAGTAAAAAATGTGAGGAGAGGATGTGTTGTTCATTTTCTTGCGAGCGAGTCTGAGTCAATGTGAATTTTGTTTACCTGCCACATTACCTGTTGTGAAAGAAGCAGCAAAAAAGCGAGGGGTAAAACATGATTTTACTATGTAGAAAGGTATTTTTTATCACAATCAATGAGGTGGTTATTAGAATGCATTTGTCACTAGCCACAAACGCTGTCCGTGTAATGGGCTTTACCCTAGTGTTTTATAATTACACCTCTATGGTGACCCATAGGCTCACCTTATGGAGAAAGAAGTATTTCTTAAGTATGAACTGAGGATGGTGAGTTTATACGGTTAGGAAGCGCAGACAGAGGCATTGACAGAGAATTTAGAGTGCTGACAGCAAGTAAAAAATTGGAAATGGTTGATCTACATATAAAAGAAGACCACATTAACAGGGTTCATTACTGGTCTACCATTGACCCTCCACTTTAAGAAATGTAGCAGGTGGTCGATGTTAAAGCCTCACGCACTGATCTCATTGCGTTATCTCGATTTGATGACAACCAGTCATTGTAGAAGGGAGCAGATGCTAATTATACATGCCAGTGGTAGTAGCTGTTTGTTGGCAGCCACAAACAGTAGCAGATTGATATTACTAACAGGTGGGTCTACTATGAGTGGCTATGAATGCCATAGTTTCTTGAGAGGCCACAAATTCATCATAAATAGTGGCCCAGGGTCATCCACATTGTCTACACATAGGGTTAACTGGGGTCTGACAAGCACCCACACCCATAAACTCATTTGCCACTTTCAAAGCTATGGTATAGCCAAGCAGTCATCATATAATTAAACACTTTGTCAGGTCTAACACTCAGTCTTCAATATTAACCGTACTGTATATAATTCATATACCTTGCACAGAACTGTAGTGACTGATTTGTCGGATGGCTGTGTGTATAGTCTGTACTCAGTCACTATAGCTAAGACTTGCGATGTACTCTTCTTCCGCTACGCTGTTAGTCTTCTTTGCTTGTCTGACACCTAAAAATGTTAACTGTGGGCTGCATGGGAACGGAGAACATACGGCCTGCATTCGTTGAATGAAATACTGAAGTCGTTAACTGATGTTTATTGCAACACTGGATACTTGGTTACAAGGAAAATACATCTGCAACTTCACGCGAACGTAATGCCAGCAAACTAGGTATGTTGTAGGAAATATCCTACGACATGTGGAAACGAGAATCTTGGCGGGAATCGCGTCCGATCGGTCTCGCCCGAGGCCGAGCTGTCGCTCCAAGAGATCACACACGAATGTGTAAAAGTTACAGGTCGTCTCTCAAGGTGACTTTCGCCACGCGAGCTATTCTTTCACGCGCGTAAAATTCATGCTGAGCAATGACAGAACATCCGCTCGGCTTCTGCGGCACATACGACTCGCTCGGACTCGACAACTAAAATACAAGATTTTTAATATAATAAAATGCGTCCCTTATAGAACTATATTCATGCAGTGCATCAAAGTAAACAATGTTAATATGATGCATTATTCTGGAGTTATTTCATTCTGTTTCTTCTATCATGAATATTTCTAATATATCTCAGATAAACGTTCGAACTCAATTCTTACACAGTCCCTCTTTCCTCTAATTGATTCTGTCAATGTTAGAGCTGGCTGGCAGGGTCAAAACATCTCTGTTTAACTTTGTCAGTCTAATTTAAAATTTAATTAACCAGGTATAATTTTTTTTTTTACTTTCTCATTTCAGTAAAAAAAGGTAAGAAGTTTAGGCTAAGTATCCAAAGTTAATGGGAAAATCATAGGTTAAATGTCAATTCTGAAACAATCATAGGTGTACAACTTTATCAGCAATTGTGTTTCAGAATTTTTGTCAAGAGGGAAAAAAAGAATACTTTACAAATACTTACCCTCAGAGAAAATGGCTGATTGAAATCTATCCTCATTGTACCATAATTTGAGCTCAGAACTGACCATATACCACGAATGGCACTTGTAAATGTTTCCATCTGTTTTGATTGACCAAGAAGTTCCCTAACAAAATTTCCATCCACCAGTTTCTCATAATTTACACTCACTGGCACAAGCAAGGCATCTTCAATCGTTCCATCCATGTATGCATCAACTATTACACTCAAAAGTCCTCCTGAAATACAGTTCCCCATTATTATTTGATTTCATACCTCTGCATAACCACAAAGAATGACATTCTGATTACATGGTATTAATAACTTGTAAACAAAGAAAGATATTTCAGGCAGGGTGCAAAAGTATTTCACTGTTCACTTAATTAACTGTTGCTTATTGAATACATAAGGTAGCTCATTTGTATGCAATTCTTGTTTAGTTTGTTATTGTAAATCAACAAGACTTTATGCTATGAAGAATGAAAAAAGTACTATGACACACATGTGCTCTCAAAATACGCATTTTTGAATACTGAAAATTCCTTAAAGAGGTTTAAGGAATTTTCAGTATTCAAAAATTCTTCTGCCTAAAAATAATACTAAAAAAAGGATCTGATGGTTGTTCTGAGTTATGTGCAGGTACAAGTACTGACCTATTAGAGTTATTCTGCATACAATGTAATGAATGTGAAATAGATGTGTATCCAATCATGGAACAACAATACTATTACATTACTTAGAAAATAAATTGTGAAACCATCGATATTTGTGAAAGTCTTGGGACACAATATGGAGATGAAACATTGTCAGAAACAAGCATGCATAAATTGAAAAAAAGTATTCAAAAATATCTAAAAGCATGCCAAAAATTAACCACTTCTCTTACAACAAAAGAACTATTTCCCAAGGAGTACACAGGTTTCTGGAAAGATGGACACAACATTCTGAAACACTAAAGAGGGAGTGGTGAGGGGATGTTGAAAACTGGTATAAAGTAAATTCATATGGTTTCATAACCTGGTGACACAAGTTTTGATTTGTCATGCATTGTAGCCCTGTAATGTCTGGACACAAGGTTTAACATGGAATGTAATATACACATATGAAGAAAGCTAAGCATGTAAAAATTCCTGGCCACACTAGCCCTTAATTTATAAGTCAAGTGCTTTTAGCACTGACCTCACTGGGGATCAAAAGATCTCTGGTTTGAATCATGGTCTCGGCTGGAATTTTTACGGACCATAAAACTAATGCAAATTTTGTAGCGTGTAAATTTTTGTTTTTTTTTTTTTTTTTTTTTTTTTTTTTTTTTTTTTTTTTTTTTTTTTTTTTTGCAATTGAATAATTAATTGATTTCAAGGTAACTTTCACCTCTGGTAAGGCTTTGTTTTGTGAAGCATTGTAAGATACTCTGTGGTTCAGATTCCATGTTAAACTTTAAGTCCCCCTTACCGTATAGGGTAAGTTTAGATGGTTGTGACAAGAGGTTTATTGTGCAGCCACCTAGAAATCAAGTCATTAATTCATTAAAGCTACAGAAAATTAAATTATTTAAATTACTTTTTCTATAAATAATGAATTTAAATTTGCTTTATTTTTTCATGCTTGATTTTAACTCTACAATTCCTGCCTCTAATTACAATCTATTTTACGATTTGTTTTACTCTCTTCCATATTGTTAATCATCTTTACTGTCTCTCAACATACTGCCATGAAATAACCAAGATAAACTCATTCTCTCTCTGTATGTATGAGGGAGAGTGACACACAAGTAAAAGTGTTATGTATTATATCATCTACCTATTAACTATAACAAAGATTATGATGTTTAACAACATTATGATGTTGAAAATATACCTTTCGGAAAACAGGGCTTTCCTGTCCTAGTTCTACCACCCTCAATGAAGAACTCCATGTTATGTCCTGCCCTTAGACACTCCATCATGTACGTATGTAACACTGCCCTGTACACAATATCACGGCGACCCATCACTGGATCCATTCGTCTCTTGATATAAAATGCGCCTAGCCCTCTTAACAGCCAGCTGTAAGACAAAAATAATCATTCATTTCTAAATCAATCTTAAATAAATTAAATTGGTACATACAAAACATTAAATATGTTTCACTACATTCATATAGCTTCAGCATCAAAAAGAATAATAATAATAAGAAGAAAGATAGAAATAAACATAAAGTTAAAGAAACGTTCTTTAATACCTAGGCAAATAAAATAAACTATTTTAGTTATAAAGTCAAATTTCATTTATTTTCAATTATTGTTGAAAAAATCATTCTTTTATTTCCATTAGGCATAGTTGTGTGCAAGTTAGGATCAAATGACGCAAGAATTTACAGTTTTTAAACAATTTTACTTTCCCAGTGTAAGTAGTATAGCTAGTGGTAGTAGTTCTGATGTCAAATGGTTTGCAACAACTAAAATTGATCTTCATAAACCATACTGCTGTAAATTAATCTCATCAAAATTTAATTTTAAGTGAGAGTTAAGGAGTTTGTGACTATAAGGTAGTGAGTTATAATTTTAGCCATATTTGACATTAATGATTAGAGTCGTGCAAATGCTGTCTAGTCTCGGTCGGTTTATGGTTGGCAACATGACGCCACCAGTCAAGTGCTGGAAATACAGTGCATAGAACCAAGCCTGGATGCAAGTTCGAGCTTAGTAGTAGGCTCGGCCTATTATTCATATGCTAATTGTGATGAAGTGATAAATAACTTTAAAATTGAAGTATGTGTGTTCTTATTATTATTTTCTATGTGTTATTGTATTTTTTTATGACAGTATATGTATACCTCAAGAAAATTCAGATACTTAAAGATTGGACACTACACTATGTTAATGAAAAAGTAAAAATCATCAGATTGCACCACATTTCAACATATCTGTGGTGATTGTTGAGTTATCCAAATATGCTCTCTGCAGAAGAAAGAATAGCTGTAATGACCACATTAGAATGATGTGGTTTATATTATGCTTCTTGAGCATGTTTAACTATGTATCTTATGGCCTCCAATTCAAATCAACCTGAAGTAAATGTCTCTTGTCTCCAACAATAAAATGTAAACTTGAATTTCTTAAATATAGGAGCACGAATGTCACCCGAGGAAAGACGGACGAAGTTCAACACTACATAAGTTTTATTTATTCTCTAACGATGACAGTGAAGAAGACAATCTACTTACTAGGTAGATATTTAGAGCAAAAAAGTAACCTAAAGTGTTAAAAATTATTACAGCACAAGTGCTGCAAGCAAGTGGACTTTCAGCAAATCCGTTTTCATCATTTCAGAAAAATTTTCCCCTAATCAAATGGTTGATCTTGTTGTTATTTACAGTCATGTAAGAGAGTGATTTCAGTTATGTCATTAAAGTGTATTCAATGTCATACATTGATATAAATAAGACATCACATATATTTGAAGCATACATATATGTCATAATCCATTAAATATGGATTCAGGGCATATCAGTAACAATAGGTAACTTATTAATAATATGGTTATCATTATATTTAGTTCTGATTTCACAGTTGTAATACTTTTGTTACATACATTTATCAAACACTGTACACAGTATATCTATGGCAGCTCAGATGACAGAACAATCCAAAACATTGATAGTAGTCTTTGATATACTGTAGTTTTGAAAGTACCACTTCCGAACCAGCTTGTTCCGTTGTCTCTTACCTCCACCCTGAAGAGGACACTGTACACCATTTCTACATTACCTTCATTGTCCACGGAACCTACATTTGTCCACCAAGCTTACATTTTTCCACCAAGCCTGGGCGAGCTCCAGTGTCACAGCTGGCCCCAGTAGTGGAGAGAACCCGCCATAGAAATAACGGAGCAAGTCCGAGTGTGAAAAGACAGCAATTAGCACAACATTATTAATGATCCATTATCAACAGACAATCCTTTGGGGATTTTGTGCTCCAGAAGAGGAAGTATATCAACCAAGATCAACATTAATAACCAAACTCAACAGTTAACAACCAATTTAATTCACTGATGAAAAAACTGAATCTAAATGAAAATATTGCTTTTTTTTCAGGATGACTCCTCCCAACAAAATAAGATGAGGTATTCACTGAAATATCACATCATCATCATCATTATCAACATCAATTTTTCACTCCTGCAAATTGGATGTGGTAATGATCATGCCTCTTCCACAATTTCCTGCCTTCCTTTCAATATCTTCCCCAATCACAACCACGATTGGTCATCTCTTTTTTTATTTGCTTCATCCAACTACGTTGTGGTCTTCCTCTAAGACATTGTCCAATAATTGATTTTGATTTCTCAAAATACGCTTTAGATTAGAGGTTTTTAAAGTTTATGTTTCTACGCTTTTTTTATATTATAATCTTGAAGCCTCTCCCCTCCAACATCTTTATTTCATAACTAGCTGACCCGGTGAACTACATCACCTACATCATAATGTATAACGTATTGAGATGGCAACACCTGACATTACCGATCAAAAACTCTTTATTGTCATGACTGTACAATAGTATCTCTTTTGTGCACATCACGGTTTATGCAGTTGTTCTACTACAGACACTTATGTCAACAAATAAGATGCCTACAATTTTTTTTTTCGGTTTGTAATATAACATGCATTGCCCGTTTTGCAAAAAGTGGATCGAGAGGCAGGACAACCGAAGTTCATGACCTGAAACTAGTGAGCGTAATGGTTCTGGTGATGGGACCAATTGTGGCAATCTTACTTACCACCAGCAAAACATAATCCAGTAGATTCACCGCTGTATTTTAACGCTTTACAATATTGACAAATGGTTGTCATTTCTCCAATTGTTACGGATTTGTCGGCACAATAATCTATTTCCGGGTTGTAGTGGAATGCTACTCGTTCCACGTTTACAGGAGTACCGCGTCTGTGGAATCGCTCTATTTCGTTGTGTCATGCTCGCTGATGTTGTGTTTGGTGTGTCCGAACTCATTCCATTCTAAGCCTATCTACTACATTATTATTCACTGTGGAACGCAATTTTGCCATACCAATACGAATGTTATCATTATCTGTCTCTTGCTGGTCTTCAGTGCAGTTTGCACGTGAGGTAGCTCGTCGCACATTTGATTGACTTCGATGACCCAAGTCAGGTCGTCTTCTCCTTGGCATTTTAAAACAATAGCAGTAAATACATTTCTCGCGCACTGACAAACTTCCAAGTGACACTATTTTGTATTTCTAAAATCTAAATACACGATAATCCAAATGTTGTGGATATATGTTAAAGCGCTTGCGTCAAAATGTGATCGCTGTGAACGGAACGCATTACTGAGTAATCAACACTGAGGTACGGAATGTTCTAAAGAAGACTGAAGCTTTGTATCGTTAAAATAAAACACAATATCGTATTGTAGATAGTGTTTTATTTCACGATAGTCAATTGTTTAAGGCATGCAGCGTTGCCAGAGAACAGTTTGTATTGGAAAAGAACAGCCGACATTAGGTCAAAACGAAGGTCACGGATATCTTAGTGGCAATCAGCTGGCCATATTGCGCGGAGAAAAGTCAAAGATGGACAAAAATAGTGTTAGAATGGAGTCCAAAAGATCACCACAAACCGAGACCGATGGGTTAAAGACATTCGCAGGGCTTTAGGAATTAACTGGCAGAAGATCACCCAAGATCGCAATGCTTTGCTATTGCTAGACTTGAGTACACATATAGATTAAATGAATACA
The DNA here is from genome assembly GCA_031002005.1 of Vandiemenella viatica. NCBI lineage: Eukaryota > Metazoa > Arthropoda > Insecta > Orthoptera > Morabidae > Vandiemenella > Vandiemenella viatica. Next base: position 97,961,197 of record CM061920.1, on the reverse strand, counting down.
TTTGAAAGTTTGTATTTAAATTTTAATTACTGTTTCATTCAATTTGTACAATGGTCTTGGATATGCAATGTTTTTGGTGAGCCCAGGTACACTGGCTGAAATTAAGGGGATATAAAGGGGAAAAGGGGTTGCATTTTTGGAAACAATATTTAGGCAGTATTTTTCTGTATATTTTATAGTATATGTGTGCAAATTTCCTTCAAAATTGGATTATATCTGTGGGTTTGTGTAAATTGGGGGATGTAAAGGTACGTGTGCAAATTTTGGTGGAAATCGGACAAAACCAGTTTGGTTGTTTAAATTATGGGGTGTTATGAGGAAGAGGAGGTGGTTTTTTGGAAATTTTATTTCGTAGGAACCACCTCCAAAACGCTCTCAACAACTCACAAAAGTTTCATCGTAATCAGATGAATGGTTTAGGAGTGCATAGCGGATAAACAAACTCACATTGATTTTTATATATAAGATTAAATTGTCATTTTCAGTATTTTCCTCGCAATTTTTCCATTTTTTTCTCACTGTTTAAACCTTCCCTAAACTCCCACAAATATTTCAAGATCAAAATTAACCAAATCGGTCCTGCCATTCCCGGGTTTAAGTGAGACAAACGAACAGCAAATCATTTTTATATATAAAGATACATATCATTCATTCTTCTTAAAGCTGTATTATCAGAGTGGTATTTGTAGCAAGCATTTGCATATGATTTGCTGAACATAATTGTAACCATTTCTATAGCTGCTGGCAGAATTAGTATCAATTTTTCACTGAATGAGATTCTCACAAAAATTAAAGGAAGAATTTTGAGAGGGTTTCATACAATGTACACTCCATGATCCCAGGAATAGAATAAGGGGTTTTCTTTTCTAATGTGATGTTGAGAAGCTGAGAAATTATGATAAAAGTGTCCACAAATTAGAATCTATTTAAAATTTTATTATTATTTCAGCTTACAAGTGGCATCTATTATTCAGAAGAATTGTATGTGTGAGTGTTAACTGTGACAATCATTTTTAAGAGAGAGGTCCGTAACAGTCCACATGAACAAAGTTGCATGCAATAGTTATTGATAAACATAAGAAATTATAAATGAATGTAATTTTTCTTGGCGTTGTTAATTTATAACATTTATAACATTGTGCATTAATAACAATATTACTCGGTTTGTTTCCTGAGAAACGTTTATAAATAAGAAATTATATTTTCTTGTCTTAGTATTGTTACTAGTTGCTTGTATTCCTACTACATTCACTTGTGTCAGCATCAGTAACTTCATCACTATCTTCATTATTAGTGTATTTTCTCTTGTAACTAGTAAAAAATAGTAACCAGAAAAAATATTTATCCATCCATCTCAAAATAAAAATGTTATGATTATATATTTTAAATTATTAATGATTATTATTAGTAGGTAATCATTCCAGAAACAATAAAAACACAATAGTATGCCATAGAAATGCTTTTGTTAACAATAGCTGCAAGTGACATATCAATCTTAGGTTATCGTTTTTTTGTTTTTTTTTTTGGGGGGGGGGGGGGGGTTGGCTTATTGGACTTTGTATTTCTCTATAGCCTTGATTTCGGTCGCCAGAGATACATGCCCCATTTTAACTCGTTCAGAACTTTAATCTTCAAACTTATTAACTTAATTTCTTCTATTTGAATAACAACAAACTTCCATATGACTTCTTTCAATTTATTAAAGTAGCATTCAATTGATATGTATCTGAATATATAAGGTTCTTTGCTCACAGTAACGGTTTATCATCAACTCAAATGCACACACATACTACCTCGCTCGCTCTCTGTTTGTTACTTGGTTGTTTCCATGATTACTAATTTCTCTCAGAGTAACCTTAAGCCTTCTGTAATTTCTCCACGAAACTCATTATGCTACAGTTACTGGTTTCATCGCTGCAGTGACTAGCAGCTCAAATGGTTGTCTGCCTGTAAATTATGCATTTATACTATGCCGAAATCCTTCAATTGCACTTCAGCTACAAGTGATATTTGAATTTGAGCTTCCAGTGCCTAGCAATTCTAGTAGCTGTTTTATAAAATATTCAATTGTAAACTGCAAGTCATTCAGTTTCCAATAGGTGGTGGTGAAAGGTTTAAAATATGAAATCATAGATTATAAAGTTCAATGTTACATTATGAAAGTTGATTTATATGTATACATTTTCATTCATATATGTCGTCTTCTGAGAATCGCAATTCTATTTAACTTTACACGCTTCCATTTGTGCTAACCAGCACCTTCCCAGGAAGACTCGACTCACAGTTTAGAAACCTATTTTTCACACTTCTCATCATGTGCCCAACACATCTCAGTCTTCATTCTACTTTTTGTAGTCCTATTTCAAGTCAGACTGATTTGCTTCTGATTCTGCCTTCTGCATGCTTGAGCTGAAGAATTTCATATCAGTCACCTGTTGTCCTTTCTAATAAGTTTGACAGCCTCTAATCCAAGACTGCACAACCGAATTTGGAGATAGGCCACCATTTTTCAGCTCTTAGCCTGCAAGCCACAATTTAGATTCTAAGTTAGCCTGCAGGCCACATAATACTTGCTTATAGTTACAGTAGATATTTTCAAATAACAAAGATATAAGTAACTCAGTTTCATTACAATCAAAAAGTAATAACCATCAATGAGAGTTTTTCTTCAATTTTAATAAAAAAATTAATAAATATTAATGAGACCTTTGCAGAGGTTTTTGAACTGGCAAATTCTAACTTTTTGTTATTCTTCCATCTTTCAACTAAAACAAATGCTTTTTAAGGCAATTAAGGACCTTGGGCCAAAAAAAAAAAAAAAAAAAAAAAACAGTTATCATAGCAACTAAGGATCTTTGCACAAAAAGAAAAAAAAATCACCAACCAGTTAGCATATGTTAGACCGCTGTTGCTGGTGGGCCAATTCAAATGCACTGGTGGGCTTAGGGTTGGGCAACCTTGCTCTAATCCATAGGTTAGGATGGGGAGTAGATAAGCTTTATTTATAGACTAGACGACCCGTGCGAAAATTTCGAGAATAAAATGCGATGAACAGCGAGGTTGAATGCTTGTAATATAATGAAAAGTAGAACAGTACTTTTGTAGCAAATAATTATTTTTTTAGTGTAATGGTACGCATCAAAATACTTAAAACATATAACGAAACAGTTAGAAAAATTTAAAACACTCTGTATTTACGACAAACTGTCACTGACCTTAACAGAATACAACAAACCTGAATAAAATGCAAACAACATATCAGCATCTCTGTTATATTTGTTACTGTTTGAATAAAATGTGTTTATTGGAATTGTATAGCGAAACGAAAGTGTTTCCATAACAGAAAAAAAAAAAAAATAATAATAATAATAAAAAAAAAAAAAAAAAAAAGTTTATTGACATCTCTGTGATATCTGCTGCTGCAATCTAGGGACTTGGCTCTGAACTTTCTCATACGCGCTACCACTTTAAGCACCAAGTTCCGAAAAATTCTTTCTTAATTTATGATTTTACCTAACTGGAGACCTTTAATCTTTAAAACGGTATGATATTTATCGATTACGGCTAGGTATGGAAGAATATAAATAACTCGTAAAAAAAAAAAGAAGAAGAAGAACACCCTTTACAAATATTATTGATACTTTTGCCCTTTAAGGGTCACATTGCAAAAAATTTATTTTATAAAACACGGTGTGACCAAAGCAGCCACCTTGGTCTTTAATTTATCGATTTCGGTAAGTTATCAAGCGAGGTAAAAAAAAAAAGTTTTAGAAATGATGATATTTTTACCCATTAAAGGTTGAATTTGGAGAAAACTTTTTCTTAAAATATGATGTGTTCAAAGCGGATAATTTAATATATAAAAGGATACCTCATTTATTAATTTTGGTTGGGTATCAAGGGAAATAAATAGCTCGTGACAGAAAGAGGTGTTGTAGAAATATTAATATTTTTGCCCTTTAAGGTTAGAACTTTGAAAAATTTCTTTCTTAAAATGTGGTTTAACTGAACCTAAGACCTTACGAAGCCCTCAATCTTTAAAATGATACCTCGTTTCTCAATTTTGTTTAATTATCAAGGGACATCAATGATTGGAGAGACAAAAAAATGGCATTTTAGAAATATTGATATTTACGCCCGTTAAGGGTTCAAATCAGAAAAATTCATTTCTTAAAATGTGATTTATCCACAGCAGAAACCTTAATTTTTAGAATGATAGCACTTTTATTTAATTCCGTTAGATACTAATGAAGATGGCTCGTGACACAAAAATACGTTGTAGAAAAATTTATACTTTTTCCCTTTAAGGGTTGAATCCAAAAAAAATTTCTTTCTTAAGATCTGATGTCACTAAATCTGAGACATTACTCCTCATAACCCTACTTTATTCATCGATTTTGGTTAGATATACATGGAGATAAATGGATCGAGTCACAAAAAAACGCATTTTAGAAAAATTGACATTTGTGCCCTTTAAGTGTTGAATTACGAAAAATTCCCTTCTTAAAATATATTGTTACCACGGCTGAGACCTTATTCTTTAATATGATACCTCATTTATCTATATCGGTTAGATATTATGGGAGATAAATCGATCGTGACACAAAAATATGTTATATAAACATTTATACCTTTTCCCTATAAGGGTTGAATTCCAAAAACATTTTTTCTTAAAACACGATGTCACAAAGCTGCGACATTATTCCTCATAATTCTACTTGATTTATCGATTTTGGTTAGATATCCAGGGAGATAAATGGCAGGAGAAACAAAAACGCATTTTAGAAAAATTGACATTTGTGCCCTTTAAGTGTTGAATTACGAAAAATCCCCTTCTTAAAATATATTGTTACCAATATATTGTTACCTTATTCTTTAATATGATACCTCATTTATCTATATCGGTTAAATATTAAGCGAGATAAATCGCTCGTGAGACAAAAACGCATTACCCTTTAAGGGTCGAATTCAGAAAAATTTCAGTCTTAATATATGACGTCACTAAAGCGGAGATCTTAATCTTTAAAATAATACTTCATTAAACGATTTGAGATAGGTATCCATGGAGATAAATAACTGGTAACACAGAACACAGCTTTTTAGAAATATTGACATTTTTGTCCTTTAAGGGTCGAATTCTGAAAACTTCATTTTTTAAATATGATGTGACCAAAGTGGATTCCATAAGCTTTAAAATGACACCTCATTCATTGATTTCGGTTAAATATGAAGGAAGTTACAGGCTTGTGACAAAAAAATACCTTATAGAAATAATATATATGATGCTTTCACAAGCTGAGGAAACCTTCTATCCCATATTATCTGTGAATCAAAACTGTAGAAGTCTGTAACTGTTTATAACCTCTTGCTTATTTCTGCAATTAACCTATTATCATCTGGCATAAAGCTGATGATGTGTTTAAAGATTCCCACAGTTTCAATTTCAAGCTGTCCTAATTTTAGTTTGACTGTTTTGTTTTCCATGCTAGTTACCAAACACACAGTTCTGATTTCAAACGTTTTTAATCAAAAACTATCTATCCACCAGTCAAGCAATTGTTGCAGTTCTTTTTCACACTCCCTACAAATCATAACAATATCTGTAAAAACTATGGCATTAATGTTTTTGTCTTTCACTCAACCAGCTAAACAATTTCACACAAAATACTTATGAAAACTTCCATGCTGCATTGAATGAGTGTGCTTGCAAGCAACTCTCAGCATTTAACAATGCCTTGTTGTATATCCTTCTTAATTAATACTCCCAAATGTGGTGGCAATGGTCGTAAGCCTTTTATATCAAGAAATATGAATATGACTAGTTTGCTTCTTTCACAGCATTTCTAAAAAGCATGCTCGAAGCTAAAATAAAATCTATAGAGCGTGAGTCAGATCTAAATCCATTTTGCTCTTCTTTTAGTTTGATGTAACCATTTTCCTCATATTTTGTTGCTAAAAAGATTCACAAATCCTGAGACCATGAGAGAAATGTGCTCGAGCATAGTTTTACTAAATCTACCCTTTTTTATATATTTAAAAAAAGTGAATAATCAATACCTAGTTTAAATGTCTGGTATTCTATTCTTCTTTGAAATGGCTCTTATTACTTTCTACATCTAGTGTGGCAATTCTCAATCTGTGATACATGAAGATGGGACAGGTGGTTTGCAGGCAGAACAGTAAAAATTGAATTAAAAATTTCATAACAAAAAAATTAATTAATAAAAAATTTTCACACAGGATGGGTACATTAAGAGAGATGAGTCATAAACCTATCAACCAAACTTTCAAAAAACCATAAATATTTCAACTATCAGACAAAAATCTGGTATTTTCAGGATATGACCTAACTGTTACTATAGTAAAATATGTTACCAGAGAGTAGTGTTCCCTTAAGTTATTCCCTTATCTTGTTGTAAGCATGTCTTAAGACACCATGGTACATGGCAATAACAATTGGTAAAGTTTCTTAATAATTACATATAGGTAAAACAAATGGATAATGGAAACAAAGAAACTACCATGAGGCACTGAAAAGAAGATAGGATAGGGAAAAAAACAGATACCCGTCATTTATCACAGATTAAGGCAGGTGGGCGAGACGAACACGTAAAAACACAAATGCACAATATTTCAGCATGAGCCTTAATCATGTGAGAGGCAAGACATAAGGCAGGGGGAAAGATGTGGTCACATCCCGACCAGCCACATGAATAGGTAAAACAATTAGGCCTGTAAAAGTTAGTGGTCTTTAGAATTATTTTGTAATATTAATTGGTGTATGAATGAGAAGTAATGCATGGAAGGGAAAAGATGGCCATGACCACAAGCTGGCACTTGATTTCAGGCACAAGGATGTAGGAAGATTCTCTTTTTTTAGGTAAGGGTGTCAGGGATTGGAATAAGTTACCAACAGAAATGATGAATAATTGACCAAAAATGTTGAAAGAATTTAAAGTTAAAATTTGTAAAAGGCAAATGTCGGTGGGTGCAGGAAAAGGGGGAAAATGGGAGTGTAGGGAAATTTCCACCGGGGGTTGCACTCCATCACAATTTAATTAAATACAGAGTGTCCACAAATGAATATCGGGGTTTTAATGCTTTATAAGATTTATTACTGAAGTGAACTACACTTAACGGTTCCTTGAAGTTTATTACTCGGTACACAATACAACAGGTAAACCATAAACAAATGTAGGTACAGTTATCAGAAGACCGTCGAGAATTTCAGCCTGGTCCTGATCCGGGGTAGAGTGACGGCTTCTACTTCTCGCGAACTTCCGGTGGTCTTCTGTAGTTGACGCTGGTTCAGCGGTCAGGCTGGAACTGGCGGTGGAGCGGCCGGCTACGCTTATATAGGCGGCCTGGCGCAGGAATTCCGTTGTGTGGTAGTACGGCGACCTCTGTAAGAAATAGTCCCACTCAGCTTCTAGATGATTCTATTTGTTTTCCTGGCTTGTTTTGATGCCTCTGCGCCTGTTTGGAGTCGTATATGTATCCCGGCGTGCAGGCGCGTTGTGTGTGAGGTCTGCCTGGCAGGGGCCTTTACTGGCAGACTGAACATACCTCCCTCCCGGGGGGGGGGGGGGGGGGGAAGCGATGTCTGCGACATCTGCGACGTCTGCGAGGTCGTCTGCCGCGGCGCCCTGGAGCAGACTATGAAGGCTACCTCCAGGGGAGTACGGAGCTGTTCCCCTGGCGATGCGTGCCGACCTGCGTCGTGGTGCAGGTTGTGGTGGAGGTACTTGTGGAGCTAACGGCATCGGTTCGTCGGCGTCGATGGCCGGGGGCTGTACGGGGGGCGCTGAAGATGGTCCCCGCAGGTGGTCGAGAGGCTGCGGCTGAAGGGTGTCGGAGCGACCGACAGGTTGTGGCGTCGTTGGTGGCGCTGTAACTGTCCCTGAGCAACGGTTAGACGGCAGGAGTGGTGGAGGTGGCAGGGAAGGAGAGGAAGAAGTGGATGGCCGTGCCGTGGTGGAAGAGGACGGTGCCGTGGGGTAGCGGGGACGTAGTTGGTTTTGATGGCGTCGCACTATCCGGCCATCCAGGCTGACGTCGAACAGTTGGCGGCCCCGGGGCCGCTGGATGACCCCCGGAAGCCAACCGGCCCGGGAGCCAAACCCGCGGGCCCAGACTAGGGAGCCCGGGGTGAAACGGAATGGGCCCGAAGGTACCTGTACTTTGGGCGGGGGTAAGAGGAGATGGAGGAGAGTGCTAGGTTGGCGGCCATGCAGCAATTCCGCCGGGCTTTTGGCCCCCACTGGAGTGGTTCGATAGGAACTGAGGAAGAGTGTCAATGCCTCTTCGAGTTTGTGACTTGTGGTGTATTTGGTCATTTGGGTTTTGAATGTTCTGACTAGCCAACGCCTCCCCGTTAGATTGGGGGTGGAAGGGCGGGGTGAGGAGGTGTTGGATATTGTTGGCGGTACAGAAGGATAGGAATTCCCGACTTCGAAATTGCGGTCCGTTATCTGTGACGATAGCGTATGGTAATCCTTCGATGGAAAAGATCTTCGTGAGGGCTGAAATGGTGACCTCTGTGGTGATTGTGGAGCAACGGACGACATATGGGAAGTGGGAAAAGGCATCCGTCACTAGGAGCCACTGGTGGCCTAGGAATGGGCCAGCGAAGTCGAGGTGAATGCGTTCCCAGGGTCCGGACGGTGCCGGCCAGGAAAGGAACTTTTGAGGGGGGCGGGGCAGTTGTTGGGCACAGATGGTACAGCGCCGCACCATCTCCGTGACATCCGTGGTAAGGCCGATCCAGAATACATGGCGTCTGGCAAGGGATTTGGTGCGGGCAATTCCCCAGTGTCCTTGGTGGAGAGTTTGGAGGATTGTCGGTTGTAGGGATCTCGGAACGACGACCCTCGGGGTGGAATTTGGTTCTGTGCGGAGAAGCACTCCCTCTACTACTGAGAGCTGGTGGCGGATGGAGTAGTAGAACTTGAGGTCTTGATGATGGCGTGGAGGGGAACGTGTTTGCCACCCGTGTTGGATGTGGTGTCGGATGACACGGAGGAGGGGGTCCTCCCCTGTGGCTGCTGCGACTTTTGAGGCCGTAACTGGAAATGTCTTCAGTGCTTCTTGTATGTCATCGTCGATCTGGAACACCAGAAGTTCCGACTTGTCGAAGGCAAGGTCTGGTCCCTGCGGTAGTCTGGATAAGGCGTCTGCATTGGCATGCCTGGAGGTGGTACGGAAATGCATGGTATATCTGAACTGGGACAGGAATAGTGCCCAACGCTGGATGCGGTGGGATGTTTTGGTAGGCAGACGTGTGGACGGATCAAATAGTGATAGGAGTGGCTTGTGGTCGGTAATGAGATGAAAAGAAATCCCATATAAAAGGGAATAGAATTTGGAGCAGGCAAAAACAATAGCTAGCGCCTCTTTCTCGATTTGAGAATATTTAAGCTGAGCAGCCGATAGGGCTTTGGAGATGTAAGCTACGGGGCGTTCCGTGCCATCTGGTAATTTATGAGACAGAACTGCCCCCACACCGTAATCGGATGCATCTGTGGCAAGTATCAAGGGGAGGTTTGGAGTGTATGGCATGAGGCATGCTGCGGACTTGAGCTGCTGTTTAAGGGTGTGGAATGCGGTCTCGCAAGCTGGGGTCCAACGGAACGGGACATTCTTGCGACAGAGGTGGTACAGGGGTGCTGCCACTTGTGCTGCTGAGGGTATAAATTTTCTGTAGTATGAAATCTTGCCTAAAAAAGATTTCAACTGATGTAGATCCTGAGGCCGAGGTAAGTTGGAAATAGCGTCCACATAGGAAAATGCTGGGGAAATGCCTTCCTGAGCGATGATGTGACCCAGGTAGGAAATGGATTGTTGAAAAAATTGACACTTGGAAAGGTTGCATTTCAATCCTGCAGCACGGAGGCGGAGGAAGAGTAGGCGGAGGTTGGTCATGTGTTCGGCAGCGGAGGGTCCCGTGACGACTATGTCGTCGAGATAGTTGATGCATCCCGGAATATCCTGGAGAAGTTGTTCGAGATACCGTTGAAAAATCGCTGGAGCACTGGCCAAGCCGAACATGAGCCGGTTGAGTTGGAAGAGGCCAGAGGGAGTGTTGATGACTGTGTATTGTCGGGACTAGATATCCAAAGGGATTTGAAGGTATGCTTCTGCCAGGTCAATTTTTGTGAAGTAGGTACCACCTGCTAGTTTACGGAAGAGGTCGTCCGGTCTCGGAAGTGGATAATCGTCTACCAGCAGATGCGGGTTGACGGTGGTCTTAAAGTCACCACAGAGACGTAAGCGGCGTCCTGGCTTCTGAACTATGACCAACGGCGTGGCCCAGGGGCTGAACCGCACCGGCTGGAGGATCCCTTCATCTTGGAGACGTTGAAGTTCTTCCTGAAGTGGTTGTTGAAGTGCTACGGGTACCTGGCGTGCCCGGAAGTATCGAGGCCGTACGTCCGGCCGGAGTTGGAGTGATGCTTCGAAGTCCTTTGCACAGCCGACGCCTGGTGAGAACAGGTCCTGAAACTCGGTGCAAAGGGCGTCCACTTCAGGAAAAGGAACATGCTGAGATACGAGGTGTATGTTATCCTCAATTGAAAATCCGAATAAGCGGAAAGCGTCCAGTCCAAATAAGTCTGCTGTGAGAGAACTGTTAACTACTAAAAAGGGGACTGAACGATGTACAGACTTATACATGACGTTTGCTGTGAATTGTCCCAGGAGTGCTATTTCCTGTTTGTTGTATGTCAGGAGGCGCTTGGGGGCCGGCGAGAGGGGGGGGCGAGCCAATTTGCACATAAGTAGTATAATTAAGCAATGAGACTGCTGCTCCTGTGTCGACTTGTAGGCGCAGAGGCTTGCCATTGACCGTAACGTCAATAAAAAGTTTGGATGCCGTGGAAGTGTCTACCTGATTGATATCCATAGGTGCGCCGCTCAACCTGTCTTGGTAAGACCCTGGGCGGCGTGAGCCAGGATTGGCATTGGTGGTGTTGGTGCGGCAGACGGACGCCAGGTGTCCTTCCTTGCCGCAACGTGAGCATCCAGCCCAACGATCCGGACAATTTTCCCTCTCATGTGCTGAATAACAGGCGGGGCAGGAGGGTAGGCGGAGCGGGCTGCGGCGTCGGCGCTGCGGGATCCGCTGCTGCTGCCGAGACTTGGTGCCCCTGCCGGAACGGGCCGGTTCGATGTCCTTCTGAGGAAGCGGTCCCCGGTTGTGGTGTCGGGAGGAGCGCGACTGGGAGCTCTGGATGGCGGCGACGTCCTGTGTGTCCTCTACGTCGGTTCGGATTGCGGCCACATCCGCCCAGGATTCCAGGCGGCGATCTGCGGCCGTAGATATTTCGAATTTGTAGGCAAGTTCGATGACCTGCTCCAGGGATGGGTCCTCTAACTTGAGGGCGTCATGCCGGAGTGCGGCATCTGGTGCAGCCTGTATGATGTGATCACGCACCATGTCGTCGGCGTAGGATTCGTGGGAACAACGAGTTTGAAACTTACATTTTCTGCTAAGGCCTTGGAGTTCGGCCGCCCACTGGCGATACGTCTGATCGGGCTTCTTCCGGCATTGATAGAATTTGACGCGGGCCGCGACGACATGGTACCGGCGTCTGTAGTATGCATTCAGTGTCGTACAGATGGTCGTGAAGGTGAGGGTGTCGGGGTCTTGTGGCTAAAGTTTGGTGAGCAAGACATACATCTTCGATTGGTTCCAGGAAAGGAAATATGCACGTTGGTCTTCTTCTTTGGTTATGTGGTGAATTGCGAAGTGTTGTCTTATGCGCTTCTCATAGGTCTCCCATTCCTCGACGTCATCGTTGAATGCTGGGAACGGAGGCGGGGCCGTGGGTTGGCGGAGATTCCTGACTTCCGCAATCAGTTGTCTCTGAGATTCGAAGAACTGATGTAGAAGTCCTTGGAGGAACTGTTGCCATTCCGTAGGTGCTGCTGGCGTAGCCATGATGGTCGAGAGTTCTTATCCCAACCTTGTCGCCACTGAAGTGAACTACACTTAACGGTTCCTTGAAGTTTATTACTCGGTACACAATACAACAGGTAAACCATAAACAAATGTGGGTACAGTTATCAGAAGACCGTCGAGAATTTCAGCCTGGTCCTGATCCGGGGTAGAGTGACGGCTTCTACTTCTCGCGAACTTCCGGTGGTCTTCTGTAGTTGACGCTGGTTCAGCGGTCAGGCTGGAACTGGCGGTGGAGCGGCCGGCTACGCTTATATAGGTGGCCTGGCGCAGGAATTCCGTTGTGTGGTAGTACGGCGACCTCTGTAAGAAATAGTCCCACTTAGCTTCTAGATGATTCTATTTGTTTTCCTGGCTTGTTTTGATGCCTCTGCGCCTGTTTGGAGTCGTATATGTATCCCGGCGTGCAGGCGCGTTGTGTGTGAGGTCTGCCTGGCAGGGGCCTTTACTGGCAGACTGAACAATTACATTATCCTTACAGTTATAAATGATATGTCAAATGAAAGAGCAACTCAAACAGTTTTGTTCGTTGGCACTAGTGCGCATGTGCTTGAAATGTTTCTGCTGCGATCCGCTAGAATGCGGTAGTAGCAAAGATGGCGACTAGTGAAGAGAAAGCGTTTTGTGTTTTACAGTTTGCAAAGACTGAATCTGTAGTTACTGTGCAGCGTGCGTTCCGCATTAAGTTCGGGCGTGATCCTCCAAGTGACAATAACATCCGTAGATAGTATCATCAGTTTGAAGATACAGGCTGCCTTTGTAAAGGGAAGAGCGCGGGACGACCAAGAGTTAGCGAAGAGACTGTTGAGCGAGTGAGTGAGTCGTTCACTCGTAGCCCAAAGAAATCTGTTCGGAAGGCTAGTCGCGAATTAGAAATTTCTAAGTCGACTGTTTGGAAAGTTTTAAGGAAACGCTTGCAACTACGTCCTTACCGTTTACAGTTGTTACAGGCTCTAAAGCCGGCAGACCATGGTTTACGTGCCAAATTCGCTAACGAAATGTTGTTACATGACGATGAAGATTTTCTACATCATGTTGTCTTCAGTGATGAATCGACCTTTCACCTCAGTGGACATGTTAACACTCATAATGTGCGGATCTGGGGCTCAGAAAATCCTCAAGAGATCGTACAAGTGCAACGAGACTCCCCTAAAATCAATGTTTTTTTGGGCTGTATCCAGGCGGAAAGTTTACGGACCTTTCTTTTTTGATGAACCGACTGTAACTGGTACTTCTTACCTTGATACACTAGAGCAATGGCTCTTCCCTCAGTTGGAACAATATGAACCAGAGAACTTCATTTTCCAGCAAGATGGTGCGCCACCTCACTGGCATAACGAAGTACGCGGTTGGTTGAACGTAACTGTACCCGACCGCTGGATTGGCCGCAGCAAGGGGCACAATGACAGAGCTTGCTATGCGTGGCCTCCACGTTCACCTGACCTAACGCCATGCGATTTCTACCTTTGGGGTTTCATCAAGGATCGTGTGTATGTGCCTCCATTACCAGCCGACCTCCTTGAATTACGACAGAGGATTGAAGCAGCTGTTGCAACAGTTACTGAAGACACACTGCTCAACGTTTGGAAAGAACTCGGCTACAGGCTTGATGTGTGCCGTGTGACAAATGGTGCCCACATAGAACACTTGTAAGCTTGTATATAAAACTGTTTGAGTGGCTCTTTCATTTGACATATCATTTATAACTGTAAGGATAATGTAATAAATCTTATAAAGCATTAAAACCCCGATATTCATTTGTGGACACCCTGTATTGTTAATAAATATTATACTGAAATTCCAGTGGGAACAGCTTTGGTTCTAATTATTTTTTTAAAAAATTCTGGTTAACACTTTGCTTAAAATGTAGGCAACAACAATTTTATCTATTCCAGTGTTAAAGGCTCATAATTGTTGTAACCAACCTTCAAGCAATGGTTCATGAAACATAAAAAGGTAAGAAATTTTTCAAGGCAAATTGACTGCTTCTGAGTGAAGACAGAAAAAAAAAAAATTGTGTATTTTATTTTTATAAAATTCATTTATTATAAGCAAAAATATGCTCAAATTATTACAAATATTTATCGACATACAGTATATACTTCAACTACTTTAACTAAAATGTAAATGATGAGGGATTTAAGAAATGTATTATCAAGAGAGAGTTGTAACTGCATTCTGTAAGAATTATTGGAAAACAAAAAGAAAACTGTATTAAGGCAGTGTTTCTCAACACGCAATCTACTGATCACCTGTGGTCTGCGAAGATTGTGCAGGTGGTCCAAAAATATACCATTATTATTCATTTTGTTCATAAATCTTAAGAGTTGTTCAATGTGTAATTCAATTTTAATGGTTCACTTGTAATTTCATAACTGTGTTTCTGTAGAAATTCAAAACACGCTGTTAGAATTATTATATTACAATGGTACAATACAATATGCCCCAAGTGTCAATAATATGCACATGGGTAAAAAAAATTAGGCCTATATAAGTTAGTGGTAACTAGAATTATTAGATCATTTTACTGGTCGTTGGGTTGAAAAATATTGACAAACACTATATTAAGGCAATATGGAAACTAAGAAGGATAAAGAAAGTAAATCTACCACTCACCAACGTTTTATGGCAGGAGTGATTTGATAACACAAAACAAATATAATATACAATACTTCGTAAGAACATTTAATCATGTAGAACATTTAATCATGTAGAACAACGATGAAACACATGAAAATTCAATAGATATGAACATAGCAAAAGGTAAATTATAGGTCTACTTTACCTACCATTTTTGTTTTTGTATGATTTATTTAATAAACAACATTATGATTATGAGATTCTTATGCTATCAAAACTCAAAAACAATTACTATGTTAATAGGAAAGGCAGCATATAAGGATTAATGTAACCTTTTATATGCAAATCTTAAATGTTCATTTGCAAATAGTGACTAAAAAAACCTAATGTCATGCACAAGGAGCATTTAATATCTGGTCCGTTCAGCCAACAATATAAATTGCTATTGACGATAACTTCCAAATAAGTAAATCTGAAAATAATTCTGACTTTCTAAACATTATGGAAAACAACAAATATTCTTTAAAGCATTTCCAGTTTTTCTGCACGAGAATTCTTAACTGTTTTACAATTTGTAATGATTCCATAAAATCAGTATGATGCGTTGCATAACCTAATTTTAGTTCACATTGCAACATCCCTGAGCTTATATTTATTTTAATACATCAAAACTTCATGATGAAGTTAAAATGTCAAAATTGTTCATAAATTCAAAATTTACTACTCTCATAACCAGTATAATACAGATCACATTTCCCATGTCTAGCAAAAATCATGAGTTTTTGTTCACATCAATAGTAACAGAGATGGGCTTGTAATAAGTCATGCTAAATTTGTTGTTCTTGAAATCTTTCCATATGACAATGAAGTATAATTGTGATTTTACATATCCCTATTCTAATTATGATACAAAAAAGTTATTTCTCTTTTAGATTCCAATTTGTACTGGTATTTTTTTGAAATTATTGGAAAATAAGGACAGCAATATGTTTAAACATAGGCTAATTTTTTTTTTTCCTGACTAGACCAAGGCAGCTGGTAGATCTTGCAATTTTTTTTATGGATTTACACCTCACCAACAACAAGGTCATTAGAGGCAGGAAAAGACAGGAGGAATGAACAGAATGGAATCTCGTTCACCTAGAGGGATTTCTAGAAACCATGGAAAACCAAAATCTGGAAGGGCAGAATGGGAATTTTAACCAAAATGCAGAGCCAAAGCATTACCACTCACCCACCATACTCAGCTCATGCATGTGCCATGAGTGTCTGTAAGCTGATGTCTGTTGGGCATCATAACAATCTCCTTCCTACCTTTGCAGTAAGTAATTCCATAGTTACATCAACAGGAACAATATAAAGGAAACGAATTGATCAGAAAATAGATGTCAGTTATTCAACCTATATGTGTCAGTTTGCAAAAGATTCCAAACCTGATGTAAACTTCTGCAATAGCTACAACTACGCTTTCCATAGAGCACCAAATGGTGTAGTGTAAGCTTAATGTGGTTGGAGTTTGAACAATGATGCATTCCAAGACAGTCCATTTTTTTTTTTTTTTTTTTTTTTTTAAATTACCTCTTAGTTGCAGGTTATTAAGAAGAAGAAGAAGGGATGTGTTCTTTTTTAAGAATTTGATGTAAGTTGGTTTAATCTCTAAGAATTAGACTGTTTTGGTATAAATTCTGCCATTTTTAATTTTTTTTTAAATTTTATTGATATTTTTAGATTAGCACATCACTGGCATAATTGAAGTCCAATGTTACAGAACTAACTGCATGTTCAATTGTATATACATTATTAAGCTCAGTACTTAAGGTACCCCTCTCTACTGGCCTCACTAATGGTTTAATTTATCTTTAATTTAAATTAATTGTAATGGGGTGTATGCTTTGGTGCCAATTTTCCTACACGCCCGTTTTCCCAAGTCTTATATATTTTTATCTTAATTTTTTTAATTTAATTTCTCCATCCACAAACTTCTGCACTTTATGAATTCATTTAGTGTTTTTAGAAAACTATTCAGCATTTACATCGGTAATTTGTTCTGATCTCTGACTCCTTTTACAAAAAAAAAAAAAAAAAAAAAAAAAAAAAAAAAAAAAAAAAAAAAAAAAAAAAAAAAAAAAATTCTAACTCTCCGTTAAACATGAAATCAAGTGCCAGTGTATGTTCCTGGTCACCTCTTCCCTTTCAATCACTACTCCAAGCCTCATCATCAATATATGCCTTGTACACTCCAAGCGCTCTCTTTACCCTCCAGCTCCTATATTGTATCAGTTATTGATTGTGTTCTGTAGTAATTTTCACAAACAAATATAGCTACCCTCATTTGCAACCCCCCCAACTCCTATATATGATAGAAATTTAATTTAAATTATCTGTGATGAATCACACGCTCCAGTGGCAATTTCCCTAAACACCAATTTTACACTTTACTGTACCCACTTACTTTTGCCCTTTATTAATTTCAAATTTAAATTGTTTAAATGGTTTTGGTAAATTAGTCATAAATTATCTTGGTAACTTACTCCAATCTGACCACCCTTACCCACGAGAGAAAATCTTCCAATCTTCCGATACCCTTTGGCCTGAAATTGAGTTGTGGTCATGGTCTTCTCTTCCCTCCCATTATTCACTTTTAATTCTTACACCAATATCTTTCCACACCCCATCAGCAATATATACCTTATACACTGCCATGACTCTCATCACCCTCCTCCTGTCTTTCAATGAATACCATTCCAGCACTTTTATCATATCAGTTACTGATTGTGTTTTGCGGTAATTTCCAGAGACAAATCTAGCAGCCCTTCTTTGCACACCCTCCAACTCCTGTATTTAATACAAAAAATGTGGATCCTATACTAAGCCACCATATTCAAGCAATATTCTTACCAAAGTTTTGTAACCCAATTCCATTAATTCTCTCATCCATTCCCACATCACTCTATCCAACAAGTGAAGGATTTTGATAAGTTTTTCTACTACCTATCCATTGTGTCCTGCTCATTTGAGCATGTTATCAAATGTTATGCAACGGTATTTACATTTAAAGTCTGCAACAAGCAATTCTTTCCCCACTTTGTAATCATAACCAACCTGTAGTTATCTATCTGTGTATCTAATAAGCTGACCCGAGGGCGCTAATGACCCCGCTGTCGACGCGCCCTAAAACAACAACAATAAGCTGACTCTTCTTTGCATTTATCTTCATCCCATGTTTACCATCCCAGCTAGAAATCCTGTCCAGATCACTGTGCAGCTGTTCACAGTCCTGCATTATTTTGATCCTTTTATACTGAAAGGGTTTGGGAGAGTCTATATTAGCCTCTTCCAACCAAATGTCAATCTCTACTTGGAGCACCCTGTTTGCAAGGACAAGGCTCTAGCGACCGAAAGATTCCCAGTATAAGGAGTCAGCCACTGCTTGCCAATGGCCTGCTAAAAGAGGGCAGAAGAGTGGGGACACCCTCTTGCTCTTGAGGTTGGAAACAGCACCTAAGGGTGGATGAATCAGAAATGATCAACAGCATGAGGTTGCAGAAGGCAACAGGAAGCCACTGCATTAAAGGTCCTAAGGATATCATAATGACATGTAATCCTCTCAAATTACATACAATATGATGACTTGCCTGGGATAAAATATTCCAGAGGTGAAATAGTCCCCAACTGGATCTCCAGGTGGGACTGTTAAGGAAGTAGTCATTAGAAATGATACAAACATGCTACAAGTAAGAGCATAGAATGTCAGAAGTTTCAATAGGTCAGGTAGATTAGAAAACTTAAAAATGGTAATGGAAAGACTTAAGTTAGATGTTGCTGTGATTAGTGAGATTCATTGGAATGATTCACAAGATTTATGGTCTGGGGAACTCAGGATAATTAGCACACAAGCTGTCAATGGTTTTACTGGTGTAGGATTTGTAATAATCAAGAGAGTAGGGAAATGGGTGAGTTATTATGAATGGTTTAATCACAGGACTATTTTGATGAGGTACAAACTTCCCCAACCCAACAACATTAGTACCAGTGTATATTCCAACATCACGAAGATGATGAATAAATAGAGAAAATATACACCAAAATCAAAGAATTAATTCCATATGTGCAGGAGGAGGAAAATCTAATAATCATGGATGACTGGAATGCGATAGTAGGAGAAGGACGAGAATGGTATAGTGTAAGAAGTTTCGGTCTAAGAGAAAAAAATGAACGAGGAAGCAGCTTGTCAGAATTTGTGAAAGAGATACGTTTGTAGTGGCAAACACACTATTCAAGAATCATGCAAGAAGGATAGACACTTGGAAACGTCCAAGGGATACAGGCAGGTATCAGCTAGATTATATCATGGTTAGACAGAGATTCAGGAATCAAGTTTTAGACTGTGAAGCGTACCCAGGAGCAGACATATACTCTGACCATAATGTGATAGTTATGAAATGCATGCTGAAATTCAAGAGAATAAGGAAGCAATATTAGCATAACAGACTGGAAGCGAATAAACTGAAACAATCTAACACAAGAGAAAAATTTGTGGAAATGGTAGACGTGGGTCTAAGAAGCAATTCTGAAAGGAACTCAACTGAGGAAGAATGGAATGCATTGAAGAGAGAAACAATGAATGTTGGTAAAAAAAAAAAAAAATAGGCTTTAGGGACAAGCTACAAAAAACATTGGATCAGAGGTGATGGCACAAAAATTCTCAGGATGAAGGAGGAGGACAGCATTTTAAAAATCAAATAAACAGGAAATGCAAAAAAGCAAACGAAAAATGGCTGCAAGAAAAGTGTGAAAAAGTAGAAAAGGAAATGGTCACAGGTAAAGTAGATGTGGCATATAGGAAGATTAAACAAAATTTTGGAGAAATTAAGAAAAGTGACATTAACATTAAAGCTGCCGATGGGAACCCTCTTCTAAGATCAGAAGTTAACCAATGGAAGGACTACATTGAGAAACTGTATGAATGGAACGACTTAAACAATAGCATAATGGAAAAGGAAGGCAATGTCGACATTAATGACTTGGGGGATCCTGCTTTGAGGACGGAATTTGAAAGAACTCGAAATCAAATAAGGCAGTTGGAATGTATGAGATACCTGCATAACTTTTGATCCCTAGGAGAAGAAGGAATCCAAATATTATTCAACCTGATATAAAAAAAAGTTATGAAACAAGATACATTCTAAGTGATTTCAATAAAAGTACCATTTTAAACAGGGGCGGATCCAGGGGGGGGGGGCTAGGGGGCTCAAGCCCCCCCCCAAAAGTATCTTGGTCCACCCCCGACATTGTAGTTCTGAGACCTTTTTTTTTTTTTTAGCTCTACGGATTTGGGGCCCGAGGAGGAAGCCCCCACCAAAGCCAAAATCCACTGAAGGCAACCCCTCTGAACCAAAATTCACTCAAGCCAAGCCCCCCCCAAACCAAAGTCCGCTCAAGCCCCCCCCCCCCCAAAACAAAATCCTGGATCCGCCCCTGATTTTAAACACTTCCAAAGAAAGTACAAGCTGACAAAAGTGAGAATTAGGATAGTAGAAGGGATAGTTGGTGAAGATCAGTTTGCATTTAAGAAAAACTGTGGTACAAGGGAAGCAATTCTGGCTTTATGACTAATACTTGAAGGGCGGATTATGAAAAATAAAGATACTTTTATGGCATTTGTTGATTTAGAAAAAGCTTATAATAATGTTAGGTGGTACAAGATGTTACCAACTTTAATGAACTCAGGTGTAAAATATTGAGATTGAATAATACTTTATAAACCATATAAGAATCAGGTAGCTATAATAAAAGTAGAGAATCGTGAGAGACATACATCAGTTAAAAAGGGTGTGAGACAAGGTTGAAATCTATCCCCGTTAATATTCAACTTGTATGTAGAGTAAGCAATAAAGGAAGTAATAGAAAAATTTGAATGTGGCATAAATATTCAAGGAGAAAAAATCAGTAAGCCACGCTTTGCTGATGACATAGTCTTGTTAGCAGAACAGGCTGATATTGAGAAATTACTGAATGGCATTAACAAAATACTGAAAGAAGATTTTGGACTGAATATAAATCAAAGCAAGACAAAAGTGATTAAATGTAGCAGAAATGATGTCAATAACACTAGATAAAATATAAAAATGGGATCTGATGTGATAGGAGAAGTAAGTGATTTCTGCTACATGGGAAGTAAAATTACAAGTTATATCCGTAGCAGGAATTATGTTAAAAGCAGAATACCAATAGCGTAAAGAGCCTTCATGAAAAAGAGAAATCTTTTAGTTTCAAATATTGATCTAGGACTTTTTAAAACTTTATGTCTGGAGCACGGCACTTTATGGTAGCGAAGCATGGACTTTAGGAGTTCCAGAAAGAAGGAAATGTGGTGCTATAGAAGGATGGTGCAAATTAAGTGGACAGATAAAGTACGAAATGAACGAGTTTTGGAAATGATGGGTGTGGAAAGAAATTTGTTGCAGAAGCTTACAGAAAGAAGAGACAGGATTGTAGGTCATGTTTTGAGACATGCAGGATTGGTTAATTTGTTAGGGAGGGAACAGGCAATGGTAAGAACTGCAGAGGAAGACAAAGATTAGAATATATGAAGCAGATAATTGTGGGTTGTAAGGGGTACGAAGAGATGAAGAGGTTAGCACAAGTTAGGAATAGCTGGAGGATTGCATCAAACCATTCAAAAGACTGATGACGAAAAAAATAGTATTATGTCATTTGCAAACAACCTAACTTCTAATAGTAAACAATCAACACAATCATTCATTAGAACTATGAAAAGCAATGGTGCTGATACAATACCCTGTGCCCATATTCATGTCTTCTTTTGATACCCCATTTCATACCCTAACTTTTTGCTTTGTACCTTATAAGAATTCTTCTACCTTCCAAATCACTTTCTCATCCACTCAAATAATTTTTACCTTATTTACCACCATTTTATGGCTCATTCTATCTTTGAAAAGTCTAGTGCAACACTATCAATTTGGTCTCCGAAATATCATGTATATATCCTACTAACTGAGATACGCATGAATATCCTTCCTAAAGACTTGTTGCCAACTTGAAAACCACTTACACTCCTCACAAGATATCAAAAATGTGGCTCGCTCATAATATCATCATAATCAAGAAATGGTCTATAATCCAATTTACTCACACCTTTAGTACACCTCTTTATCACCCTCAGCAACAAATAAAGACTTTCATCTTCCTGCTACCTTCCGAATGTGTCCTTCCAAGTTGAGTTATTATCAAATGTTATGCCAAGGTACTAACACTTCAGGACTTCAACAAACACCTCCTTCCCCAACTTGTAATCATAAACCTTTAGTTTATCATATGTGTAAGTAATATGTTAAGTCTTCTTGACTTTTATCTTTACTCCATGTTAACCTACACTGTTCAGATCACCTTCAGCTTTTCATATTCTTTTGTATTGAACCAATTATATAGAATTAAGTCATTTGCAAATGACCAGACTTTTGATAGCAAACCATCAAAACAATAATTCATTAGAATAATGAACAGCTATGGTTCCCAATATGCTCCCCTGTGACACTTCCATTTTCCCTTGGAACTCTGTTCAACATCTTCGGTGCTAGATAAAATAAGTATTGTTGATGGAAATCACTTGTCATATTGAAGATTTCAAACACTGATCTAGGAATTAGAAAGAAGTTCCTAAATCACTACGTGTGGAGTACAGCACTTTATGGTAGCGAAACAAGGACTTTACGAATACAGAAAGAAAGAAAATTTAAGCATACAGAAGAAAATTAAGTGGATAGAAAAAGTACAAAATGAATGAGTTTTGGAAAAGATGGGTGAGGAATGAAGTTTGTGGAAGAAGATTACAGAAAGAAGAGACAGGTTGGTAGGTCATATTTTGAGACATACTGGATTGGTTAATTTGTTAATGGAGGGAACAGTCGAAGGTAAGAACTGTAGAGGAAGAAAGAGATTAGAATATAAGAAGCAGATAATTGAGGACGTGGGTTGTAAGGGATATGTAGACATGAAGAGGTTAGCACAAGATAGAAAAGGATGGAGGATTGCTTCAAACCAGTTGAAAAATTGACAACAGCAAATATATATATATATATTTATATATATTTATCAAATTAGGATACGGAAAGAGCCTTTAGATGATGGATGTGGGGCGTGAACACACAGAAAAGACACAACACAAATAATAAAGTAATTTTCGGGAAAAAACCCTTCGTCAACAAGAGAACATTATGGGAGGTGGGTGCAGCCGGAGATTGCCTCACAGAAAGACCGCCGGTCGAGAAAATAGTGGGGGTAAATTCAAACATCGGAAAAGTAGAGGGGCAGTGAAACAGAGCTCATACCCAAGCAAAAATAAATATCCAAACTAATTTCTGGTGAAAGTCACTTGGTCCTACTCCCACACCCAGGCCACATTCTTGGATGTGCATTTGTCCCTATCCAATGGCTATCTCAACTCTTCAGTTCACATCAAACCAACCAATCTTCAACAGTATCTCCATTTCAACAGTTGCCACCCATACCATACCAAACGTTCACTCCCCTACAGTCTTGGCATTCGAGGTAGTCGCATATGCTCTAACTAACAGTCTCTCACGGATTATTCAAACAGTATTTCAGAAGCATTAATATCTCGCAACTACCCTCCAGCTTTGGTTAACAAACAGCTTTCACGTGCTACATCACAACTGAATCAGCCAATCAAACATCCCAGACCCGCAAAAACCAACCACAATCCAGTCTTGGTCACACAGTACAACCCAGGCCTCGAATCCATCAACAGAATCCTCCGGCAGGGCTATGATTTCTTACAAACATGCCCTGAAATGAGATCTTCCTACCATCCTCCCTGCCCCTCCTAGAACTTGTTTCAGCAGACCTCCTAACCTCAGCGAACTTCTAGTCCACAAACACAGTCTTCCTCTTCCTAACAGTCAACCCCAAGGCTCTTTCCCATGTAATAGACCACGCTGCAAGATGTGTGACATACACCATGCTTCCACCACTTTCATCAACCCGGTCATCAACACGCCACTTGTGAAACAACGCATGTAATATACCAGGTAACATGCAACCACTGCCTGGCTTCATATATAGGTTTGACCACAAATGCACTCTCCATAAGAATGAATGGCCACCGTCAGACGGTGTTCACACAGAACCCAAAGCACCCAGTTGCTGCCCATGCCATAACCCACGACTTGAATAATTTCAACTCTTGTTACACAGTCCGTGCTATCAGAGTTCTCCCTAATAGCAGCAGTTTCTCTGAACTCAGAAGGTGGGAACTTGCCTACCAATACAAACTTGGCACAAGGCAACCACCTGGTCTCAACTTAAGATAATACCCGGTCATTATTGTTAGCAGTACAAATGTTTAACCTTTTTTTATTCCTCTCCTTTCCATTACCTATATTGAACCACCACTAACCTGAGGTGATGTTTACTTCATAAATATTATTATTATTATTATATTTTTTATTTGTAATATTTTATATATATTTTTTTTCCAATATATATTTAGTTTTATTTTGATCTTCCCACCAACCAGAAATTAGTTTGGATATTTATTTTTGCTCGGGTATGAGCTCTGATTCACTGCCCCTCTACTTTTCCGATGTTTGAATTTACCCCCACCATTTTCTCAACCGGCGGTCTTTCTGTGAGGCAATCTCCGGCTGCACCCACCTCCCATAATGTTCTCTTGTTGATGAAGGGTTTTTTTTTCCCCGAAAATTACTTTATTATTTGTGTTTAAGTCTTTTCTGTGTGTTCGCGCCCCACATCCATCATCTAAAGGTAAGTGGTGGGTATATATATATATATATATATATATATATATATATATATATATATATTGAAGATTTGACCATCAATTCCTCACTACTGTCTGCCTCAGATGCCAAAGTACTGAAAACTTGTTTGTTCCATCCCCTTGTTAGTTTTTTACCACAGTCCAACAGTTGCCCAGCAATTCAGGGTTATGCAGCCTATTAAAAAAAAATTGTTATTCATGACAAGAAAGGATTTCCAAACAGAGAAGTGGGAATAGTAAAAAATTGTTCATGAAAATGGGCAGGTCATTTACATATTCTTCTAATTTCAAATGTACCAAATAAGAATTTATTATTAATGATTATTTTGATGTTTAAGCACCAGTGATAACTTCCCTACACTTGTTTTCAAGCTTTTCACAGATTCATATTTCAAATTCTTTCACCATTTGAGATATTGCATCTCCCTGGATAATCTTGTCTCCTCCCTCACATTTTACCTAGATAGGAAAAATTTCTGCTCTTTCATGTCAGAAGTTAAAGGATAATTTACTGTCATAGTTATCTCTATCTTTTCACACATTGCTCTCACTTCATTGCCCAATATCCATCCAAACTTTAACACCAATAGTCCTAAAATGATTCCAAGCCTAGCTCCTTTACAACATCTGAAAGAAATTTTCGCAGGAAAATCTAGTTGTCTTCCTTTCCCATACCTCCTAATTCCAGTATTTGACACAACATTAATCATCTGCAATAGACTTAACCATTTAATGAAAACCAATAACAGAGCCATCCATTAAATTAACGAATAGCTATGCTCCTAAACACTATCTTGTTGCGCTCCTCTTAGTCTTTGCTTTCTACTAATTTTTTTCAGTAAGCAAGATAAATCCTGATTCAAACCAATGTTTTATAATTATTCACAGCCATTCACTGGCTCACTATATAAAGAAGCTTGGAGACATCCAGTGCCACACCATCAACTCCCTTGTCAATTTCATCTTAAATGTTTCATACATAGCTCACTAACTGAGGTTCACAGGAATAAGCTATAAGTGACATTTACCATCAAATGCTAAATAAACATATAAATGAAAATAGCTTTCCCTATATCCATGTCGTACTGTAGAAACTAATTTCTTCCCTAAAAAACATTCTTCAAGCACATGAATATCAAGCTATCCATGAATTTACCAACCAATGAGGTTAAATCAATCAGTCTAAAGTGCTCAGCGCTATTTGTGTATCCTCCATCATGAATAAGTACCAGTATGGCACACTTTAATATTATAATAAGCAACTGTGTGTCAGCTATGACGTCACTCTATGACACCGCGCAATGACATCATGCTTTACACCATTATTCTTGGTAATGCACATTACTTAATAACATTTCTAAGCATCCACGTATAAATTAACTGGCAGAACACTGAAATAAAAGTATGAATTGCGTTAAATCGACATAACAATCATTAGATGCTTATATTTACGTATATTCTTTTGATATATAGAAGTTTTCCTTAAATTCTTTGTCCATAGATATGTAAGATAAAAGCTTTGTGTTTCGAGCATCAATGTAGCGAAAGTTTTGATTAGATTGTTACTAAAAATGGGTCCGAATTACAACTGGCATTTGGCGTTAAAGCGGAGGGCATGAATAATTTAGGTTATTTTCAAAAATATTTAAACTGTGTCCTATTAATGAAATTATTAATTTATTTGAACGGAAATAGTTGCACACTGATGGCGATCTGTGCATCCTACACTAAGCTTAAAAACAAATACTACGTGGCATAATTTAAGTTTATAAGATTTATTTTAATTTCCTTTGCTTTCACTGTTCAATATCGCTGATCCTATTATTTCAACAACTGTGCCAGACATTCAAAACGTTTTAATATCGGTCTGAATCATGGATAACAAAAAAAAAAAATGTGTAAAAACCCTTGAAGATTTCTGATCAAATTTATATCGCAATGCATTATTGCCAATAAAACGTGATAGAGTTCATGTATTAATATTCGTGAGATTCAAGTATTGTTCTTCTGGCGGCAAGTTTATCGTAGTACATGGTTAAGTTGAAATGCAACCAGGACCCAGATGGAACCGAAACCTTTTGCTACAGCGCAAGGCATGAGGAATTACATTGAATTTTATTTTATAACAATTATATTTAGTTAAGCAAATGCTAAGACTCGAATTGTCAGAACACTTAAAGAAAAGTATGCATTTCATTTAAATTGGCATATTAATTATCAGGGTTTTTTTTACTGAAATCATTACATGGGTTGAATGAAAGAAGTTCCAAATTGATCGCAATATATGTGGCCTAAACCACAATTAAATATTATGTGGCATAGCGTAAGATTTTAAGATTTATTTTTGGCATCCTTTGTTCTCACTGGGGTCATTACTTCATTCCATGTAAGCTGTCTCAGCTGTTAAAATATCAATCTTCATCACAGATATTAAGAAAGAAAGGTGTCAGAAACTGAGAAGACTTGGGATAAAGTTTATTTTGTGATGCATGATGACACTGACATGTGATATAGGCAATGTATTAATTCGCGTGTGATTGAAGCTTTGCTTTTCTAGCGGCTATATTTGCGGAGATTGTGGTTAAGCTGAAATGCAACCTGGACTAAGTTGAGAACTGAAGCTTTTTGCTACAGCGCAAGGGACGATAAATTACAATAAGCTTTATTTTATAAAATTCTATTTAGTTAAGCAACTGAAAAGAAATAAATTACCATAACACTCCATTAAACTCGTCAATTTTGAAGGAATTTGGGGCTAGTCATCTTGTAAAAAGCAAGTCTCCAGACTAAAAAAAACTAATAATTTTTGTTATGATAGAATGTCACATTTACATAATTTTAACACATATGAAGCAATATTTTCTATAACAGTCCCTACGCCATTTTTTAATTTACCCCTTACAATATTTTCAGAATCTATAATGAATTTAATAATCTGTTGACTTCTACTTTTATGGAAAATCTACTGCTCTGATATATTCCCCTCATCACTTCATAATTGTCTCCCAAACATATTTCTGACTGTTTCATACCTGCATTCTCTCAATTGTTCTAAGTTACCTTAAACAGTAAAAGAAATTAGCTGCCACATCTTTCATCACTCTCCTTCAGTACATAATTTTCTTTAGAACATATGCTTTGCTTCCTCCTTTCTGATATTAATCTCTTTTATAACTTTTTCATGTATTAAAGTATTTGTGATGGATGAGGATGTTCAGTAAATCAGTTGCCAAGAAAAAAATGTGTATGTAGGCAAGTCATGGATTTCAGAGATATATCCAGATTCAAGGCACCAGTACAGCGGGCATAACGTTGCAACTGTTAAAGCTATGATAAGAATGGGGGAAGATATGTTTCGCCTTGCGAGGTCCTCTTCGCTAATTAACAATAATTAGTTGAAGGGAGATAGCTCGCTGATGACAACACATGATCCCAAAGTGTTGTAACACTGGTTGCACTACCTCCCCGCATGTTATCTATACTATTATAAGTCTGTAAGCAAGCTGCATGTGTCTCTTTATTTGAACGGGAGCCGTGCAAAAACTATGACAGCAATTTGGACGGGGTTTTCGAATTTTCAGAACTAATGGTGTGAGTCAAAATCTGTGAAAATAGCTAATGACTTATATGTACCATGGTAAGGAGCAAGCAATTAAAAACCATGATATATGGCAAATTGTGACCCACGGATCATTATGCACTTTCAGACATTCAATCCTTTCGCAAAAATCTGACAAAACTAAGGATTCCATTTTATTTATTTTTTTACTTCAGCTTTCTGTACCGCAGTTCTCTAAAGTAAACATAATATGTGAATCAAACGTAATTACCATTAATTTACATCAAAAAAGGTCAATTGTCATGTGAAATGCGTTAGATTACTAATGTGGTAGACAGTTAAACAGTTTGTCTCTGGCACAATATGTCTTATGTGATCGCTAAAGGAAGTACGATAATCATTATTAAGCCAATATTTTTTCGTTACATATCAGTTCTGCTGCAGTGGTGCTGTCAGGGAAAACACCACTGCAGCAGAACTCCGGAGATGGGAACTAGCATACCAGAATATCCTGGATATGAGACACCCTCCTGGACTTAACCACTGTTAAAATCCGAAAATCCGCTTAACCCATCCCTTTTTTCCACGTTTATACCGTACCCTTACTGCATATGTTCATTTTACCATCGCCTGTAATATAGTATCTCAGACATTGCATGCCGATATATCGATAGTTTACTCCTTAGTCGTTCCCCCACCCTCCCCCACTACTTAGTCAGTCATTAGGTAACGTTCGTTGTGGACACACGTTCTGCGCCTAGTGGCCCGTTTCTCTACTAGTGAACAAGGCAGATGCCGAAATATTGTGTAGTTGTTTGTCAGCATAAGTGTTCCCTCTCATCGCAGCCGTCCACTTTGGTATGTGGTGGGTTAATTTCCCTTTCTTCTCTTATTTATATCAAGTAATGAGTAAGTAATGTACCAAAAATGCTTAATGAATTTAAAAATAAAATTTGTAAATCAGAAAAATAAATGGACGAGGTATTTAACACACCAATTATAAAAGAAAATGTTAAAAAATAAAATAAAAATGAGTAATTAGATTACTGGGAGAATTGACACCGGAGTATTTGCTCCATTGCAATTATATAGATAATAATCATAAATCGTCCAGTGCTCCATATCAGCATTTAAAAATGGCACACAGAGGCATTACAGTGACCAACTTACTAAGTAAGGTAAAGGTAACATTTTATTTCTCTTAAACATTATTACACCTACTTATATCACAAAAATAAAACCCCTTCTAAACATTTTTTTTTTTTCTCACAATGATTTTCTCTATGAATTAGTACAGTTAATTTTTCAGATAGCTTTTCTACTATTTCATAAATTGTATAGCATTAAAATATGAATGAAACAAAACTCTCAGACATCAGTATGAAAACTGAAACTAACGCAATAACTAAACATGTGAAAAATTTTAGAAGACATTTAGAATTCACTCCTCCCACGTTAATATTTGGTAATAGAATAAAATCAGTAAAGAATTTTTACACATACCAAAGCACACGTGCGTGAAGCAGCGGGCAAATGCTAGTACTTTAGTAAAAAACTGTTCTGAATTACACTTTCTATTTAGCATGACAGGAATAAATATGAAATTAAATCAACGAGTACTTTCTATTTGCAGAATTTATTTAACACATTTGCATGCCATGAACAAATACAGAATTTATTATAACCCTGCCTATACAACAACTCGCACTCTCTTACGCCGCCATATTCTTCACCCCTTCTCCTAGGCTAACTATAAATAACTATATTACAATAAAATGCTTAAATTTACCCCAATACCACATAGTACTACATTAATTTATATATTTATTTACAATCTCGTTTTACTTTGTCATAGCAGTGACTGGTGAATAGGATCTCACACCCAAAAAAAAAAAAAGTAATTAAAGAAAAAATATAAAGAAAGAAAAAAAAAACATTTAAGCTACAGTAGTATGAACACATTGCAACTATCGATCAGTAACATTTATTGTATTGCTTATCTCTGGGAATAAGTTGTGCAGAATAAGAATGTAGAGTATAGAGTATAGCAAGAGACACTAAACTAACTTGAGTTTGTTGGAGAAAGTTTATTATTCCATTGGAAACAATGTGAAGAGTAATGGGTGGTTAGTAGGTGTTGATGTCATACAGAATGATAGAGCTGTAATAAGCAGATAGAATAGTTATCTCATGATTCTTAGATTTCTAGAGAAGCAGTTTATAAAATAGAGTGATAACTTTGTGGAGGCAATGAACTTTGTTAGCAAAGTGGAATCAAGTGGAGTGTGTGGTAAGACTTTAAAGAACACTTGTACAGAATAAGGCGAAATAGGATGACACTTGGTTTCTTGAAGGGTGGAAAAGTGGTTTTGTAGAATGGGTTGTAGAGGAGTTATGGTGAAAAATTGAAAACGAGAGAAAGATTGTGGATGTGGAAATCCAGGATGATCTAACACTTGTTGCCTGATAATATATGGGGAAGAGCCTGCAGACCAGCAGCCAAATAACTATTCTACAGAATTAGAAGTTTAAATTGGTGTTCATGTTTTACAAACAACAGTCTTCATTTTATTAAAGCTACAGTATATGCTGTATGTTTCATTGGAAAATAAGAGAAACAGAACTGTGTACATACATAATGTGGGAAGACCACTTGTTATGAATCGCTGTGTGCAGCCAATGGCAGTTTGGGAAAAAAAGTAATAGGGAACAGTATAAAACCACATATGACATCATAAATCATCATTCTGTTTGTATTATATGGGCAGCAATCAAGAAATAGAAGTTGGAAATAGAACACATATGTACCAAGAGCATGGAACTGGTGATGCAGTAAATATATTGCTACTTAGAATGAGGTAGCATAAATACACATGCAGAAAAAATTCTGTAGATGCAAATATAAAAGAGGGAAACATGATCACAAGGATGGTGACGAAGTATACTTCATGTCCCTATCTGCTTCTTTTTCAAAGATTTGTCTCTCAGATCATTTATTTATAATATACAATGACCACACCGTTAAGAACAGAACTATACTTACCCAAATACAGGAATTCGGAGATTATCACCAGCAGCAACCAAAGGAGATCGTATATTGTTATTAAGGAGAATAAAAGAAATCAGTATGTAGTCGAGATGGCTGCGATGCAGGGGAGGAAAATTAAAGGTAACCCACTACGGCTGGCTAGGTGCAACATCTTAATTTGTCCCGGATGTGCAACAACTCGAGTCAGGAAACAGGGCAGCAACTTATAAAGCACCCAAGAGGTCAATCTAAATAAAGAAAAGACAATGTCATCAATTTGATGCAAAGTTAGTTTTAAAAAATAAAATCTATGAAACAACATTCCTGCAACAAACAACAAGTCACAGCATCCTCCAGTTAGCCTCCTCAATTTGTGCACACAATTATTTTCAATTTTCATGAAAAAGATTCAACAAGTCTCTATCATATCTGCACTCACTACATAGAGTTCCAATAGCCTGCAATGCAACATCTGTTTCAACAGAACAACTAAGAATGCCTGCTTGCTCTAAAATTAGGACCATTATTCCAAAAACCTCTATACTTCTTCCTGAACATAAATCAGTAGGTATACTGATTTGAGTTCAAAACAATAACAAGATTTCTAAATCTGAAAATCGAAAAATGGTTTCTTCCCTTCCCAAAAGCTATATCTTTTACTGTAAAAAAAAAAATAATTAGACAAACATATTTTTTAAAATGCCAATAAATATAAATTATGCTTATGTATTTCAAAGTTGAACCTACAATGAAATTTAAAAGATCAGGGCATCCTAGCAAATACACTTTTATTATTTTATTGTACCCAAGTTGTAACATGTATTATGTACACAACCAAAGCAAGTTCAAACCAGCCACTACTTACTATTTTTTTACAATACTCCATCAATTAAATTTAAGATACGAAATGTATGTATGTTCGTTTGGAGCAGCCAGGACCACGTTAAGCCTTTGTTTATTTACCATAATGACTTGCCTATTTTAAAACTTTACTCCTAAATCGCCCTACTACAATTAACAGCTAGACAAAAATTATCCTCTTATTTCTTAACTACTCTTGCATTTATGTTATCACAACATGAGTCACTTTTAAACACTTATGTAAATAAAGTTCATATTTACTAAATTCTGTAAATTCTAAACACTTACTACATCTTTTACATCACTTTAAAATTAATATTGGATGCAGCAAATTACAATCCCTTCATAGCTTTCCTCTGTACGATCAACCACCAACTTTTATCTTATATATAAAAATCAATGTTTGTTTGTTTGTTTGTATGTTCGTCTTCTATGCGTTCCTGTACCATTTATCAGATTGCAATGAAACTTTGCAGAGTTTTTGAGTGTGCGCCTGCGAAGGTTCCTGCGAAAAAAAAATTCCAAAAAGTCGCCCCCTATTCCCCATAACACCCCATAGTTTAGGCAAAACCACATTTTTTATCCGATTTAGATAGGAATTTGTACACTTATACTTTAAAACAAACATAAAAATACTGCCTATATACGGTTTCCGAATATTAATCCCCTCGCCCCATATCCACCCCCATACTTTAGGCAATACCACATTTTTTATCCGAATTAGATAGGAATTTGTACACTTATACTTTAAAACAAACAGAAAAATACTGCCAACATATGGTTCCCGAATATTCATCCCCTCTCCCCCTTTCCAACCCCATTACGTTTTAACCCCATAATTTAGGCAAACCACATTTTTTATCCGATTTAGATAAGAATTTGTACACTTTTACTTTAAAACAAACAGAAAAATACTGCCTACGTATGGTTTCCGAATATTCATCCCCTCTCCCCCTTTCCAACCCCATTATGTTTTTACCCCATAATTTAGGCAAATCACATTTCTTATCCGATTTAGATAAGAATTTGTACACTTATACTTTAAAACAAACAGAAAAATACAGCCTACGTATGGTTTCCGAATATTCATCCCCTCTCCCCTTTCCAACCCCATTACGTTTTTACCCCATAATTTAGGCAAACCACATTTTTTATCCGATTTGGATAAGAATTTGTACACTTATACTTTAAAACTAACAGAAAAATACTGCCTACGTATGGTTTCCGAATATTCATCCCCTCTCCCCCTTTCCAACCCCATTACCTTTTCACCCCATAATTTAGGCAAACCACATTTTTTATCCGATTTAGATAAGAATTTGTACACTTTTACTTTAAAACAAACAGAAAAATACTGCCTACGTATGGTTTCCGAATATTCATCCCCTCTCCCCCTTTCCAACCCCATTATGTTTTTACCCCATAATTTAGGCAAATCACATTTCTTATCCGATTTAGATAAGAATTTGTACACTTATACTTTAAAACAAACAGAAAAATACAGCCTACGTATGGTTTCCGAATATTCATCCCCTCTCCCCTTTCCAACCCCATTACGTTTTTACCCCATAATTTAGGCAAACCACATTTTTTATCCGATTTGGATAAGAATTTGTACACTTATACTTTAAAACTAACAGAAAAATACTGCCTACGTATGGTTTCCGAATATTCATCCCCTCTCCCCCTTTCCAACCCCATTACCTTTTCACCCATAATTTAGGCAAACCACATTTTTTATCGGATTTAGATAAGAATTTGTACACTTATACTTTAAAACAAACAGAAAAATACTGCCTGCGTATGGTTTCCGAATATTCATCCCCTCTCCCCCTTTCCAACCCCATTACGTTTTCACCCCATTACGTTTTCACCCCATAATTTAGGCAAACCACATTTTTTATCCGATTTAGATAATAATTTGCACACTTATACTTTAAAACAAACAGAAAAATACTGCCTACGTATGGTTTCCGAATATTCATCCCCTCTCCCCCTTTCCAACCCCATTACGTTTTACCCCATAATTTAGGCAAACCTCATTTTTTATCCGATTTAGATAATAATTTGCACACTTATACTTTAAAACAAACAGAAAAATACTGCCTATGTATGGTTTCCGAATATTCATCCCCTATCCCCCTTTCCAACCCCATTACGTTTTCACCCCATAATTTAGGCAAACCACATTTTTTATCCAATTTAGATAAGAATTTGTACACTTATACTTTAAAAAAGAGAGAGAAATACTATACACATTAATTTGACAAAAACCCAATCCCTCTCCTCTCTTTCCACCACCTTAATTACCCCCTCTTTCCCATAACACCCCATAATTTAAACAAACCCGCAAACCGTTCGTCCGATTACGGCGAAGCTATGGTGAATTGTCGAGGGGATGTCGAAAATGGTTTCTGTCAAAAAAAATTAAAAAACCCACCCGTCCTCCCCATAATTTAGACAAAACCACATATTTCATCAGATTGCAATGGAAATTTGCACACTTATACTTTGAAACAAACAGAAAAATACTGCCTGCATATGTTTTCCAAAGAGCATCCCCTCTCACCCTTTCCAACTGAAAATGAATGAAACAGCAGTTTAAAATTTATATGTAAATATTTTTTCATTTAATCTATGTGCCTACTCAAGTCCAGCAATAGTGAAGCATTGCCGGGTCAGCTAGTCTCTTATATTCTTGATAGAACAGGCCAATAAATAACTTACACCTACAGTCCCTGGCCATATTATTAGACGCACTGTAAATCTTTAGTATTATTTGTAATAATTACGTGTTGAGTACTATTTCTTATGCAATAAATAAAAAAAATTATAACAGTTACTTAGGGCACTTAGTTCATTGTTGAATTTTACGTCTATTGTTGCTATTTGACATTGGATTGTTGACTTATTGTGGTTATCAGTGTGCATAGTACAGTGTACAGGTACGGACCTGTCCAGTGGCGTTCTCGCGGGTAACTGCTCTGTATCTTTGTTCACTTTTATTATCATTTGTGTAATATCGACATCACAAGTGATTGTTTAATAATCAGATATTACTCATTGTGACCTTTAAAAATGGGTAAAAGAGGAGATATTACACCACGTAAAAAAAAAAACAGAAGTCAAAGCCCTTGTTAATACAAAAATGTATTCCAATAGGGAAATTTCAAGAAAGTTGAAATTATCCGACACTAGCGTGAGGCGCATAAAGAAGAAAATTGATTCAGGTGAAGAATTGAGCCCCAGAAGGAAGAATAAATGTGGAAGAAAGCCAATTTTCACCCCAAGGTCAGAAAGATTCCTCAAAAGAATTTGTCTAGAAAACAGATTTGCAACAACGAAACAGATAAAATCTCAACTGGAAGAGGCTAATGTGAATGCATCTGAATGCACTGTTCGCAGAAAGTTGAAGGCTATTGATTTCAAGGCTTGTCGACCTGCTAGAAAACCCAAGTTAACAGCCGCAATGAAAGCAAAACGTCTGAAGTGGATAAACAGTGGTGGATAAGGATGTGGACTTCTGGAGATCGGTAATTTAACTTTAAAATTATTATTTACGATATGATAGATGCTATGTACATTTATTCATAATATATTAATTAAGTTTCTTGATTTTTACAGGTATGCTTCAGCGATGAAAGCACGTTTGAAATTTTAAGTATCAAATGTCGGCATGTGCGCCGTCGAAGAGGAGAAAAATTCCATCCCTACTGCATTATTCAGACTGTAAAACACCCAACAAAGGTGATGATTTGGTCTATCATCAGTGGCAAGGGTACAGGACGTCTTTATGTGGTTAAAGGCATAATGAGGCAAGATCAGTACAAAGAAGTCTTGCAAAAACGGTTAATACTGCAGGTCAGGGTATGGTTCCCGAATGGGGAACCATTTATTTTTATGCAGGATGGCGCTCCGTCACACAGCCAGGTCGGTAAAAACCTTTCTGAAGGAACAAAATATCCCTCTGTTGGACTGGCCAGGTAAAAGTCCCGACATGAATCCCATTGAAAATATATAGGAACTCATGAAGAGGGATATGGCAAAAGATGTCATCACGACAAAAACGCAGCTCTTGGAGAAGATCATCCATGTGTGGTATCATCATCCACAAATGCAGGATACTGTACAATCCTGCATCAACAGCATGCCGCGTCATATCAATGCTCTCAGAGCTGCGAAAGGTGGCTCAACAAGATATTAAAACTAATGTTTTCATTTTCACAATATTTTAATATTTTGTTCTGATTATTTGAAATAAAATATTTTCAACAAATACTGTGTTTTATTTATTTTTTATATCACCTGTGTCATGAAGCAGACTACACATAATAATTTTATTGCAATTTATGTATTAAAAAACTTATTTAGTCAGCCACAAATCAAAATATGCATAAAAACTGTAGTGCGTCTAATAAATTGGCCAGGGACTGTATTAGCTTATGAATACCAAAGTTAAATTTATAATAGAACTTTTAAGGATCACTACTAATGTAGTCCTAATGTGAACAAACTAATAAGTTACTCAGGAATAATATTGTTTTTATTACTAGCAAACTGTTATTTTAATGTTTTAGAACTAATTAAATAACCAACTGTTATATTTCCGAAAGAAAAAAGTCTACAATATGTGATAATAACACTACCTATAACAATCAAAATCCAAAATACTTATTTCTTCAGTTACATAAAAATTTAAAGTTGTTAACTAACTTGTACATGAAGTTTAACAATAATATGTTGTCCTGAAACTACAACCAAGTTTTTAGGTAATTTGTAGCAATACCTCCACATAAATCATATTAGTATCATGTTATCGTGTAATGCAGCATAACTGAACGTCAAATTCTGAGTTCTACAAACATTCACATGAGTACAAAGCAAACGATAAATCATTTTGATATTTACACAAGCAGAAATATTTATTTAAAGCCACAACTAAGTTGGAAAAATTTGAATGCACAGGGTAGTATAGAAATGCAAGATGCAACAAGCATGCCAAAACGAGGCGAACAATAGAATTTTAGAGATAACCATGAGGTGACATTTATTTAAATAAATAAAGGAATCTAAATCAATGTGTACACAGCCCACAAACGAATGTTAATTCGAAATTTCGAGGTAAAAGACAAATATAAATGAGAAATATTAACAATCAAAAATGTAAAAAAGTTGTAATAAAAATGTTAAACAAGTTCATGCCTAAAACAAAGAGAATTTAATATAAAACAACAATATGATACCAGATAAATAAATAATCGTAAATTACATACTGAAAAGGCAGATTTCAGTTGCTGCAGCAATTCTAGACAATTTTAAAATAGAGAGGGTTCGAAGAGGGGATATGTATTTAAAAACAATACAAAATTTCAGTAAGAAAAGAGAAAAACCACATTTGAAAACTTGAATAAATAAGAAAGATATTGGATTTTGAAATATAAGAACCATACATTTTACAAAATTAGAAAAGAAAAGTAAATTTTTGAACATTAAAGCATTACGAGAGATCAGGCATTTTAGGCATAAAAAGAAAAATAAGAGAAATCAGCAACCCTTAACTTCAATTATATAAATTAAATAATTAAAGATATAGTTGCAAAAAGAAATGTGAAGCCTAATGATGAGAATCTACCAATCAAGTAAGCGTATCCTACTGCTAGTGAATCATAGGTATACAATGATCAAAGTATTAAAGTTCGTTAACCTATGGTGAAACAAAAATAATAGTTATGAAAGAGTAATCTAGGGTACAGAAGTAGTATTGGACGAAGAGTCCCCCCACCCCCACCTTCCCAACTGTTATAGGATATATCAAAGAGATAGAAGAGGAGTTGGTGGAAGGATAAAAATACCATTTCACAATGGTTACTACAATTTACTGCTACAATTTACTGGCATTCAAAGAAGATAGCCATGAGGTACCAGGTACCAGGAATAGCATTCTGGGGCATTTACAAATAAAAAGATTATGATCTTGTGGTAGCTTACCATACTGGAAGAATAAGCAAAATTAGGCTCTTTAGGAGAAAGCAAATATGTATTCTTTGTTTAGAGAAGACAGTAGGCTGCTTGTAACACTTTGTGCGTAATGGAAAGGAAATTTAATCTATACTTATAAAACACAAGTTTGGGTCATCTATGATGTCATCTGTCACACTGTGATGTCACAACCATGATGTTGTTCTAGGTTATGCACTTTATTTTTAACAGTTCTACTTAGCTAAGAATGCTCAAATAAATTAACTGTCAGAACACTGAAAGAAAAGTACTTATTCCTTTTAAATCAACATAATGATTATTAGTTGCTTATATTTATTTTAATACTCATTTTATGTAAAAGTATTATTAAAATCTTTGGTCACAGATATGCAAGATAAAAGAACTAATTTTCGCAATGTTAGTGGCCGTTTTGATAGATTGTTATTAGAACTGGTTCTTGAGTTTAAAGCAGAGGCATGAGTAATATAATATTTTTAATAAAATAATTTGGTTTCTTGAGTGTTATGTTAATTAAATCATTACTTCATTTTAAAGAAAGTAGTTCCACACTGATCGCGATCTAAACAGCATAGACTACAATTAACACTAATATTAGGTGGAATGACATAAGTTGTTAATATTTATTTTTAATTTCCTTTGCTTTTACTGATGCCATATTTCAACCGCATGTAACTGTGTCAGTCATTCAAAGTTTGTAGTATTTATATGAATCGCGAATATAAAAAAAAGGAAGATAGAAGAACCCATAAAGATTTTTGATTTAGTTTATATCGTGATGTATTATTACCACTAAAATGTGATATAGTACATGTATTAAAATGCCTTTGATTGAAGTATTGTTTCTCTGGCTGCAAGCGTAGTATATGGTTAAGTTGAAAGTGAAACCTGGAACAGGATAGCAACAAAAAACTTTTGTTACAGTGCAATCCACTAAGAACTGCATTGAGCTTTATTTTACAACAATTCTATTTATTTAAGAAGTTGCTAAGAAATGTATTGCTAGAACACTGATAGAAAAGTATGAATTTCATTTAAATTCGCATTCTAATTAACTGTTGATTTTTTTTTTTTTTTTACTGAAATCATTTCTTAATGAAAGAAGTTCCAAATTGATCACGATCTATGGGCCAAAACCACAATTAAAACTAATACTACGCAGCATAACGTAAGTTACTAAGATTTATTTTTAGCACCTTTTGTTTTCACTGGAATCGTTATTTTAGCCAGATGTAAACTGTGTCAGCCATTAAAACATAGATATAATCACAGATAATAAGAAAGATGTAAGAAACTGTGAAGATTTTGGATCAGGTTTGTATCACCATGCATGATGACATTGACATGCGATACAGGGAATGTATTAAATTGCATGTGATTAAAGCTTTGATTTTCTAGCTACTATATTGGCGGAGATTGTCGTTAGGCTGAAACGCAACCTGGACCAAGTTGATAAGTGAAACTTTTTGCTCCAGCACAAGGGACCAAAAATTAGATTGAGCTTTATTTTATAACAATTCTATTTATGAAAGCAATTCCAAAGAAATTAATTGCCTCAACACTGAAAGAAAAGTGTGTATTTCATTTAATTTAGCATATTAATTTTACTGAAATCATTACATGGTTTGAATGAAAGAAGTTCCTAATTGATCACGGTATATGTGGCCTAAACCACAATTAAATATTACATGTCATAGCGTAAGTCGCTAAGATTTATTTTTAGCATCCTTCATTTTCACTGGGGTCATTATTTCAGCCTATGTAAGCTGTGTCAGCCATTAAAACATTAATCTTCATCAAAGGTATTAAGAAAGAATGTGCAAGAACCTGTGATGATGACATGCGATACAGGAAATGTATTAATTCGCGTGTAATTGAAGCTTCGCTTTTCTACCAGCAATATTAGCGGAGATTGTGGTTAGGCTGAAATGCAACCTGGACCAAGTTGACAAATGAAGCTTTTTGCTATGGCACAAGAGACGATAAATCGCAATGAGTTTTATTTTATAACAATTCTATTTAGTTAAGCAACTGCAGAGAAATAAATTACCATAACACTTCGTTAAGCCCGTCATTTTTTATTGGCTTTGGGGCTAGTTAGTAATAAAAAGGAGCAGAAACCTGAAGAAGCTTGCAAACACCATTGTTAGGGAGAAAAGAATTACACAAATGCCTAAACAAAATACTAAAGGACAAAATAATTTGGATCTTGTCCTAAAAAATCTTGATAATAACTATACATGGTTTCAGGTCATGGATGGTCACTAAACGGCTGTAATGGATCTACAAATACGAGAGTTACATAACTAGTGGCCAAGATAGAAGGCAGATGTAAGTATAGTTATAAGAATTATGGAATGAAACACACAGTTAAAAGAAAATTTCAAAATTTGGGGCTCCAGTGGAATGGAGAAGAAGTGGAAGGGTTCAAAGAGATGATAAAAATGGGTGTAGAAATTTTTATTTAAAAAGAAAAAATTAAGAAACTGCAGAACCTATGTACTCCAACATGAAGGTGAAGTGGTTAAGGAGGTTGGTAAGAAGAGACAATACAGAGAGGAACTACCATTAATGTAAGGAATACATGAAACAGCTAAATACAAAAGGATTGCAAATGTGCTGCGGTAGTACAGTTCATAAAGAAGGGGCACACTTAGAGTTGAATATCACAGACTAACTACTTTCACTATGATAACAAGGTCACAGCTACTTGGTATTCAATGATTTCAATTATTCTTAAATATGTTGTATGATAATATTTCCTTAGTTTCAGGGTCAAGGAATTTTACACAATGGACCTTAGTTTCCGAGATAGTTTCCCAAAGTTTGCACAACAGCTTTTGTATAAAGTAAATTGTATCTTACTCAATAGAATGGGGTATGCAAGCATGGTACCCAGCTACAAAGTTTACGACTGGCTGCCACTATCATTTTCCCCCAAATCGCCATTTCTATTATTTTGCAATACTTCTGTAACCATAATTTAATTATTGAAGTTAATGTAAAATAAGTATCCAGCACTTTAAAAACAAATCCACCAAGCAGTACTGTTATTTTTTAATCTTACAGTGAACATTTTTACTGCCAAGTTTTATCTATATGCCACCTCAATTTTAAAATCTAACAGGAAAATTGAGAGAAGTGATTGTAAAAAGTAATTCATTAATTTTTCACCCTTTCTTCTTTCCTAAATTCTGACCAATAGTTCAGCATGTGTGGTATGTTATAAAATTAATTAACAAAGGAATTTTTTTTAATTTGAACAATTTACACTTTCCACTCTCACTATTTAGTAAACCTTGTACATGAAAAATGGTTGGTTTTATGCTTTGAATATATATAAAATTTACGTTGTTGTTGTAGTTACAACCTCCTTTCCCTCCATGTTTAATACCATTCTATAGTGCGCGTCACGAATGATAATGGGTCGCGCAGAGAGAGAGAGAGAGAGAAATAGGGTTGACATAGAATATGCGACGTTACCGCATTTGACTATTCGCAGTACAGTTCTATGGCTAGTATCACATGCTTTAGCAGTTCTCTCATGAGCTTTAGCAACGTCGCAGATTGGCCCTCTCACGTCTTCTTCGCGCTTAAAATGCTTATATACTTTCAAATCTTGCTTTTTGCTTTGACTATGCAGAACCTTACGCTTATGTTGTTCATCTTCCATTATTTAGAATAGGAATTATTGCAAAGCTCACTGACTTACAACTGTACAATTCACAAACACATCGCATTCAACACTTGTGTTAACACGACAGGCTCTGGATTGTTACTGAATGTGATTGGCTACTGGCAAAGTGATGACGTAGATGCGCATACCTTCGCTAAACTAGGCCGCCATCGTTTGTGACGCGCACTATAATATATTGTAAACAGATGTTGCTGATCATGATGCTTAAGATAACTGAAGCGTTAAGTGTGAAAATGTTACCCAAAAGTTTGAAGTAATAAGTTTATAATAAACAATTATTTGTTTTGAAACAATCTTGACTTCTGTATTTGTCAATAATCTCAGCAAAAAATACTAACAAATCTTATTATTAGAAACCATGGTTCAGATTCCCAGTCCCAGAGGAAATTAACTGGCTGTCCACCCTCTGACACAATGGCTTAGAATGCCTCCTTCAGGAGCATTCAACCAATCTTTGTGGACTTAGTTTATTATTAAAAAATGATTGGAAATTTTAGCTAGTGGTTTAAGGATGCAAAATATGGTAGTGACACTGAAAGAAAAATTGAAATCTTAATCATACATATATTGAAAATAATAGAAACAATGACTGAAAAAAATCACTGGAAGAACCTAGCGTGAACCTATTTTGCATCACGATAGTCAAGAATCTTTCCTGCTTCGCTGAGCCTCATTCTGCTGATGGAGCAACTATTTATTTAGTATTTAAGCTGCAATGAAAACTTTGTGTTGCCATATCTCGGAATCTAATTGTCACACAAAATGCCATGAACCTATAACTAAGCGGATGCTACAACATACATAAGAATAATTGAAACTGATGATTACCAATCTGCCACTTCCCTTATTAGTGGTAGACAAATTGATAGAGAGGTTGATGATATTCAACTGCACCAGGAATGCATAGCGAGAAAGTTGTTAGTAAGTCATCAACATGGTTTTAGAAGGATTATTCATATGAACCTCAATATTTGCGTTATGTGTAATTTCTTTTAGATGACATAGGCAAAGGAGACTAAGTTAAAGGTGTAGATCATAGATTCCAAACCTTCTTTGGCACAACAGCTACTTTGAGGGGGGGGGGGGGCGAAGGGGGATTGGGAGGGGGGGGAAGGGAAAGGAACACAAAAACTCCCCTGCAGTAAATAATGTAACCCATAGTGCTCCAGCATTTTTGGCTCATATCTCACTTTTTGAAACAGTGATTCGATGGTACCCATACGTAGAAACATAAGGACATATTTACTTTATTAAGAGATATAAATAATAATGATGTATTGTTCATAGTTTGATCAACAAATACATATTAAGAAAAAATATTATCACCCAGAGGGCTGGGCTTGGTGTAATGATACTAATTTTTCGATATTGGGTGCCTTATTGGTCATCAGTAATCTTGAACCACCATGTTCCAATATTAAAGACTAGCTTCTAGTCCGTCAAAAATGACGGTTTGAACGCCATATTCTGGCAGTTCATTTTATTATTATTATTATTTTGCAGTTGGTTAATTATACGGGATTGTTATTAGATAATGCTAGTGGCCTTGATTTGGTAATGTTCTACACAGCAATACAGTAGTAACTGCTACTGAATTAATGAGGGCGGATGTATAGAACCAATAAAATGAAAAATAAATTAGGAATCCAGAAACTTTTGCTATCCATGAAGTATCAGTTTTATTTCTAGTCCAGGCACACTTCAGCATGATAGGTACGAACTACATTCACCCGCATTTATTAATACCTTCAGTAACTTGGCGCATAAGAAAGCAGTTTAATTGGTTTGTAAAACTCATTTCAGAGTGAATTACGCCGTAATCAAATGTGTCGATGGGCTTTCTGGTCAACTTAACCACAACCCTCCATTAATATTGCTTTTGAAAATCATAACTTCTACTACTCTCAAATGCTGTAGTCAATCACAAGACATATTGTTTTTAAGCAGTGATTCCTTTGTAATACAGCCTGTAGACTAACATTATTTTCAAGCAGAAATTAGGTTGTAAAACATCCTGGACGGGCATAATACAGTTAAATGTACTACGGAAAATATTTCTAGAGGATTCTTCCATTTTACCACAGCAATTCCTGGCAGAATCGCGATCTCCAGTAATACCGATTTATTTACATTATTTTACTTTAAATGACGGGAGGCATAATATCAAAAACGGATAACTACCATTTATCTTAATGATATATTTGGTACATTTTGTGTAAACTTCCTCTGAGTTTTTAATAAACTTCATCGTTTCTTATCTCTGGCAAAAAAAAATATCCTTCTCCTTACATGAATTTTTACATCTGGTTGTCGTAGATAAAAAGCAATTTGTAAATTTAAACAAACGAACTAATTGTAACTTAGTGACACATAATTGCCTAGCATTAATTTTTTTCCCTGCTCTCCGTAGTTCTAATATCTCTACTCACTGCTCTTTTGCGGCAATAATATCGTTGTTGTATTCCGAGTGTCATATCGCTTATACTGTAAATAGTCATATCCTTGACTGTTTAAATCTAATCAAAAGTTTATATTAAATCGCATTTAATAGTTAACACATGTATCAAAAACTAATGGTATCATATATAATGGTAGTAAGAATTTATTCTGGAAAAGCTTATAAGGAGAAACGAATTAGTCATTTTTAATGATATCTTTGTTATATGAATACGTTACTCTGGTTAGATTATCAGAGTATTTGGTTAGTATTTTGCATAAATAAATGCATTTTACTTAAGATCACGTAGACTATAATTTCAAAAACGGATAACTGTTATTTATTTGACCAATACATCATTACGTTTCTCCGAGTTTTAAATACACTTCACTGTTTCTTACCGTCTGCCGAAAAAATCTTAGGTTATGGTTTAACCTAGGGCTTATAACTGACACAAATAAAATAGCGTAAATATTGAATCCCTTCTCCTTACATGAATTTTGGTGTATAACTGATACAAATAGTATAACATAAACATCAAACACCATTCTCCTTACACGAGTTTCTGCATCTAACTGTAGTAAATAAACAAAATGCAACATGAAGGAAGGAATGCAATATGGTGGCTGTTGATTGGCGATTGACGGCTGTCACGTGACCGTTCTGTAGCCAATACGTGTAGCAGCTATAGACGACGCACTCAGACGCCACATTAGCGTTTTATATAATAGGATTTGTTTCTTTACATTGTTGACTACATCCTCTTTTGGATACATATGATCATGGAAATACAAT
Source organism: Vandiemenella viatica (assembly GCA_031002005.1). Taxonomy (NCBI): domain Eukaryota; kingdom Metazoa; phylum Arthropoda; class Insecta; order Orthoptera; family Morabidae; genus Vandiemenella; species Vandiemenella viatica. The sequence goes on along the minus strand of CM061920.1, from coordinate 97,916,461 downwards.
TAAAAACTTCTTTGACGCAGACCTTAAAGCCGGATATAATGTAGGAAAGTGAGTGTGTCAAAGGGTGGTCCTCAACGCCCCCTATGATCTTTTCAATGCCCACCAGTGGACCATACCGCACTCATTGGTAACTACTGGTGTAGACAGAGCTCTAATATACATTTGGAAGAGTCAGCCACAAATGGTGATGAATATGGTTAAAATTGTTTTAGTGACTCAGAATGCATGGTGTTGGGTAAAAAACCTTAAAACATACAAAGAAAAAAGTCCAGGCTAGGAATGTGGTATCAAAAGAGGCAAAAGTCAGCCACAGTGTAGTGTCTTGGAATCATTGGTGTTATAGTGTGCTGAACCAGGGGTTTTAGGGAATTATTGGGCATATAGGTTTTCACAGAATACTATAGCAAGTCAGGTCAGTTGCAACAGCAGCTATAAACATTTGTGGAGGAGGAACGTGTAAGCTTAGAAGGCAATGACCTGCATAGTAGAACAAGAGAAGTAAATAATAGCATCCAAGCAACGATGAAATCAGCCCAGGATGACAGCAACAAGAAGTGACGCTGTTGGCTAGTTGATGGCCCACCAGGGAAAATGTAGTACGGGGAGCGACAAACAAAACTGGACTGCAACGAGCAAAGAGGCTCTGTCTGGCAGGGCGAAATGGGGCAGTCTTTGAGATCAAACCTAAAACAGGAGTGGCACCACTGGGAGCAGCAGCCAAAGAATGACAGTAGTCTTCGCAGATCGAGGCCGTACAGCGCCGCAATAAACAGGTGAGAAGGAGCCTGCATAGACGAAGCTAGATTTGGGGATGGTTAAGACCAATGGAAGTTCATGGGAAGTCAAGCTCTGACATTAGTTGCAAGGATAACTGATCTGGTTGGAGAAAGAGACTTAGAGAGCAAAAGGGGTTATTGATGTACCAAAGTTGAAAAATGTAAATATTGTACATAACCTACTGGAGTATTATTTCCTTAGTCTACCACTCACATTACATTGGGTGGTATCCACATATTGATGGACGAGCAAAAAAAAAAAAAAAATAGTAGCCGGTACACCACAATACGATTAAATGAAGATAGGCACCTGGACAGGAAATCAAGTTGGGTAGTTATACCTACTGAAGTAGCTAATCATTGAAGAGAATGATTTACCGTGAGATAAAAAGACTGCTCAGAGAGCTAAGGAGAATTCACACTTCAAAAATAACTTATTTAATTTAATGATTACAGGTTTTATGGGGTTTATTTTACAATCTGAGTTTTTGGCTGCCATACAACAGACTTTGTCAAAGATACAATGTTTGCTTATTTATTAGCAAAGCGTGCCAACCATCACAGAGTAAAGGCTTCTGTCCTCATTAAAATTGTGTTTCATTTAAAATTTGTTGAGGCCACCACTGATCGATTCTCTTTCCACAGTAGCACCGTATCTTCAAATTTTATTTTGTGTCTGGTGTTGATGGCATTGCGAAACACAGCAGATTTGTCACTGTTGTTATGATGTGACAATTAAGTTTTTCCCGGCGTATAGTAGACAGGAATTCTTCACGGGTCTTCTGCCGGATAAGATCTTTTAGACACGACGTTTCGGCAGTCACCTCCGCTGCCTTCATCTGGTGAGCTGTCATCGCGAAGTAGCTGCCGCGACGGTTCGACACCGAATGTGTGCGCTTCGTCGTACTGGCTCCTTATATACCCTGCGGCCGGCGGCCCGCTAGCCGGAGCGGCTGCCTGCTGCGCTGCCATTGGTCGGCGCGTCAACCGGGCTCCGCCCTGGACTGCTGTGTCCCAGCTCTCTTCTGGGACGAATGTTATTCTGCTGCTGCTTCAAGTCATGGAGGATTGGCTTCCAAGCTTCACTCAAGAAGAGACCGCCATCTCTGTTGATGTTGTTGGTGCTAAGGCGAATTTCCAGCGATTCTCTAATTACGGAATCCCAGAAAAACTGTGTCTGAGCCAATACTTCAGTCTTACTGAAGTTTATGCTGTGGAAATTTTCCACAGCGTGTTCAGCTAATGCGGATTTGTGAAATTGCATCAACCGCAGATGTCGCTGGTGTTCGGTGCGGCGTTCCTCGATGGTTCTAATGGTCTGGCCAATGTATATTTTGCCACATTCGCATGGGATCGAGTAAACACCCGGAACTCGCAGTCCGAGGTCGTCCTTCACCGAGCGCAACATGTCTCGTATCTTCGCAGGTGGACGGAAGATACTCCTTATGCCAAAACGAGCTAGAATCCTTCCGATTTTTCCAGAAGTATTTCCAGCGTAAGGTAACACTGCGATGGATTTTGGAGCCTCTTCCTGTTCAGATGTTAATTTCGGTTTTCGAGGGCGAAATGCTAGTTCAATTTGCTCCTTTGAGTATCCATTTTCTCTGAAGACCTGCCGTAGGTGCCTTAGTTCCTCTTGTAGGCTATCACTGTCCGAGATGGCTCGGGCACGATGGACCAGTGTTGACAACGCTGAACACGCTGTGGAAAATTTCCACAGCATAAACTTCAGTAAGACTGAAGTATTGGCTCAGACACAGTTTTTCTGGGATTCCGTAATTAGAGAATCGCTGGAAATTCGCCTTAGCACCAACAACATCAACAGAGATGGCGGTCTCTTCTTGAGTGAAGCTTGGAAGCCAATCCTCCATGACCTGAAGCAGCAGCAGAATAACATTCGTCCCAGAAAAGAGCTGGGACACAGCAGTCCAGGGCGGATCCCGGTTGACGCGCCAACCAATGGCAGCGCAGCAGGCAGCCGCTCCGGCTAGCGGGCCGCCGGCCACAGGGTATATAAGGAGCCAGTACGACGAGGCGCACACATTCGGTGTCGAACCATCGCGGCAGCTACTTCGCGATGACAGCTCACCAGATGAAGGCAGCGGAGGTGACTGCCGAAACGTCGTGTCTAAAAGATCTTATCCGGCAGAAGACCCGTGAAGAATTACTGTTGTTATGTTTATAGGGGCAGATATGCCAATGTGTGACCAGTCTCACAAATGTTAACACCACCACAGCTGCAGGGAATTTCATGAACACCCAGCAGTTGGTATAGGTATAAATGGACTTCCACCCTGGTAATTGAGGGGCCACTTGCAGTGAGCCATTTAAACAGTTCATACTTCCATCTGGTTTAACAATTTTCCAGTGTGGTCTATAATGCTTTGTACGTATGGGAGACAGGTGAATTTCCTTGGTACATAAGTATTGTGGATTAAGTTGTATTCTAGGGGGTTGTTAGCTCTTAAAACTTTATTTCAATACGCCACAATATTGGCAGCTTAACACTAGAGAGCACGCGCGGGCTACATATGTAGCCCAACATTTAATATTGTCATATATTATTTAAACATGGCATGCTACACATTAATCATCCAGTGTATTCCTAAGTACTAGCCCCCGCCTCCACCAGTAATGTGCCATCTGTCGTGGCACATGGACTTCTGCATAAACTACCCTTGAAGTTGATGGCCTACACCTGTAGCCCACACGAGCGTTTGAGGAAGTTAATTATTTAATATACAAGTGACAAAATTGAAGTAAATATGATACATTTCCTGAAGTAAAACTATAAAAAGCAATGTCAATAACTGCTTTTTTGTGTGTATTGCTTGTGTTTATGGTTTTTTCATGTAACTATATTATGTTTTGGTCATTTTTAGATGACGGGTAATTTGAACGATGCCAAAATACTAAGATGGTTGCTGGAGGATGACAAAATGAAATAAGGTAATTTTGATGTTGTCTACCCTCCATAATCATGCCAAAATTGATTATGAAACTAGTGATGTTCGAAAACCTGATATCACCACATTTTATAACCATACAAAATACGGCGTCGATATTTTTGATAAAATGTGTGAACGTCGTCGATGGCCTCTCAAACTGTTTTACAATTTTGTAAACATGGAGAGTATAAACGGTCTTGTAATATATGAGATGAACAACCATGATATGAAAGTGATCCGTCATCAATACCTTCAAGAAGTCAGATTCGATCTTGCAAGACCTTCTATAGAGCATCGTATATCCCAGCAAAATATACTAAAAGGTATAAAACTGAAAAGGCAGACTACTTCTAGGACTGGCAGAAAAACCCCTGCAATATAATATGCCTTTTCGGGGAGGAGTTGGCTGATGTTCTTTTTGCAGCAGGGCTCGGGACCACAGCACATGCAAGCAATGCAGCAAATGTATGAGACGCATTTGTAGTGAACATCAGGCAGTCGTCTGTCCTGAATGTATGCCAACAGAATGAATTATTATCAAGGACTTTGATAATTGGTTCAATTACTTATCTGGAAACCCATTTTGTAATAAATATTACATTCCTAAATAAAAATAAGACTAAAAGATCTCAAACTTTCCAAAAATAGTTGATTTTTAAGAAGTTTGTGTTTATGCTGCATATTATAATCAAGAAACAAAATTTTGTTACTTGAATGAGCCATTATGATAAAATAAAGATGTTTATTAATTATTTACTCTGTTTGAGATATATTTTTTGTCTGATTCCGAAAATTAATTAACCCACAAATGGGCTACGCCTGTAGCCTACGTGTGCGTTCAAGGAGTATTTAAGGGCACGTGCACTCTAGTGTTAAATGCGATAAATGTAAGTTAATTCGCATAGTGAAAAAGAAGACACCACTCATCTGCAAGTACAAAGTAAACAGTCCAATTATTTCAGTGTAGCTTTTAAGTAGCTTGGTGTAACATTATGAGCCAACATGTAATAGGATCAGCACATAACATTGGAAAACCTAAACCTAGACTGTGATTCATGGGTCAAAATTTGATGAATTGTAGTATATCTATAAAGGAAATAACATTTAAACTCTTGTGAATCATCTGAAATATTGTGCTGTGCAGGATCTGTACTGGTAGGTATTGATTAATAGTATTGAGAAAGTCCAGACAAGAGCGGCAAAGTATTGTGATCCCTACTACAGACCTTACGAAGGCACTACAGAATTTATACGACAATTCTCTGGATTCTTTGGCAACAGATAATGTAGTTTCGTTTTGTTTTTTTATTGTTTTGTAGCTTTACTTCTTATTGATAGCGGAGTCAATTGATGAAGGAAAGGACTTGGGGCAAGGTATGGAAAGGAATTAGCCTATGGCATTTTTGAAGGAAACTTTTTGGCATTCACCAAGGAGCGATTTTGGAAAACCATGGAAAACCAAAATCTGGATGGCCAGATGTAGATTTGAATCCATGTCTACTCAGCCGCTAAGTTCAGTTGCATGGATTGCTTGAATAACATACAAAAAAAACTTTTGTTATTTATAAATGCAGTAAAATACTTTTCCCACCAACGTACTTGGGTCACAATAATAAGGTAGATAATATTAAGGAAATAAAGTATGTTAGTGATGCCCATATGCCTTCATCTACATACATATAAACTCTGCAAATCACAAAACTGTGGGTGGCAGAGGATGCTCAGCACCAAACCTAATCTCTTTGTTGTGCATTCCAATCCCTAATGGAACGAGAGAAAAAAGAATTCATATAAGAATCAGTGCGGCACCTTATTTCTCTAATTTTATCTTTCCTGTCATTCTGACCCAAATAGGTTGGTGGACGAAGTATTTCACTATACTCGTACGTGAAAGTGGGAGTACGCATGTTTACCAATAAGTTTATACGAAACGTGCGTCGTCTATCTACCAGAGACTCCCAGCCTAGTCTACTAATCAGTTCCGTAACGCTTTCATAAGGACTGTAGCAAGCGGTCACGAATCGAGCGGCTGTTCTCTGTACTTTCTCTATACCCTCAATCAGCCCCTTACGAAATGGATCCCAGATGGCACAACAATAGTCCAAATGTGGACGCACAAGAGATTTGTACGCTATCTCCTTTGTTTGTTCATTACAATTTTTTAAAATTCGACCTAGGAACCGCAGCCTAGAATTAGCTCTACATACCAACGTATTAATATGTAAGTCCCATTTCATGTTTCTTTGTACTGTTACTCCCAAATATTTCATAGAATCGACCATATCAATAACTGAACTGTTTACCTCGTATTTCTCAACAATCGGATTCTTTTTGTTAGTTATGCTCATTGTCTTACACTTTTTACAATTTAGTGTGAGTTGCCACTCAGCGCACCACGCGAAAATAACATTTAGATCACGCTGAATTGCTAAGCAATCGGCCAAATTCCTTACTTCCCTATAAATAACTGCATCATCAGCAAACAATCTAAAAAGGTTTTTCACTTTGTCTCCGAGATCGTTTATAAAAATTAAGAAAAGAAGTGGTCCTATTACACTTCCTTGAGGTACACCCGATGTAACATCTAGATTAGAAGAACTTACTCCTTCAACACGACATACTGCGATACACCATTTAGAAAATCCTTTATCCATTCGCAAAGCTGATCAGATATACCGTACGCTCGTAGCTTCAAAGTCACAGAGTCAAAGTGTAAGGACCCACAGGCTGATACCGGGGCTGTAGTATCGTCTTAGTGCCTCAGCTAACAGTTTATGTGGATTCAAAGTTCTACTAAAAGTTCATAAAATAACTTGGATTTGACCATGTAGCCATACAGTAACTTAACTAAAATCCTTAAAGGTTGCCACAATATTTGTTAAGCCACAAATAGAGAAAAGGTTTACTGTCTACTATGAAATCACAAGTCCAGTTTACTCAAAAATTTTGAAGTTTATTTAAAAGAAATCACAAGTTCAAAATAGCATTACACAGTTGAGTAGGCAAATCGAACACACTTTTCCAAAAAGGTTGCAAGTTGTGGAGAGAAATTCAACCGACCGATCCCTTTAGTGAATTTATAAGTTCATGTTAACAGTTAATCTCGCATGCCAGACACCAAAGTTTCAATATGGCTGACTCGGTAGCTTCACCTTCAACCGATTTCCTCCCGCCCCGACACACGACTGACGCAGGCTCACTCACATAATGCTCCCAGAACAAGAAAGACAAACACATGATGGCGGCGGGGTCCTTTTATAGGAACCCCTAGAATCAGTGACGTAAGCAACTGTATCACATCTTTTTGCTTCCGCGTAGCTAAAAGTGTGTGTGTAATTTATTTGACGATCCAGACTATTAAAAATGTTTAAACTTTGACAATGTCTAGACTTATCTGCTAGAAGTCCAACGGCAGTTTCGTGAGTAATTTAGAGTAACTAGTTTTAAAGTTTTATTTAATTCCGCGTGGTGATACAAAGCTCCGAAGTAGGGGATTAACCCAAACGTTTGAATTTTTACAGCGACAATCAACGACAATCTATCTTCAAAAACTGAATTACCAGACATATGCTAAAACTTTTTACGAAAACCACTATATATTCAGGATTGTCTTAATTCTGGCTATCTACTGATATAAATTTCAAATTAATATCCCTTTTAATAAAAAAGCTTATTATTTTCTCTTAATTAAAATTGCTAATTAAACTTTACCAAATTATTTAATTTTACTACCAAAATATCGGGGACAGTGCTGACTATAGCTGGTGATAAAAGTTCAGCTGTCGCTTTACCCGATTTAAAGATATTACAAATCTTAGAATTTCTACTTTTCCGATCGCGTGTTTTAAAACCTGAGGAAACCAAAAAATCTCTTAACATAAACGTTTCTCGATAGGATAAATACACTTTAAAATTATTTTTATGACGAATTGTTACTGTGAGCAAGATTACAGGAAAATTCCTTAAAGTTGAAAACTACTCTTACTCGAAATTTCTAAGTCCAGCCTCGGTGACTTTACGATCGATCTTTATGTTTACTGTGAATTTACTTCCTCCCATATACCTAAAAGTGAGGAGCTAGAATTTGACAAAATTCTAAGGTGCTTACAAAAGGCTTTCTGAAAATCTAAAAAAATTGCATCTACTTGTGAACCTGCTTCAATAACTTTCATTACGTCGTGTGTAAATAGGGCCAGCTGTGTTTCACATGATCTTTTCTTCCGAAATCCGTGTTGATTTGTTGTAAGCAAATTATTTTCATCTAGGAAATTCATAATGTTCGAGCATATAATATGTTCCATAACTCTACTACAAATAGATGTCATAGATATGGGACGATAGTTTCCAGGATCGCTTCGATCACCTTATTGAAAATCGGAGTTACTTGCGCTATTTTCCAGTCTGAAGGTACTTTTCGCTCTTCTAGGGATTTACTGAATATATCAGACAGAAATGGCCCAATTTCCGCCGCATACTCTGAAAATACTCTTACTGGAATACCATCCGGGCCAGGTGCTTTTCCCCACTTTAGGAGCTCTAATTGCTTTATAATACCTGCAGTATCTATTCGTAATGATTCCATCTCCACCTCGACACGACGTGGGAAAACGGGAATGCTATCCTTATTTTCGTCAGTAAATGAATTTTTGAATACAGTATTTAGTACATTAGCTTTATTGCGGCTTTCAATAACCTCGGACCCTTCACGAACTAGTGCTGGAATATTGCTGTTGGTACAACTGACTTTTCGAACATACGACCAAAATTTTTTTGGGTTTTCTGTGAGACTCTTAGAGAGAGTGTTTGAATGAAAATCGTTGAAGGCCTCATGCATCACATTCTTCACACATCCTCTTAACTCAGCCAAGGTTTCTAAATCACTTCTGTTAAGGACTGTAATACAAACAATAAGATTAGTTTTGATGGAAAGCCCTAACAGCCTTCACAATTTCCTGTGTGTTGCAGAGTATGAATGTAATGATACTATGAATAAAAAGGAAACTGGTTTTACAAAATTTAAATAACAAAGCATAAGGAAAATAAACCATTACTCACCCCAGTTGAAAGATCGAGTGCTGTGACAAACACAAAAAACATTAACGAAAAAAATTGTACTATATTTCAGTAAAATAAATCATAAAGTGGGGAGCAAACCATTTGCCAAGGGAGACTTTCCACATGACTATAATGCGCGCCACGAACGATGGCGGGTCGCGCAGAGAGAAAGAGAAAGAGAGAGAGAGAGAGAGAAATAGGAATGACTTAGAATATGCGACGTTACTGCGTTTAACTATTCACTGTACACTTCTAAGGCTAATATCATATGCTTTATCAGTTCTCTCCTGAGCACTGGCAACGTCGCAGATCGGCCATCTGGAATCTGTTTTGCATTTAAAATGTTTATATATTTTAAAAATTTGCTCTCTGTTTTGACTATGCAGAACCTTACGCTTTTGCTGCTTGTCTTCAATTATTTAGAATAGGAATTATTACAATTTTCACTGATTTACAACCGTCTACTTCACAAAAACATCGCATTCGACACTCGTATTACCACGACAAGCTCTGAATTGTTAATGAATTCTATTGGCTACTGGCATAACCTCGCTAAACTGGGCCGCCATTGTTTGTGGCACGTACTATAGCTTAGCCATTGAGAACAGGATGGGGCTCATAGAGGTGGTGGCGATAAACTATTCTGATGCACATTAATGGTAAATCTTAGAAAATATTTAGAACACAGGCAGAGGAAATAAAGGGGCCATAGAATAAAAAAGTGAATGTTAACACCAATAAATAAAGGGAAAAATAATAATTGATATTTTTCATGGATTTAGACATAGGCGTTAACACATTAATTAATTCTTACTGCTAACAAAAAACTTGGGCAGTCTGGTATCTCAGTGGTTAAGGCGCTTGCTTTCATAAAATTCGCTGCTCCGGTCCAGGGTTCGAATCCTGGCCAGGACCAACCCTTTTTAAGATCTGTGTTTGATCATACGAGCTAAACCAGTTCACCCCGTGGTTTGGATTCCACAGTAAGCTGTAGGTCCCAGAGGAAAGAAACTGGCTATACTATCTCTGACACAATGACTAAGTATACCTCCTTCAGGAGGATCCAACCAAACTTTGGGTTGTGGACTAAGTTATATCCAGTGCTAAGTTAGTTTAGTTAACAAAAACTTTCAGAGCATAAGAGGTTTTCTTAGGAGTAATGTTAATCAATAATATGCCAACATCTTACCTCAATAAAAAATCCGATAAAGTTGAACACATATCATTTAATATTTTCACTGCTCTTCTTTCATGTTTCTTAATAAGCTTTGAAAATAATTTTTCATTTTTATCTCCAATTTCTCTCATATCTTGGTCTGCTGCCAATTCACATGCCTGACGTATCCTTTCATCCCGTAAGACCTATTACCAAAATGCCACCATTATGAATCCAGCATATATAATATATATATATCTCACCAAGAATCAAACAACATGACTGCATAAAGACTAAAGTCGTTTCAAAGAGCTCACAACTAACAAGTCAATATCTCAAAGTGGTGCTATTGTTTTAAGCACTCTTTTGTTGTCCTTTGGCAGTCGCCTATCAATAACAAAATTAACAATGAAAAATGTACATATTTTATTAAATGAGCATTCGTAGCATGTGAAATCCATGACATTTAGCAAGAAACTTAAGATAGAAAAAATAAAAATTTGTGACTTAAAAATTAACTTTTAATGTAATAAACATTTGCAATGAAACTGGATGATCCACACAAAAATTTTGTGAATTGTGAAGAGTGGTTTGAGTAAATTGAAAGTAGAACCGGCTCACCTGTAGCAATTTCTTTCTTATTACATCTAATGTATACTCTCCTGCAGCACTCTACTACACATACACATCTGAAACTATCCTTTTCTGGAAGCCACACTGCCACTGACCTCTCCAGAATAAAATTGAGCTGAACAAAACACACATTGTATAGTGATATTTCTGTGATATGTGATGATGCTATTTAGCGGTAATGTGATCAAAGCCCATGTGAAAATTTCTACATCTATATCCATACTCTGCAAATCACAAACATTGTGGGTGGCAGAGGGAGCTAAGCACCATTCCTAAACCCATGCATTCCAATCCCAAATAGCACAAAGAAAGAAGGAATACATAAAAGCATTAGTACGGCATCTTATTTCTCGAATCTTATCCCTCCAGTCATTGCGACCAAAATAGGTTGGCAGAAGAAGTACTTCATTGGACTTGTAATTTAAAGATTTTCGCATATTCTCCAATAAATTCCAAACTATCTCAGCCCAATCTATGTATCAATTCTGTGATGCTTTTATAAGGGCTGTAGCAATCACTCACGAATCGAGTGGCCCTCCTCTACACCCTCTCCACCGAGTCTATCAGGCCCTTGCGATATGGATCCGAAACTCCACAACAGTAATCCAGAGGCGGATGCACTAGTGTTTTATACGCTATCACCCTTGTATGAGCATTACAGTTCCTCAAAATACGACCCATGAATCGCAATTTAGAATTAGCCTTGCCTACGGTGGAAGTTATGGGCAAGTCCCATTTCATGGTGTGTAACATGGCATTTTTTTAAAAGAACAAGTAAAATCATATATTCTTACTCATAAAGGCCATAATATTGGCAAATTAATAGTTAAAAGAATTTATAAAAAAGAATAGTAAGATTAATAAATATTGTTTGCTCAGAGATGCTTGAAAGTATATATGATCTCTGGAAAAAGTAGAGGAGAGGAGCTGCTATTGTCTCTAGTTAAAAGAATTGTTGGTAGAAGTGGAGAGAAAATCAGGATAATTGAGCATAGAAGCTTCGAAATAAAAGTTGCGGAGAAAAAAAATTGATAGCTCGAGTAGAAAAGAACCTCCTAATCTTTTGGAGCGAAGTCAATGCAAAAAGTACTCCAGCCACGGTCAAATGTTGGTATGAGAGGATTTTTGCACATTGCAAACAAAAGGAAAATAAACTGATCAAGATTATAAATCAAAGTCTACAAAATTATCTATTTATTTATCTATCAAAATCGTAATAGATATTTATACGCGACAGGTGCTTTGTACTATCACCCCCAGATACTTCAGGGAATCAACCGTGTCAACAGCTGAAATTTTTATCTTGTACTTGTGAGCAATCTGATTCTTTTTGCTACTTATTCGAATTGCCTTGCACTTTTTGCAATTGAATGTAAGCTGCCATTTACAGTACCAATCGGAAATATCATCTAAATCACACTGAACTTCTAAGCAATGGGCGGAGCACCTTATTTCCCTATAGATAATTGCATCGTCGGCAAATAATTGCAACCAGACTCTGACGTGTTCACCGAGTTCAATTATAAATATTAAGAAAAGAAGTGGTCCTATTACACTTCCATGAGGAACCCCCAAAGTAACATCTATCTTAGAAGAGGATTCCCCGTCAACAACGACATACTGAGATCGACCAGTTAGAAAATCACGTATTCATTCGCAAATCTGATCCGGTATACCATATGCTCAAATGATTGCTAAAAGTCGGTTGTGTGGTACAGAATCAAAAGCTTTCTGAAAAGCCAAGAAAATTGCATCAACTTGTGAACCTGCATCGATAACCTGCATTACGTCATGTGAAAATAGGGCCAATTGTGTTTCACACGATCTATTCATCTTCTACTTCTACATGGAGTAAGTAACTCATTCTCATCTAGGAACTTCATAATATATCTGACAGAAATGGTTCAATTTCCTCTGCGTATTTAGAAAATACTCTTACCAGTATACCACCGGGACCCAGCACTTTACCCAACTTCAGGAGCTTTAATTGCTTAAAAATACTTTGTTTTTCTTGATCCGCACTTGAAGTATTAATCTTAAAGACAGATTTGCTTCTCTTGTACCACGATTTTTCCTAAACCCAAACTGATCTTCACCTACTATGTCTTCTACTATCCTTTCCATTCTTCTGTATATTATTCTGGTCAGTAATTTTGAAGCATGTGATGTTAGACTAATGGTGAGATAATTCTCACATTTATCGGCTTCTGCTTTTTTCGGAAGTGTGAAGATGATATTTTTATTAAAATCAGTTGGAATTTCTCCTGTTTCATAACTTTTTGATATCAGCCTGAATAATCTTTCGATTCCTTCTTCTCCTAGGGATTTAAGAAGTTCTGCAGGGATCTCATCAATTCCAACTGAATTATTCGCTTTCAAGTCATTCAAAGCTCTATTAAATTCTGTCCTAAGAATAGAATCTCCTAAGACATCAATGTTGACAACACCTTCCTTTTCCATTACGCTATTGTTTAAGTCGTCACCATCATATAGTTTCTCAATGTATTCCTTCCATCGGTTAGCTCTGTCCTCTGAGCATAAAAGGGGTTTCCCATCAGCAGCTATAATGTTCGCACCTCTTTTCTTTATTTCTCCAAAATTCTGTCTGATCTTCCTATATGCAACATCTACTTTACCTATGACCATTTCCTTTTCTACTTCTTCACACTTTTCTTGTAGCCATTTTTTTTTTTTTTTTTTTTTTTTTTTTTTTTTTTTTTTTTTGCTTTTTTGCATTTCTTGTTTATCAGATTTCTAAATAATTGCCTGTATTGCTCTCTTCCTGCTTCATCCTAAGAACTTTTGTACCTTCTCCTCTGATCCATCAGTTCCAAAATTTCTTCTGTGATCCAAGGTTTTGGGCAGCTTGTTCTCTAAAGCCTAATGTTTCTTTACCAACTTTCATTATTTTGGTCTTTAATGCATTCCATTCGCCCTCGGTTGAGCTCCTTCGAGAGTTACTTCTAACAACTAAGTCTACTTTTTCTCTAAATTTTTCTCTCGTACTAGATTGTTTCAGTTTATTAACTTCCAGTCTGTTCTGTATTGCTGCTTCCTTCTTCACTTGAATTTCAGCCTGCACTTCATCACTATCAAATTATTGTCAGAGTCTATGTCTGCTCCTGGGTACGCTTTACAGTCTAGATCTTGATTCCTGAATCTCTGTTTGACCATGATATAATCTAGCTGATATCTGCCTGTATCCTCAGGACGTTTCCAGGTGTATATTCTTCTTGCATGGCTCTTAAACTGTGTGTTCACCACTACTAGCTTATCTCTTTCACAAAATTCTAACAACCTGCTTCCTCGCTCATTTCTTTCTCCAAGACCACAACCTCCTACAGTATTCCCCTCTTTTCCTTCTCCCACTATCGCATTTCAATCACCCATGATTATTATATTTTCCTCCCCCATCACATTTTGGATTAATTCTTCAATTTCGGTGTACATTTTCTCTATTTCTTTGCCATTTTTCTGTGACGTTGGCATGTACATTTGTACTAACGTGGTTGGGACGGGCTTAGTTTTGTAACATGACGCGCTGTCGCCACGTTACAAGGTGCATTTTTATTATATATGTCATAATGTTGGAGTAATTTACATAAATCTTGGGCGACCACCTAAATAGATTTTTGTTGTAATTTTATAAAGTACGCAAGATTCCAAGTGAGGATTGTAATGAAATGGTGAACATACAGTGTATCTTGGTAAAGCGAATATTAAAGAATTATTGAGCTATGTAGGCTTGAAGCTAATCTGGTCTTCCCGACCCATGGCGACAAGAAGTCGCGGATTTGGGGTTTGCCGGACCACACACTCTGCTCCCTGGGGATGGGTGGTCAACAAGGTCACTCACCGGGCGGGAAATGCCTGCCGCCCGAACACAAGAGTCATCCCCGAACGCAGCCGAATATGTCCGACCTCTGTTAGATACGCTAGGCAAATCACATATCAGGGATATCACGTGACATTAGGTGCCGACCTGAAGATCCAATTCAAATGAGCGTATAACTTAAAATCCTTGGAATTTCTGTTATATGTGAGCTTTGAGACTACAAGGGGCAGAGTGAGAAGTTTCCTCGCTAGAGAGAAGAGCGACGAGCGTCAATTCGATCTTCGAGTCCATGCTATGCGAGTCTAGTCTGAGGTTGACTTGGAAAGTTGGCTTCTCTCGCCAACTGCCGTTGTACGATTTCTGGCTGCCAGCTTGGCTTGCTGGAGCAGGCTTATCACGGCGACACCGCCAGTAAAGCGATGACGCGCATTGTCAGACCAGAGATGCCTGTAGCCGACTTGTGAGATAGTCTCACATACCGTGGGTCCGTTCCAGTCACCGCAGACGTCAGACGCAGAGCTACAATGGTAACTTAATACGACCAAGCCATCTGATTGTGCATTCCGTGAAACAGAACCCTTAAACGACTTTGAGAGGATAGATCAATGTTCTCACTTTGTAATTGTAAAAATCCCTGAGCTAGCGGCATAATTTGCCAGAACTAGTTATTTTCAAATGATATATTGTTCATTCGTGGCGCCCATGATTTTCTTTTCTTACTGTAAAGTCACAGTATTATGATACCTTTGTCTGAGGTCGTCATAACTTGTATTTTTCATTGTTTCCAGTTGTCATTATTTCTTGCATTTTGATTCTGAGATATATTTAAAAGTAAATATACAATTGTTTGCTTGCTCATGACGGCTAATTGTACCTCTGAGCATTGCTTTTATGATTTTGCCAATTTGTGTTAATGTTAACGGTAAATTCGCTCAGACTTGTAATCGCCAGTGATAAGAAAATAAATGTCATCTTGTGACAATTTTTCCTAAATTCCAACTAACGTCGAGATTCTTGCAAAATTAATAAATTTTCACTCCTTCATAAAAATTAAAATTAAAAATCCACAATTATTAATCATAAAGGTATGAAAGATAATTGTAACATAGTTTGCCCACTGAGGCACCCACTACAGTTTCTAACCTCATAAAAATAATCCTGTCACTAAACTGTTCATAATAACTCACCCATTTCCCTACTCTCTTCTTCATTACAAATCCTACACCAGTGACTCCATTGACAGCTTGTGTGCTAATTATTCTGTGTTTCCCAGACCAGAAATTCTGTGCATCCTTCCATTTAATCTCACTAATCCCAAAAACATCTAACTTAAGTCGTTCCTTCACCCTTCTTAGGTTTTCTAATCTACCTGCGTTATTCAGACTTCTAACATTCCACAATCCGACTCGTAGAATGTTTCTATCCATTCTGATGACTCCTCCCTGAGCAGTCCCCACCCGGAGATCTGACTGGGGGACTATTTTACCTCCGGAATATCTTACCCAGGAAGAAGCCATCATGATATATGTAATTTGAGAGGATTACATGTCCTCGGGATACCTTTGGCTTTCCCGTTGCCTTCTGCATCCCCATGCCGTTCATCATTTCTGATTCATCCACCTTTAGGGGCCGTTTCCAACCCCAAGGGCAAGAGGGTGTCCTGGACCACTCCCCACTCTTCCACCCTCCTTTCTGAGGCTGTTGTCAAGCAGGGGGTGAGTCCTTGTACCGGTAATCATTCAGTTGCCAGAGCCTCATCCGTGCAAACAGGGTGCAACACGTGAAGGAGAGGTTGACATTTGGTTGGAAAAGCCTCTCCCAAACCCTTAAAACCCATGAATATCCTTGCCTAAAGCCATGCTGCCTACTTGAAAACCACTTAAGCTCCTCACATATATTTCTGATGTCGTTCCATATCAATCTCTCTCTGTAATGTTTGACTCTATTTCTCACCCCTCCTTTATGTACCAGTACTACCATCGCACTTTTTCAGTCCTGTGGTAAGCAGCAAGTACCCAGACTCAATTTAAATAATATTCCAAAATAATGTCACATCTGGCTATCTTTAAGATATGTGTAGATAATATTACTACAGCAACACCTTTATGTATTTTCAGCTTTCTTATATCCTCAGGACGAATTTCAAATTTTTTGTCTCTTCATTTCTAATTGTATTGTTAAGCTTGTTCTCAGAGGCAGAACCTCCCGTTTCTGATTCATTTTCCCTAATGCTCTCGCTTAACCAGTTACTTAAAATCTCCACCTTTTTCAAATCCTCAGTAACTTCTTCTCCATCGTTATCTATAAGCATCTCAACACCCTCCCTTCCCCTCAGTTTTCTAACATAGCCATAGACATTTCTAGATGCATCAGTCAATGGTCCTCTGCACTGACCATACTCTTCATAAACTCATCATTAGCCACCTTCTTAGGTATTATTAAGTCCTTGTTTAGTTGTTTTAAATATTCCTTTCTACCCTGCTGTCTCTTAACTCTGTTATGTTCTCTTCTTACCAACCACTTTAACTTCCTCACCTCCTTATTATAGTAAACAGGTTCTCTACTTCTCTTTATTTTCAGTTTTGGAATAAATGTTTCTTAACCTTTCTTATTATCATCTTGAATTCTACCCACCTTGACCCTAGTGTACTTGTGCCTTTCTTGGATTTCCTGAAACGTTCTCTGAAATATCTCTTCAAATTCGAAATCTGTGCCTTTTTAAAACTGTACCAATTCTCCCCCCCCCCCCCTTTCAATTTTGTTTGACTGCTGGTTTACTGAATCATCTAATATCCATCAGAACTGCTTCATGATCCCTTATTCCTTCGGTTACTTGACACCCCACAAGGTTACCATCGGACTTTATTAGGAATATGTCCAAAACATTTTGTTCAGCTCTACCACTTGTGTAAATCCTCCTGCCTCCATTATGGTATTTGCAAATCTCTGTTCCACTGTGTTGTTAATCTTATTTCCCACCCAGTTTACAGCTGGTAAATTTAAATCCCTACCAATAATTGCCATTCTACTCTCACCTCTGAAATCTGAGTATGAATTTAATTTCTACCCCAGAGCCTCATCTTCATGTGTCATTCTTCCACTGCGGTAAGCAGCCAACACCCCGATTTTATCTTTTTTACTACCCCAGAAATATACCCCTAGTAATGCATGGTCCTGCTCTATGAACACCAGTGAACTGTGTTAGTTTTTGTTAACTAGTCTGAAAAATCCTTCTCCAATTGCTCCTCTATCTCTGCGGTACACTCTGTAACCATCGGGAAATTCCTCACTGTCTAGTACTTCTTCTTTTAACCAACTCTCTACCCAAATTATTACTTGTGGATCATGTATCTCTATTAAGTTTGCAAATTCAATTACTTTGTTCATTATACATCTACCATTCACCAGTAACTGCCTTATTACTGGCTTTATATTTTCAGCACTAACCTCCTCCTTCCCAGTTTTACCCGAGTCAGTTATTGTTTCAGCAACTTTATCTATGTCTTTAACATCTGCGATTTTTCCCATCGTGGATCTACAATCGGTATCACTTTGATCATCTATTTCGATCCCTTTACCAGCAGTCCCTGTCCTAAAAAAAGGCACAGTCCTGGTCCCAACAACATTGGAAATAGGCTCTCTTACTGCTTTAGCTAACAACACAAAAAGTAACCCCTTGACCCCTTCTATCTAGGTGTAGGCCACGCCTAGTGAAACCCCACCTACCAATGGTGTTCACAGGTACAAACCCCAAGACGGAACTAATGCCTTTCCCAAGTTGCACTTCCGTTTCCACATTTACCCACCTCACAGCATAGTTCAATTGTGGCCGGTCATGGTGACTTAGGACCTGCATGAGTTCCACCCTGGTATGCTATGCCTCCTTCCCCACCTTCCTCAGGCCACTCTAAACTATAACTCACTTTTCTATCAATACTATTCCTCGCACCTCCTACTATTACTTCTCTATTGTCCTTAGTGAAACTCCAACAAAATGAGTCTATATCCTCTATTACCTGACCTAATGTTGCACTAGGTTTGAAAAAACTTGTGACCTGGTAACCTGTGCCTAACTGATACTGCAGAAGAGGGCCTACACCTCTCCCATGGCTAGTACCTAGCTGTAGAACAGTTTTTTTCCTATTCTTCCTTGCACGCCCTTATTCCTAAAGGCCTGCTGCATCTTAACTACTCCTACATTTACACGAGGTTCTTCTCCTCCTGACTCTGGAAACAGATCAAACCTATTTTTCCCCAAAATTTGTGAAATGTCTGACTCCTTCATCCTATTAACCACATTTCTCCTACAACCTGGTACCAGCTCCCAAGCATCCTTCTCAACTTCCTCCAACCCACTGCCCCCACAGTCTGTCGCTCCACAGGCTAAGCCCCCACAGGCTGTGCCTCCAGAGGCTGAGCCCCCACAGGCTGAGCCCTAATGTACTGAGCCTCCATAGGTGAAGCCACCACAGGTCATGCCTCCACAGGCTGAGCCTCCACAAAACGAGCCTCAAGAATGCTGATCCTTTCACGCAACTCCCTCATCGTTTCGGCCATCTCCCTCATCCCTAAGAAAAAGTGAACAAAACCATGGAAGAGCCTCATTTATTTCCCATTAGTATTATGTGATACAGTTCTAAGTTGTAGTTATTGTAGTTAAAAGTTAAATTTTGATTATGACATTACTTAAAAACACTGAAGAGAGCAGTCTGGTGACTAGGGTGGTTAAGGCATCTGACTGGAGAATGAAAGGTCTCCAGTTTGAATCCCTGTCTTGGTGATGATTTTTAAAGACACTTAACCATACCTTCACCTCTGGTACAGGGTGCTGTGTAATGTGAAGTATGCTACAACGCTTTTGCAGCTCACATTCCTTGTTAAAATGTAGGTGCCCTATACCCAGTAATATCACTGGGTTAGGTTAAGATGGCAACAACAGGGGCAGAACATGCAGCCAATAGAAACCCTGTCACCAGGTCATTATAAACACATGGAGTTATTATTGTTGTTATAATTGAAGAACAACATATGACGTAGGGTCAAAAAGTTCCCAGATTTGTCGTTTACAGTCGAGCAGTTGTTTGTAGGAAGTGAAATTTTAGTTTGGGAGGTTAGCAACACTATTAAGGAAGGTTATGTGCCTGCTGGTAGTGGTAGTTGGTTTCGTGTATGTGGTACATGATATTTTAGACATAGTTTCTTTCTTTTGTCAGATTGTGAAATATCATCTTCAGAGCATCGTGGCAATATCAAATCCTGTTATGCGGGAGAAGTCACCCTTGGAAGCTGAAGAAAGTATACGGAAACTATGTGATGAAAAAAATGGCATTTTACGAGTGCCACAAGCATTTTCACGAAGGTCACTCAACAATTGAAGATGAAGTTCAGACAGGGCGGTTTTCAACTTCCATAACAGATTAAAATGTTGAGCACATTCGACAACTTGTGCGTGCAGACAGGCGAACAACCATTCATATTATTGCCTCTGAATTTGGTATTTCACATGGGAGTGTTCACAGCATTCTTCATAATGATTTGAACATGCATCGTATTTGTTGGCACATGGTTCCTAAAATGTTATCCTCTGAGCAAAAAGAAATGTGAGTGACTATGTGCAGGGACTTCATTGAAATAGCAGATGCAGAGGGCAGCTTCCTACACAAAATTATAGCAGGTAATGAGATGTGGTGCTTCCTTTACGACTATCAGACAAAACAACAGTCTGCTAAATGGAAGTCAAAAACATCACCAAGAAAACAAATATTTCGCTTGGACAGAAGCTGCGATAAAGTAATGTTGGAGATGTTTTTGATCACCAGGCCTTGATTCATTATGAATTTATTCAAAGAAGAATTGTACACAGAGATCTTAAAATGGTTATAAGATGCAATTCGACGAAAATCACCTGAACAATGAGCAGGGAATGATTGGTTTTTATTGCATGATAATGCCCTGTCACATCAATCTGTAATGGTGAAACAATACCTTGCCAAAAACAATGTTACCAGTCTGGAACACCCTCCATATTCTCCCGATCTTAAACCATCGGATTTTTACTCGTTTCCAAAGCTTAAAATAACATTAAAGGGAAGACGTTTAACTGATTCCTCAGAAGTGATTGAAAATGCTACAAAGTGGCTGAAAGAACTTTCAAAAAACAGTTTTCAGGAGTGTTTCCAACAATTGTATGAACAGTGGAATAATTATGTAGAAGCAGGAGGAGAATATTTTGTAGGAAAATAAGGTAAAAATGTTACACATACTTTCAACAAATTTGTATTAATCAATTCTGGGAACATTTTGACCCTACTTCGTATTTCAATAGTGTAAGTATTAGTGAACATTCTCAGTTAATACAAATTTGTAAATTGTCATTTCAGTGTTCAGAGATGTTTACATCATGACGCTACAATTAGTTTAAATTTTTCATAATCTGACTTAATTTAATGGTAAGTACTTTCTTTTAACATTATTGGTGTTAATATAACATTCCTGGATAACTAGTCAAATAAACAAAATGTTTACACATGATATTTCAGTGAACAACATTTCCATCTCCATCTCCGGTGAAGTCACTGTGCGGGAAGGTAACATCGGACACTGTATTGTTCAACAGTTCATTGAACACGTTAAAAATTGTAGTCTTGGTCAGTAGAAAAATATCAGCAGTCGCTAAACACAGCTTACTGGATGGGCACACTTTAAAATTTCATGAAAAAAAAAAATAGCCAGGGCCAAAGGTTTTTGGAACTGTGCCTTTTCAGAAACTGTTGAGATCAGAATTAACCACATGGTGAACAGGGAAAGATTATACTAACTCAGCATGGCCTGGAACCCGACAATTAAAATGCTGAAAAAGCAGCATGCCAGCAAGGTCCAAGATTGGTGATAACATCACCGGCAGCGACTGATTGTAAAATTGAGTTTTTGACTTGTAAAGGTAGGAGAATAGTTTCCCCATCGCTCTGCATATAGTAACAGCTGCAGTGGCACTCACCACCCCCCCCCTTTCCCACTCCACAGCTGGTTGAAAATGAGGGCAGAGAATTGGATCCTCGAACATCCCACGAGTTAGACATTTTGACGCAGTAGGAAGATCGAGAATTTATTATCAATTCTAAGTATTGTTGTATTCTCAATCGTGTAATAAAATGCTACTATACAATTAACTTGTAGCCATTTTGCTTCCAGTACATTCAATCATGAATTACTTATTTTTGACCTTGGGAAGTGAGCTCAGACTGACAGGAACTTAAATATAATACAGTAATAGTCTTGCAAGTCCATTAGTAAAATGTTGAATTTTTTCTACACTGTACTCTACAGCAAATCTTGTTGTAATGTATGTCTGATATGTATTTAACTGAAAGTTGTCAAACAAAATGAGAAGACAAGTTCATCCTCAAGTTTCATTTATGTTGAATCACTATGATTTCAGTTGACCGATGATGGTGGCCAAAAGGGATTTGATGGAGCCAAGTAAGTTGTCGTATCAAATAACTGTTACTGAAGGAATATGGACAGCATGAGTTGCAGAAATGGTACTGGCAACAAGAGCCAGCCATGGTACGAATGAATGCAATTAACACAGCAATATGATAGTTCTAGTCAATTAGAAACTTAATTCTGGAAACGTTTGAGTGATAGGTGCAATGCACCCTCTGCCACACACTTTTATTTAATCAGGGAGTAATAGTAATAGTAATAATGTTACCACTCTCCCTCAAGGTAGAATGGTATGAGGATCAATTTTACTGGTAGTAATATAGTGGTAAGTAAAAATTAAAAATGAAGATAGTTTACTGTGGTATAATAATGTTATAGGAATAGAAACATCACTGATCAGGAGGAAATGATCAGGGAGCACAAGGAAAGTATCAGGTAAGCCACGCACAGGATCAGGGCGCATAAGGAAAGAATCCAAAACCTTCAGGTTCAGCTGAATGTAGCAATAAACCAAATAGATTAAGGGGTGTTAGTAAAATAAAAGTATGAGGTAGAAACAGAGTACAGAACAAACAGGATAAATGGGAGGTTGTAAGATACTTCAGTGACTGAGCGGATGAAAAGGTCTGAACTGAGTTGGGGAGATGAAACAAGGACAGATATACAGGTGCAAGCAGTAACAAAGATTCAGTAAACTGTCAGGAGTAAAGAGAGTGTGAATGTAAGAAGTAGGAAAATGAAGATATTGCTGAAAGGTTATAGCCATTGGAGAGAGACGTGTAGAACAAATTCTGCAAGATAAAATGGTACACTCTTCAAGACAACATATTTAAATTTAGTCCAACACTTGATAAAGAAAAGAAGGCTTCACAAACAAGGGTAGGGTAGGGAGGGAGTAGGAAGAGGTAGGAAGTATCAACAGATGTAGCTTATTACATTTACAGTACCTGACAAAAATAGCACAGCTTTCTTTTATTTATTTATTTATCAATCTTATTTCATTGGTTCCTGCTGAGGAAGGACCTCTGGGATGTGAAACATGTCATGGTTAATACACATACAGACGAGTCATAATCATAGTGAAAACAATCATATGTTACAAAGACAAATAAAGAGAATAAAAATAAACATTAATGTTTACAACTGAGTTTTGCAAAAGCTCTCATATAATACAATTAATTATTTTGTTCAAATTCTTGAATGGAGTAGAAGCAGTTGCCAATAAGATAATTTCTCAGATTTTCTTCAAATATATATATATATATATATATATATATTATCTGCAAACTGATTTATACTCTTGGAAAGTTTATTAAACAGATGTATCCCAGAATAATTAACAACTCTTTGTACTAATGACAGAGATGTTTGTGTTTTGTGCAAGTTATTTCTGTTTCTTGTATTGAAATTGTGTACCTGTGAATTACATGTAAACAGGTTAAAATATTCTATCACAAAGCACATGAGAGAATATATATATACTGAAAAGTCATTGTAAGAATATTGTGTTTTTTAAAAACTTATCTACAAAAGTTCTTGGTTTTACCCTACACAGCATCCTAATAGCTCTTTTCTGTGCTATGAAAACTTTTTTACTTTGTGAGTGGAAATATCAGGAGTACACCTGTCTCGTTAATTCTTGATCTAGTGTTAGAGAAAGTGTTCTTATTGCAAAGGTGGCACTACTTAACTTCTTCAGTAGTGAAGTGATATTTTCGTGCCTACAGAGTTTCTCATCTAGTTTAATATCAAGGAATTTTATACTCTTTGTTTCCAAGATTGTGTAATTTTTATAGCTTACTTGTAAATCTGGCTGTGCATAACTTTTTGTTTTAAACCTAATACAATGTGTTTTTCCAAAATTTAATTTTAATGAATTTGCCTTAAACCAATTTGCTACTTCACTGAGTATTTCATTTACATTAAATACTAGATTACTGTTTGGCGTTTTTCTCACAGTCAGGTTAGTGACATCTGCAAATAAAGCACTCTTAACTTTGACAGGTACATTTCCAGAAAGGTCATTGATGTATAACAAAAGGAGCAGGGGTCCTAGGACAGAGCCTTGTGGAATTCCATGTTTTATTTTATCCCAGTATGATGAAGCATCGTTACTTATTTTAGAATCAAAAATAGAAACTTTTTTCATTCGACTTTCCATGTATGATTTAAACCATTTACCTGCAGTATCATAAAAACCAGAATATTAATTTTTCCGAAAGTAATTCATAATTTACACAGTCAAATGCTTTTGCAAGATCACAAAATATTCCTACAGTGCTCATTTTACTATTTAGTCCCATAAATGTGTTATTTAAAAATGAATATATAGCCATTTCTATGGATGATCTTTTTTGGAACCCAAATTGTGAATTAGTGAGGATATTATACTGTGTAACATGTTTTATTACTCTACGATACATGACTTTTTCAAAAATACGAGAATCCCAAAAGTAATGAAATGGGACTATAGTTATCTACACATGTTACTTCTCCTTTTCTAAACAACAGTTTTATATCTGCATATTTTAGTGTCTATTTGGAAACACCCCTTGCATTAAGGATTCATTACAAATGTGGGCAAGTACATGATTGATAGAATCTGAATATCCTTTCAGTGATTTACTTGAAATATTATCATAGCTGGAAGAATTTTTAGGTTTTAATTGTTTTATGAGTTTATTGATTTCTGAGACTGTTACTAATGGCAGTTGCATCTCCACAAGTCTATTTGGGAAAGCAGTCTGAAGAAGTCTTAGGCCACTATGTGGGGATTGCTTTTCTATTCCTAATTTCTCTACAAATGAAGTAAAATGTTTGTTAAATATTTCACAAACTTCTCCTTCTTCACTATGCACAGATCCATTTTGTTCTATTTTTATGTCCTTAGAGTGATTTACAGATTTTCCTGTTACATTTTTTATTATATTCCATATAGTTTTCATCTTATTGCCAGAATTCTCTATTTTCTCTGATTACTTGGCCTTTCTTATTACATTTCATAGTATTTAAGAATAAAGTTTATGATGAGGTTTCAGTGTATAATTATCTGAGTCTCTTACTTTTAAATAAATGTCCCTTTTTGTTTTACTAAATACTCTAATACCCTTTGTTATCCATCTTACCCCACTGTTTGGAGTGTTGACAACTTTCCTTTTCTTTACCTTGTAACGCTTAAGTGGTTTGTAAATGTTTTATGGCTGTTAGCGTTTATATTGATAAATAAATTAATTCAGATCGATTTACTAAACAAACAGTTGCATTCAGTTTCTGAGCAGCTTTAGATATGCTGCAGGTTCGATATTGACCACAGTCGCCACGGGCAAATTACCCGAAATAAAGTCATTCAACGGAGCTACTAGCATGCAAATAAAACATCACTCCGTAATACAGTTCACACTTATTTATTACGTAAATGTTCTCAAACTACTACAAACCGTAGAAACCACCAAATGAATAATGCTAATCGGACTTCGTAAATCTGAAGATTGTCAGGCTCGTTTAAGCAATGAACAAGACAATAATTATCGCCACAACTAACACACATGCAACGGCAACACACTTTACTGCTCACAGTTCCTACTTATCTCCACTTTGCACTGAAATCAACACTGCCATTAAGTCTGTAGTCACACATAATAAAGTTTCTGTAGCTGACTTACAGTTTATTAGTTCATCGAACAACCAGTTATTATTCCGCGCGCTTACACATCCATACAATCTCGCGCCATCTTCCCTTCCACTACTGATACTCCGCTCACCGGTAAGGATCGATCTATCGATTGTTCCGTTACAACCTGTTTAACAATGTTTATGGAATTGATACATAACAGCTGGGCATCATGATATGAGATACCATTTATTACTGGAAGTATGTTGTAATTACTGTACTGAGAAATATCCATAAATAGCAATTGCGATCCTGCTATTATTTTGTATTCATGTAGGGAAATTTACTAGTGCCGTTAAAAAGACAACATCAAGGCTTCCATATCTAGCCTCTCATTGCTGTGATTAAGAAAGTCAACATTAAAATCTCCCCATAAAACTATTTGTTTGTTATTTGTGAAACATAGTAGCAAAGACTACAGTAGCAAACTGCGATAAAATCAATCTAAAATTTCCTGATGGGCCCCTGTAAATTGCAATTACTATGAGCTCTTCCTTACCATATTCCAGGTTTGTAACACAGCATTCAAAGTGTTGTTCTATTCAATACTTGTTTACACCTACATTGTTGCATTGAATATTATTTTTAACAAAAATGGCAAATCCCCCTTTCTCCATTTCTACATTTAATTTGGAGTTTGTGCAGTATAAGGCACCCTTTAGTTTGCCAAAAGCATTCCCACTACCCATCCCCAGTAGTAAAATAGTCTATAGATCAATTGTGAAGTCGCTTATGCTGAACTTAGAAATTTCAAGAAGATTAGTTGTCAACTTGAAGGAATTTCCCTGTATTCATTTCCACAGAGAAAACTCATCATTAGAATTATTTTAAAGTGTATTAATCATACCGGAAAAGTTTATTTTAAGAGATATTCTGGTTTGTCCACATTTTTAAACACACAATCAGAAAAGTAAAATTTTAAGATTCAAGATAGCTTTGAATTGAGTAAAGGTACAGCTGAACTTTTATCACCAGCTACAGTCAGCATTGTTCCGGATATTTGGTAGTAAAATTAAATAATTTGGCAAAGTGTAATTAGTGTTCATAATTAAGAGAAAAAAATGAACTTTTTAACCAAAAGGAATATCAATTTGAAATTTATATCAGTAGATAGCCCAAATTGAGACAATTACGAACATATAATGGTTTTGGTAAAATGTTTAAGCATTTGTCAGATAATTCAGTTTTTAAAGATATATTGTCGCGGATTGTTGTTGAAGGGCATAAAAATTCCGCCATAGTTGGTCACATGATAGACTTCAATTTTAAGATTATAGAAACCCTTTTGAATGTTAAATTAAATTAAAACAGATATAGCATGATAATAGAAAGTCCCTGTAAATAATTCAAGTTAAACTATTTAGTACTTTTGGAGATATTAATTAAAGAAAAATTTGCTGATGTGTTAGGCTCTTAGAAGTCTATAAAAGATCTTGCAGCGATTTCAGAATGTCTCACTCCATGCTAGATTTTCAAAGAAGTAACTTCGTAATATGTAGTATCATTCTTTCGCTGGAAAGTGATCGCCTAACTTCACGCTAGTTAGCGGGGCGAACTGCTCCAAGCGGTAGCGGTTTCGGCAAATTCCAACGTGCCGTAGTACTCACTAATGTTAGGGGGACTTAGTGAGTTTTTGTCTTCTCGTACAAATGTACTTAAACCTGTAATCTTCATTGAAACTGTTGCTTGATGCTTTATCTACGTATCTGGTACCGAAAATGTACAAGTGAACTTTTCCAAGAATATAAGTATTGTGTTACTCTGAAACTGTGTCAAGTGACTTTATTTCAATTACCCTTCGCATTTGGGGTTTAATACAAGTGCGTGGCAGCCAACTTCATAATATTTTAGGTACCAGACGGCTACACATGGTCAGTTCAGGTGAAAGTGTTGTAAATCCCCTCAGTAACATCTTGGCCTGACAGCAGCTCATACATATCCATGATTGACTAGAGTTAGACTCAGCCAAGAGATGAGTAAACCTTGAATTTGAGATGCTACTTGGACAGGCATGAGGTTTCATAGAGACTGTGCCTGATAACGCTACAAGTAAATGGGGTAATACTACAACCAGTCCAATTACCAAATACACTATCTTTAGGGCAGTACCTTATTTAGGTGAGAGGATGAGGCATTGGCTACAGATACAGAGGAGCATAAAATATAAACATGAAGAAGTGGGATGATGATAATATACTAAATCATTATATCAGACAGCTAGAGATAAATTGTAGAAGTAATGGATATACCACAACAATTCTAAGTGATTGCATTTTGGAAAGAGTTTTTGACAATGATGTTTTTACTGATATTCCTTATGTGTATCAAAGTGATAGAGCAGGAAGGGCTATTACAGAAAACAGGAAACGAAGCAACTTGAGATAACGTATCTGATAGGTATCTATTAATATAATAAGCTATATGTCATGTATGACGTCACCTGTCATGGCATGACATCAATCTATGACGTCGCCCTATGATGGCATGCTTTTCGGCCAATTTATGATCAGATATGTTGTTCTAGGTAATAAATAGACATTACTGAGTAACAGTTCTATTTATCCAAGCCTCAGTAACTAAGTTAATTGTCAGAACACTGAAAGAAAAGTACGTATTTCGTTTAAATTAACATAATAATTATTAGTTGCTTACATTTATGTAATATTTGTTTGATGTGAAAGTATTCCTTAAAATCTTTGGCTATAGATATGTAAGATAAAACCTTTGACTTTAAAGCGAGCATAAGTAAAATATTTTTTTAAAAAATAATTTGAACTGTTTTCGTTAGTATCCTGTTAGTTAAATCATTACTTTGAAAAAAAAAAAAAAAAAGCTGTTCCACACTGATCACAATCTATACAACCTACACTACAATTAAATCTAATATTACCTGGCAAGACATAAGTTGTTCAGATTTTTTTAATGTCCTTTGCATTTACTGATGACATGTTTCAGCCGTATGAAACTGCATTAGCCATTCAACCATTGTAATACTGATCCGAATGACGGATAACGTGAAAGGCAGATGTAAACACCCGTGAAGATTTTTGATTTAGTTTATATCGCGATGCATTATTGTCACTAAAATGTCATAAGTACGTGTATTAATATACGTGTAATTGAAGTATTGTTTCTCTAGCAGCATGTTTAGCGTAGTATGTGGTTGGGAGATTCTATGATAACCGTAGCGCCGCAATTTGATGATGGATTTTTATGTAACTCGAGGAAAAAATTTGAAAGTAGAGAACAAAATTTTTTGATTTCTCACTTAGTTCACGAGATATTGTATCTCAAAATTGACGTGATTAGGTTGAAATGCGGCCTGGACCAGAAGAAAAATTTCGCCATTACCAAATTAGATGATGAAATCGTATGTAACTCAAAGAGAGAAATCGAAAATAAAGAATACTTTTTTTTCCCTATCTCGCTTAGTTCTCGAGATATTGTATCTCAAAAGTGAGGAGGTTAAGGTGAGATCTGGCCTGGACCAGAAAAAAAATTTCAGCAAAACCACTATATCTACATGGTGGAAATGCATTATAGGTGTTTTATTATCTTGTTGGTGGTTGTTGTTACGTTGAAATACGGCTTGGACGAGAAGAAACGTCACCAAAAGCAAAAGGAACTATACCTATAACTGATTTTTAACATGCTATATCTCGAAAACCAAGAGAGATATCAAAAAATTTATTCTTTATTTTCAATTTGTTTGGTCGAGTTCTACAAGAATTCATTATTAGATTGTGGTGCCATGGTAATGATTGAACTACCTATGGTTAGACTGAAATGCAACCTAGGCCAGGATAGCAACAGAAACATTTTGTTACAGCGCAAAGCAATACGAATTTATTATGCTTTATTTTTTGTATTTATTTAAGTAGTTACTAAGAAATGAATTGCCAGAACACTGAAAGAAAAGTATGTTTTTCATTTAAATTGGTATATTAATTATCACTTGATATTTTTTACTGAAATCATTATTTGGTTTGAATGAAAGAAGTTCCAAATTGATCGCAATCTATGCCAACTAAACCTCAGTTAAAACTAATATTACGTGGCATAAGTTGTTAAGATTTATTTTAGCGTCCTTTGTTTTCACTGGGGTCATTATTTCAACCGCATGTCATCCGTAAAACATCGATCTTCATCACAGATAATATAAAATAAAGCTGTGAGAATACGTTAAGAATTTGGATCAAGTTTATATCGCGATTCATAATGACACTGAAATGTGCTACAGGGAATATATCAATTCACATGTGATTGAAGCTTTGATTTTCTAGTGGCAATATTAGCATAGATGGTGGTTACACTGAAATGCAACCTGGACAACTGAAATTTTTTGCTACAGCACAAGGGGCGAGAAATTACAGCACATTGAGCTTTGTTTTATAACAATTCTGATTAGGTAAGCAACTAAATAGAAATTAATTGCCAGAACACTCCGTCAAACCCGTCATTTCTGATGGGCTTTGTGACTAGTAATATTAAAAAGAGATTATGACTACAGTGTTCCAGCAAGCCTAGTAAACATT
Organism: Vandiemenella viatica; assembly: GCA_031002005.1. Classification (NCBI taxonomy): domain Eukaryota; kingdom Metazoa; phylum Arthropoda; class Insecta; order Orthoptera; family Morabidae; genus Vandiemenella; species Vandiemenella viatica. The sequence goes on along the minus strand of CM061920.1, from coordinate 97,886,407 downwards.
AGCAAAGTAAAATATTGAAGGCTGAATAGTAGTTCTATAATCAGCAGAGTGCCCATGTTGAGTATTCTGGATCAATTAAAAAAAAAAAAACTGTGGGGTATAGAAACAGAAAGTGAGTTTAGGTGTGTGTTTTTGGGTACCAGGCTCAACAGGTTAATCAACAAATCAGCCAGCCACACCAAAGCGTCTCCCGCTATCAAGAAACCAAGTTCGGATGAACACATATATACATATATGGATGACCATCACCAGTTCACAGCAATTGAAACTGATATTACAGTAAGGAGAAACGGTGTCAGACATCGACTGTTGGTATGGGTTGGTGAGAATAGTGGATGAGCGCACTAAAATTAAGTTTACTACCCAATTCTTCAAAGTGTTATAACTATTTTGATGTGTATAAAACACTTTTGGTTAGTGGCCAGACTAATTTTTGTAATGGTATTATGAGCAATAAAAGTATGTTTGTACACATTGTATTTTGAGGTTTTTATATATTAAAATTGATTCCTGCATCATTCTGAATGTTAACATCAGCTACACACTAAGTTTTAACTAATTTTTCATACCAGCTTGAGCCCCAAATTAATAAATCAAAGGTTGATACCATCCATTGATGAAAATAGTTTAATACTGTTGTATTAACATTAAAAATGAGATAGGATACGGAAAATTACTTGCCACTTATCACAGATGAAGACAGGATGGCAAGAAGGCCTGACGAACAAAAAAAAAACACACAATTAACAGTATTTTTGTTTTTAATTTTTATCATGTCAGAACCAAGACATATGGCAGTGGAAAGAAGTGTACATATGGTTCCTACCATAAACCAACCAAGCACAATATTTTGGTTTACAACCTTAATATGTCGGAGGTGAGACATATGGCAGTGGTAAGATGTGTACACATCAAAACCTACCATGTACCATTAACAAACGAGTGAAATTAATGCAATTCTCAAGCTATAAAAAAGGACAATATCAGCAACTTTAGACCATTAACATATTTAAAAAACAGACACACAGACCATTCAAGCAAGATAAAACTGAATTATTAGCATAGTATCATGACATGACATCAGATCGGATCAGCCTGCCAATGTGTTACAGATGGGTGGAAATAATGCTGCAGGATATCTTTAAATATTTTTGGGTTGAGTATAGAGGTGTGCAAAGGACTTAAAATAAGCCATCAAAGTAAAAAAGTTGACACAAATAGCACTGAGAGTGGGAGCTACAGGCACATTAACACTGTTTCCTATACAATTACATCAAAATGTCCATAAGAAAACAAACTAGTTCATAAATCAATAGTGTATGTTTATGAGAGATTATTCATCTCAATCTCAGTTAGTAAATTAAATAGGTGAGACTGACAATAATGTGGCACTAAATTTTTCCAATGAATTGCCACAAATTGGTGGTGAAAAGGTTTAAAAATACTTAAATGGATCAGGATGTGACTTGCTGAATGTAGGAATTCTTTAAAGGCAGCAAGTAAAGAGAAACAGTATGAAATCTAGTATCAGTAGAGGTAGAAGTGAGAAAAGGATTTCACAGGGTAGTATACTGGCACCAATGTTGTTCTTTACTCTAATTTAAACTATTCTGTAGTTGGATTAAAGTCAGGAATTAAGTTATTAACAGACAATATAATGCCACAGAACAATATTGTATCATGAGAGGATTGTGAACATCATCAGGATGATATGAGTGGATGTTTATTTGGGTTAAATCATTATTGGAATAAGATAATTGCTGAAAATAATTGGCTTATTATATATGCCTATTGGGTAAACAATAATTTCATAGCTTATATGGTAGGAAGGACCTGCAAGTGCAAGACATGTAGATATCTGGTTGTTTCAATTAAAAATCACCTCAGTTAAACAGGGAATAATGGAGGTGTGAAAATGAAAGATTTCAAACTCTTTCATCATCTTCAATAGCCAAACAGCTTATTCATGCGGTAATTGAAGATGGGAGAGGGCTACGCACAAGGAAAGAGAAGGAATTCCATCATGCCTTTACTGAAGAAATTAATCAAACATTTTCTAGGAGCCATTTTAAGATATCGTCAAAAATCTAGATAGGAGGACCAAAAATCAAAACCACTCCTAAAAGTCAGACCAAAACATTACCAATCGTGAGGGCCATGCCATGCTCCGATAGAGGGAGGTGGCCACACCAGGCAGTATCACAAGGGGCAGCATAAGCAGCAAAATTAAAATACAATTTCAATCATCCAATAATTAAAAATCTCCATGCAATGCTTTTCTCTATTGATCTACATTATTCCAATATTGAAGAATATGATTTATTGCGTGCCGCTGCCTAGATGCCTTCAGCACCCTTTGATTTTGGTTTCTGGTGCAGGTGTATTAATGACGAGTACTTAGCAAAAGAATTTTTATCTGACAGAGCAGAGGTGGCTATAATCACAAAAGACAATTGCACGTGTTACATCTTGATAATTCTGCTCTGAACTTACAATTACTGACAATAATGTACTTGGTTTTAATATTAGTTTGCCGCAAATGACTGTGTTGTGTTCAGACCAGTAAATCAGATATATATCTGCATGACTATAATATTTTTGCATTTATACTAAATCAATGTATGTGTTTAAAAATAGATCAGGTATGAGAATTATTGTTTTTATGGCAATTAAAGTTGCTTACTATCACTGAAAATAATTATGTTATGAATTTATGAGAATATGGACTCGAATTAAAAAGTAGCATTTGCATGTACTTGGTATATCTCATTTGCCAAACATGTGAACGTGTGTGATAGATAGTTATTTATGTAATATTGAACTGCTTTTGAATTCTGTGTGACAGAGAGAAAGAAAGTTGTTAAGTAAATATTTGCATTCACTTATTTTTTTATTTGTTATTTATTGTTCTATTTTTACCAAATTTATATGTGTTCAAGCAACTAGCAAGTTAAAGAAAGACAGAAGTCAAAACTGCTGCTGTCACTTTAGCAAATATTTGTTCTCTATTTATTATGATCTGTTTTTTACAAATGCAGATACTCCCTTCTTTCATCAAAGCCACCCCACATTTCTTGGGGTTTCTGTCCAAAGTCCCCAACCTCCAGACTCCTTCCCAGTCTACATTGTTATAACTTCCTTGCACACTAACATTCCCCACCGTCAAGGCCTCAGTTCCCTTCAACACTTCCTTGATATACAAGGGGGTACCAAAAAATAACTGGAATAGCATTGCCATGGGTGGAGCTTGTGTAGTAAGCTTTTTTGCAGCTAGGCGTATATGGCGCATCTCATTGTCAGCTCGGTGCCATCTGTGTTGTTGAACTGGCTTGTTCTGTTAATCTGCAGTGATTGTTTTTTCTAGCGCTTTTTTTTTTTTTTTTTGGTATTTTGATGATGGCAAGTTTAAATGAACAATGTGACGCTGTGAAATTTTGTTTTCTACTGCTGAACCTGTTTTAATGTTGAAAACAGCTTACAAAGATGGGAAAAAACTTAAGTTTACAAGGGGTTTGCTCGGTTTAAAAATGGCGACATGTCGATTGATGACAAACCTCGTTCTGGACGTCCATAAACTGCCCGAATCAATGAAAATGTTGAAAAATTCAAGAGCTTGTGCTATCAGACCGTAGACAGACAATTGATCGACTGTCAGAGATTAGTTGGTTATGTTGGAGCTCGGTTCAGCGAATTTTAACCGAAAATTTGGGAATGAAAAGGGTTGCTGCCAAGTTTGTTCCTCGGGCTCTGACTGACAATCAAAAATAACGTCAAGTTGAAACGTGTCGTGCTTTGAAACAACAGCTTAAAATTGATACAGATTTTCTTTCAAAGGTCATTACTGGTGATGAGTCATGATGCTATGGTTATGACCCAGAAACAAAGCAACTGTCAACCCAATGGAATACGTCATTGTCACTCAATCCAAAAAAATGCCGTCAAGTCAAATCAAACATCAAAACAATGCTCATTAGTTTTTTTTATGCCAAGGACGTAGTTCATTCAGAGTTTGTTCACCCACATCAGACCATCAATCAAACCTTTTATTTGGAAGTTTTAAGAAGATTACACAAGTGTTTATCAAAAAAGACCCGATTTGTGGCAGACAGGAGACTGGTTCTTCCACCACGACAATGCACCTGCACACACAGCTGTCTCTGTTAGGCAGTTTTTTTGCTAAAAATGGCATGGTTCCACTGTCACCCCCCCCCCCCCCCACAAACTCTCTCTCTCTCTCTTACAGGTGACAGTTTTAGCCACTTCACCTTCAATTTCCACATTTATCACTAAATACACGGCACTGTCATGGGTTTCCACATCCCCCTCCCACCCCCCACCCCCCCACCTTTTGCCAATCTCTTCCCATCAGGATAAAGATTTTCTGATGAACTGACTCCTCAGCCCCCTTGTGTGTTTCAGATACAAAGAAGATATATTTATGATCTGGACCCATGAGGAAAATAACCAGATTTCATCAACTCACTCAACAACAGTCACTCCACCAATTTCACTTGGTCATATTCTCACAGTTGTGTAACCTTCCTTGACATGGACATCACTACATGATAGGATGCCCTACACATCAAGCACATAAAGCCAACTAATTTACAACAGTACCTACAGTTTGATAGTTGTCATCCACACAAAACATTTCATCACATACAGCCTTGGATGCATCTGCTCTGATCATGAACCACTTTCCAGATTTTCCCAAAAATTTTCCCAAGCCCTCGTTTCCTGCTGATCCTGTGGAAAAGCATATCACTCTTGCTATCACTCACAACCCACATTCTGCACTTCCTAAAACTGATCTTGGAACAATATTCATCATTCAGTTCTTTTCTGGTCCAGAATCCATTGACCAGATCCTTTGCCATGTGCATGACTTTCTACTTTCCTTCTCTGAAATACATGTCCTTCTTCCCAAAATATTACCCACTACTCCCTGCACTTGCTATAGCAGAACACCTAATCTGAACATCTTGTTCCACAACTACTTACATTCTGACTTTCCTAGAACTCCATAGTGAGCTTTCCCATATAATAGACAATGCTGCAAACCTGCAGCATCCATCCAGCCAGTGGCGGATCCAGGATTTTGGTTTGAGGGGGGGACTAGGAATTTGGTTTGGGGGGGGGGGGGCTTGGCTCGGGCAAGGAGAGAAATCTCACGTTTTTCCAGAATGCCGCCCTTATAAAAACATGTAGAGAAAAAAAAAAAAAAGAAAGAAAAAGGTCCCCCCCCCAAATCCGTGTAGTGGGGGGTGACCTTGGTGCTTTTGGGGGGGAGCCTGGATCCGCCACTGCATCCAGCCATCATCACTACTTACTCTGATCCAGGGTTACCAGATGTCCCCATTTGCTGGGGACAGTCACCATATTTAGCTCTGTGTTACCGAACTGATTTCGTCCCTGCAATGTCCTCGGATTTTTACTGTTGTCCCCAGAATTTTTTGAAATCCCTGATTTGCTAATGAATTCATTTAAAGAAAGAAATACAAAGCACACTTTTTTCCATGTACGTGTCTAGGAATAAAAGAAAATTACAAGGATGCGGCTGCATCTTGGACACAAAATCTTTGAAAAAACATATCTCCTTGCAGTCTGCAACAAGTCTCTCTGTGATTCCCTTTGGAATTGGTAGATTGTTCAATACTGACAATATGCACTTTTGCACTACAACTAGCTATTGTTATATTTCATTCAGTAGCTCCAACAGGTTTTAATTTTTGTGTTACCTCTTTATGTTAAGTTCTATTTTATTGATGTCCACTTCATAAATGATAAATTTCTCTATAGGTATTTTGGCAGTTTTAGCTCCTTCTATTTTGGAGCCAAGGTATATTGGCAACACTACATTTCCCGGCATTGTGAACTTTTGCTTGTTGTTGTGGTGAAGCCTGAGTTCGTACAAGTTGATTTGTACCTGTGGTTTTAGTGTTTTAACGATGTCTTCATCTAAGAAAAGAAAATGTGTGATTAGTGATGGAGTATTTTCAATTTATTAGGCGAGGAAAATATTAGAACTCTGTGTTTTGTTCATTATGTGAAGTATCATTCACCATTAACAGTGGTGGAAGAAACTCCATTTCAAAATATGTGGATAATAAATGATACAAAAATGTCGTTCTCTGCATCGGCACCAGGACGAAAATGTCTCAGTTTTTCAAGACGATCATGCCAGATAAAAATGATATGAACATTGTACTTGAAGAGGGACCATTTGATTTTCATACTGTGTGGCATTACTAAAGTTTCAAATCAATGGATTGCACATCGGGATTAATAAAGAAGTTTAACAAGCCCAAGTTCACGTCTTCTAGAACAAAAGTTGGGTCTAAAATAAAATTTGTGTTGGCTCCATGGGCAATTGCAGAAACATTAGAACAATTATAACGAGTCTCATTTGTGAGTGTGCTGTTTGATGCTTCTAACCATGGACATGTAGAAGTTTTATTTGTTCTAGTAAGGTATATTCATATCATTGAAGGAAAAACTGTTACCATACAAAATAAGATGACTTATTTTGTTGAAATTGCTGGAGAGACTTCAGATATTTTATCTGAGATCTCAATTCAGTCTATTAAAAACTCTCGCCATTTCCAGAAACAGCACAAACAAAAATTTTGGGGGGCTTAAAAGGAGAGGGGCAAATAAAGTTTTCCGTAAAATTAAGGAACTTAAGAAAGAAAGGTGATTGGTCTGAGATGTGTAGCTCACATGATCCACAATTGTGCTCATCCTGCAACTGATTCAATTCCCCTTGATAGTGAGGAACTTGTGAAGATATTTGGTTTATTTCACATATTCACAGCCAGAGTTACAAGACTAAAGGAATTTTGTGCCTATGTTGGGCAAGAATACAAACAAAAACTAGGTTACACAAAAATTAGATGGCTTTCTCTTCTTTCAGAAGAATATGTGAAATCTATCCTGTTCTCAAATCGTTCTTCCTGTCTGAAGATAAATGCTCAGTAATGCTCAAGAAGTAATTTGATGATTCCTGCATCTTCTTGTGGATGAATTTTGCAAACTCAACTTTGCCCCTTGTTCATGATGCAATAATACAGGCAGATAGCAATGATGACTAAGCAACTGAGTCTTCCACGATATTGAAAGGGAAAATGACTCATCACTCACCAAAGTTGAAGGCTACAATGAGGGAGAAACGTATATGACGAACACTAGAATACACAATATTTTGGTTTTACACCTTATTCTTGCTGTAGGAAATGAGTCGTGTGGTTCAGGAGGTGCGCACACACCGAAGTTTAACAAATGACTGAATGCATTATCAATATGTCAGGAGAAATTGAGACATTATATATAAATACGTATATCGCAGATGGGTTTTTTTTTTTTTTTTAAATTGCTTAATGTCTCTCAACAGCGAGGTCTTTAGAGACGGGAAAGGATGGGGGGCAAGGAATGGGAAGGAATTCGGCTATGGCCTTTTGAAGGAAGTATCCCAGCATTTGCCTGGAGTGATTTGGGAAACCATGGAAAACCCAATCTGGATGCCCGGACGGGGATTCGAACCGCCGTCCTCCCGAATGCGAGGCCAGAACGCTCGCAGATGGTGATAGAATTAGTAATATAACAAAAGAGTATGGAATGTTCAGCCTTCAACTTTGGTAAGTGATGAGTAACTTTCCCTTTAATTTATAGTGCCTAAAGCCATTTCCTTTTTAGTTAATTTCATTTCCATGATAATGAGTAATTTAGTGAAGAAGCTTACTTCAAGGAAAGAAGAAAAGTTTATTCCTTCATCAGTTAAGAAGCTCTTGTTATCTCTTGAAGAAGATGGGTCATATTTAACTAAAGAATTCCTCAACACATCTTATGACTTTTATGACAATGCCATACAATATCTGCTTGCCTGGAGTGTTCATTATTAGGACTTGTGCCACTTGAAATGTATGCTGCTCAGATCTGTTCCTGAAAGAGTTAACTTCGAGGCAACAATTAATTAATTCTTGTCAAATGTGGATGGAGTTGCTTTAGATGAGGACAGCCTTTTCGATGAAATTTCTTGTTTAAAGAAATTTGTGTCAATAGATAAAGTAGATAGATGGAATGAATCCAGTTTTGGTGTTTTCTTAAGATGGAGTGAACTTTTTTCACATTTTTCTGATAAAATAGTCCCATATGTACAGTTTCACAAGTTAGCAAAACTGTCTTTGTGTCTTCTATAGAGAGAGATTTCTCTTCAATGAACATGATGTGGACATCACAGAGATCCAGAATGAGCACAGGAACAGTTCAAGCCATATTAAATATATTAACAAACTTTTCCATGATGTGCCAAGAGTTTTTGGGCAAGCTTGGACCCAGACAAGATCTTCTCAAGATGGTTCATTCTTCTAGAGATATACCAATTACAACAAGTTGGAGGTAAAATCAAGTACCATATCATTTAAAATACAAAATATATAACCATGATAAATGTGTTTCTTTAAGTTAACTTAACCTTTAACCATATAACTTACAAAACTGCAACGCGTCTTTAGGACAATTGCCGAAAGTGTCCCCGGATTTTGGTGAAAAAGTTCTGAAGTGTCCCCAGATTCGGAGAAAAAATTCTGGTAACTCTACTCAAATCCCATCACAAGAGAATCCCTTCTTATCATCGGACACGCCACCCGGGCAACACTCACCTTATTCACCAACTTATCACTTCATGAATGCACATAGGAACACCATTTCACTGACCGGCACTGTTTTGATCTGCACTGTTCCAAAATTGACAGACTGCCACAATAACAAAAATTTAACAGATATTTACCAAAATTTTATACCCTATACTTGACTGAATTATTTCCAATATTTTTAGTTGTGACAAACTTTCTTTAATTTCTACTAGTTAGGCTGTTACTAATTATTGAATTTGGAGTATTGATGATTCATCTTACCTTCCTTTTATACCAAAAAAAAAAAAAATTTAATCCTTGTCCAAATATTTATCACAAATGATTGTCAGGATCCAGGCGTATGTGGGGTTGCATATCGCCTAATTCACCTGAGCCAGAATGTTGTCCAAGATTTTCTAAAGTTCTGAAACCGTGTAGAATTAATATTGCTAACAGTTCAAATGACCACAGTCGCCACTTGCAGGCTTCACCTTCTGCAAGAAAGGTAGTATGCTACGAAATAAAAACCTCAAGTCGAAATCAAAAGTCATATATTCTTCCAAATTTTCACATGAATGTTATAAAACACTGTTAGCACAGGCAATCGGATTGAAATCGTCTCCAAAAATTACAAGTTGCGATTCCAGAGCAACGCGACTTTAAAACCCCCAAAAACTGAATGTAACTGACTAGTTGCTTGGTTAGTAAATGTTCACCACAAAACTACAACATGGCTGCTGTTTCTCGCGTTCCTTCATCCTTGGTTGGTTCAAGTACCAGCCCGTTCCGCCAGACCGAACGGAGCTCACCCGACGTGTGTTAACCACCGCGGTACAAATGACACTGAAGACTGCCGACCAAATTCCCGCCTCTTAGTTGCCTTATATTAACTTGAGATCACGTGGTACATTGGTCTTCAACAAATTACCAAATATGGATGTGTTAGTTTGCCTACCACTTAAGTCAGTGTTCAATTATATTCTTATTTAAAATCGGCTTTAGTAATTCTCTCGAAATTATGTTTAAAATATTATTCCTGATTTTAGACTGTCTCTCAATGTGAACTTCGTTTAAATTTATTGAGTTATGGGAAACCGAAAAAATCTAACAGTCAAATGTGGCTATTATTCATGTTTTTATTTATAGCTCCGAAAGTTTAAGTCTTATTGCGCCGGAAAAATTATCACCGTGAAGCCTGCCTTAAACTGCATCTTTTAGTGCTTATTTTATCTTCGTAGCTGCTATACCTGAGATACCATAAATTATTTAGTGATTTACACGTGTGTTTTCTGCAGCGTGAACTTACGAAACCTATAACGTCGGTGCTATGGCCTTAAATGACTTGAAATAATTATGTAGGAAGCTAAAAGAATGGATTTTTATGATAAACTAACTTTTATCCCGGAATCAAAGTAGGCTTTTAAATAATAAAATGTCTAAGCTAGGTGATCACTTTTACGTGTTCTTTTCAAGTTTAAAATTACTTAAAGTGTTGTAAACTATCAGATTTATGTGAATTTACATAGCTTCCTGTCTGTTTTAATTTATTCTCTACTTTATATTGTGTGGCAGTGTTTACAATTGGTGTTGAAGCATTTTATGTGCGCAGTGTCTGTAACAAATTATTTCATGATCGGATTAACATTCAACAGGTTAGTGAAATGTCTTTAAATGTGTCTAGAAAATTAATTATGTGTGTTAGCTAGTATTTAAATGTCATTAGTGCTCTTGAAATGGCTTTAAAGTGCTGGAATTTATTCCTAAAAGTTGGACAAATTGATTGATTTACTGGCGTCTATTTACTCACTGATATTTCATATTCTACAGACTGAAACTATTTAACCTATAAAAACTGAAAGATTATTTTATTTACTGCTTGTCTTTTCTACTTTTAAAATCCTGAAACTACTTAAAAGACCAAAATTATGTATGTGAACTGTTTAAGCAACATGAGTATTAAAAATCCCATATAATTACTTCTTATAGTTATTAGATGCTTTCAAATTATCAGAAACCTGTTAATTTATCTACTAGGCTGTCTCAGGAATTATTACTGCTGCTTTTAGGAGCTTTAACATGGTCAAGTTTTATTACAATGAATTATCTTCATTTCTGCTTCAGACTGTTATTTTATCATCCAGTTTATTTCTTTGAAAATTCTACTAAACTATCTTTAAATGTGAAGTTATGGTTATGGTGCATCTAGGCCTGTGTAATATAGGTTCTTTATTGTCCTTTACTGGACTGAAATCACTTCAGAAATACTAAAACTGGAATATGCCAAAATTTATGGGTTAGGTTTTTCCTTTATTGAAATTACTTATTTATCTCCGAAATAATGTGTATTACCCATGATAAAAGGTTTATTTATGCATTTTACTTGCAATTATTTAACACTTACTTCATTTAAATCGGTTCCCAATATCTCTCCAACTAATGCTAGTGTCTGTTATCGAAAGTTTATTCTTATGTGAAATAACCTATTTCCTACTGAAATATCGTTGATTTAATGCAGTTTAGGTGTTATTTACATTGTTTGTGGGTTATTCATTCACTTTATTATACCAGAAATGCTGTTAACTTGATTTAAAGTGTGGTACCGGATACTACAGTTAACCCAAAACTCGGCCCGATTCTAACCCAATATTGAAAATAGAATGAGGGATACCTTACATGCCCCCTGAAGATTGAAGTCATTTTTGGAACAAAAACTGGCTGAACATCTTAAAAGAAAGAAAAACCCAAAAAGAAATTTAAAAATCCCAAAAATTACAAAGAAACTCCCAAAAATTTAGAAAAATTCCCAAAACTAATCCTATCCCAAACCTGTGCGGTTGCTCTGGTCTCCATTCATACCCAAAATTACTACAAAAATACTGAAATGTTTCCTCACTCACACCTTGAAATTATTGTCAATATCAAACATTGAAAAAGTCAACATATTAAAATCATATATATGCAAATATTATCAAAAATTCCACATATGGAATAGAACTTTAGTTCAAAGTGTAACACAAAATGTATCATATCAAGTTGAATTTTCACACAAAATATTCAGAAAATAATGGCTCTTAAACCTAAATTGTTACAAAATTACAAATGAAGACATCTTAAACCTAAAATTTACAAAAGTTACATGTGTTGCCCAAAAGAAAAATTATGTGTTTTACAAAAAATAGTGGTTTTCACAGAAAATCTTAAGGCTTTGCCTCTCTCTGTCCTTCGTTACTTGAACGTTCTTATTCCTACTTTCTCACACACTTATTAAACATGGATTCATACCCAAGTCCTTTATACTTTTGCTCACAAATGGGGTAAATGCCCAAGTCCTGTCACGGTCGCCAATGTCAGGATCCAGGCGTATGTGGGGTTGCATATCGCCTAATTCACCTGAGCCAGATGTTGTCCAAGATTTTCTAAAGTTCTGAAACCGTGTAGAATTAATATTGCTAACAGTTCAAATGACCACAGTCGCCACTTGCAGGCTTCACCTTCTGCAAGAAAGGTAGTATGCTACGAAATAAAAACCTCAAGTCGAAATCAAAAGTCATATATTCTTCCAAATTTTCACATGAATGTTATAAAACACTGTTAGCACAGGCAATCGGATTGAAATCGTCTCCAAAAATTACAAGTTGCGATTCCAGAGCAACGCGACTTTAAAACCCCCAAAAACTGAATGTAACTGACTAGTTGCTTGGTTAGTAAATGTTCACCACAAAACTACAACATGGCTGCTGTTTCTCGCGTTCCTTCATCCTTGGTTGGTTCAAGTACCAGCCCGTTCCGCCAGACCGAACGGAGCTCACCCGACGTGTGTTAACCACCGCGGTACAAATGACACTGAAGACTGCCGACCTAAATTCCCGCCTCTTAGTTGCCTTATATTAACTTGAGATCACGTGGTACATTGGTCTTCAACAAATTACCAAATATGGATGTGTTAGTTTGCCTACCACTTAAGTCAGTGTTCCAATTATATTCTTATTTAAAATCGGCTTTAGTAATTCTCTCGAAATTATGTTTAAAATATTATTCCTGATTTTAGACTGTCTCTCAATGTGAACTTCGTTTAAATTTATTGGGTTATGGGAAACCGAAAAAATCTAACAGTCAAATGTGGCTATTATTCATGTTTTTATTTATAGCTCCGAAAGTTTAAGTCTTATTGCGCCGGAAAAATTATCACCGTGAAGCCTGCCTTAAACTGCATCTTTTAGTGCTTATTTTATCTTCGTAGCTGCTATACCTGAGATACCATAAATTATTTAGTGATTTACACGTGTGTTTTCTGCAGCGTGAACTTACGAAACCTATAACGTCGGTGCTATGGCCTTAAATGACTTGAAATAATTATGTAGGAAGCTAAAAGAATGGATTTTTATGATAAACTAACTTTTATCCCGGAATCAAAGTAGGCTTTTAAATAATAAAATGTCTAAGCTAGGTGATCACTTTTACGTGTTCTTTTCAAGTTTAAAATTACTTAAAGTGTTGTAAACTATCAGATTTATGTGAATTTACATAGCTTCCTGTCTGTTTTAATTTATTCTCTACTTTATATTGTGTGGCAGTGTTTACAATTGGTGTTGAAGCATTTTATGTGCGCAGTGTCTGTAACAAATTATTTCATGATCGGATTAACATTCAACAGGTTAGTGAAATGTCTTTAAATGTGTCTAGAAAATTAATTATGTGTGTTAGCTAGTATTTAAATGTCATTAGTGCTCTTGAAATGGCTTTAAAGTGCTGGAATTTATTCCTAAAAGTTGGACAAATTGATTGATTTACTGGCGTCTATTTACTCACTGATATTTCATATTCTACAGACTGAAACTATTTAACCTATAAAAACTGAAAGATTATTTTATTTACTGCTTGCTTTTCTACTTTTAAAATCCTGAAACTACTTAAAAGACCAAAATTATGTATGTGAACTGTTTAAGCAACATGAGTATTAAAAATCCCATATAATTACTTCTTATAGTTATTAGATGCTTTCAAATTATCAGAAACCTGTTAATTTATCTACTAGGCTGTCTCAGGAATTATTACTGCTGCTTTTAGGAGCTTTAACATGGTCAAGTTTTATTACAATGAATTATCTTCATTTCTGCTTCAGACTGTTATTTTATCATCCAGTTTATTTCTTTGAAAATTCTACTAAACTATCTTTAAATGTGAAGTTATGGTTATGGTGCATCTAGGCCTGTGTAATATAGGTTCTTTATTGCCTTTACTGGACTGAAATCACTTCAGAAATACTAAAACTGGAATATGCCAAAATTTATGGGTTAGGTTTTTCCTTTATTGAAATTACTTATTTATCTCCGAAATAATGTGTATTACCCATGATAAAAGGTTTATTTATGCATTTTACTTGCAATTATTTAACACTTACTTCATTTAAATCGGTTCCCAATATCTCTCCAACTAATGCTAGTGTCTGTTATCGAAAGTTTATTCTTATGTGAAATAACCTATTTCCTACTGAAATATCGTTGATTTAATGCAGTTTAGGTGTTATTTACATTGTTTGTGGGTTATTCATTCACTTTATTATACCAGAAATGCTGTTAACTTGATTTAAAGTGTGGTACCGGATACTACAGTTAACCCAAAACTCGGCCCGATTCTAACCCAATATTGAAAATAGAATGAGGGATACCTTACATGATTTCTTTTAATTTCCTGATTCACTGGATAATTTGCTAATCATTTTGAATCAAATCGTCAACAAATTTGCAATGTTTATCATTTATGGCAGAGATCAGATGTCTGCTGCATTTTTCATCAACTATTATAGATTTTCCAGGCTCGCAATCATGAAATCATGCCCATCGATTTACAGTAGACCTATCGGCAGCATCATTACTATAAGGGACCATCCATAAATTACATCACATGAATTACATGATTTTTGGAGCCCTCCCCCTCATTGTCACAGGTGGTCATATTTGTATGACCTTCCTCCCCCTCCCCCGTCTACCCTTGGTGCAATGTCGCATATTTTGCAATTTTAAATTTAGAAATTATTAAATTAAAACAGCACTTCCAAAAAAATTTGTATATTTCTATTTAGAATATTTTTTCATAATGTCAATAAAAAATGACAAAACATAACAAATCAAATGAACAATACAAAAATTAATCATCTTGTGTCCATTGACTTTGAAATTGTTCTTTTATATTATTTATGATTGGCGTATCAGTCACCTAGTTCCTGATTTAGATAATGTTAGGAACATCTGATGTGTCAATATCATCTTCATCCAACCATACAGCACTGTCATCATTTATCAAACAAAGAACTTCCCTGTCACATCTCATTGAAATTCTTTGAGATAAATCTTCATGATGTACAAAACCTCTTGTTGCCTCTTATGTGATTGTTTATGTTGGTTAGTGGCTTTGTATGATAAAAGATATAGACCACAGACGCCACACAATTGTGCAAATAAGTATGTGGAAGTTATATTTTGTCAAAGCCTCAAAGGCAGAATTGGTCTTTCGATGCATTTCAAAGGCGACTGTCACACAACACTGTAGGTAAAGCAAGCGTGAACTCGCATAGCCACCACGTGCGAAAAAGTTATACAAACCATACATGTGAAGTCCCCATCCCTTTGTCACATGATGACACACTTTGTTGACCTCCTCCCTCCCCCTTGACATGTGACAAATTTTATGGATTGCTCCTAAACAGCAATTAAATGATGATGAATCTCAGTAGGAGTCACCATTTAAGCAGTTAAAAACTCGATAACAGCATACTGTTTAACAGTATTGGCATATAACTAGAACACGTGTCCATACTTCCGCTTCTCAAAATACACTGGATGATTTCAATTACTTCAAACCCCGAAGATTGTACTTGACTGTACTTTTTGCATGCTCTCGCTATTTATTTTTGTTCGTGTTCTATAAGCAAGTGTGAATTCTTTTCAGCCTACCCTTGTGTATCTGTATAAATGTAGTTCGAAAACATAAAAATTCTGAATAAATGAACCCAGTATTGTGATTTAAAAAAAAAAATCATTTAGCAGTGTAAAATGCTGCTGCCAGGCATTATAAACTCAATGAGGTAATACTTACACTTGCATATATGTATGGATACTCATATTTTCTTAGACTCCATACAGTTGCAAGATGACAAAATTTCCTTGTAAAGAAACCATTTCTGTATTCTGAAGTATTCACTAGCAAGATATCACGTACATTATTTAAGTCTGCTGGTTTTGAATAGTTTTCCTGTAAAGAATGATAAAAACAAAATTAATACAACATACTTGGAAGTTTATTGTTTACTGGTAGAGCAAACAAATTATCAATAGGGATACTGCCTTGTTTCATATTACTTCATTGCAAAGTGAAAATAAATCAATTCACTAGCTATGCTTTTGTTAGCAATCTGTTAAAAAGTAAAATAAACTAACTGAATCTTTAATGTTACAGTGAAGGCAAAATCTTTCATGTTTTTCCCATACTAGGATTTTTTCCCGATTAATTCTGATAATAAGTTTCATTTTCACACATAGGGGAGGGGGACAAAACAGATGTATTTATTTGTCTGTAACAATGGGCCAGTAAATAATCGAGATTTCAATATCAGAAGAAACTCACCACAACAAAAGCACATGCAGCCCCTTCGTTTTGTTTACCAAAATACATGTTTTAAGTCTAATCATTATTCACAATATATACATAAATTCAGCTGTGTTGTTGTGAGAAAGAAGATAAACTAAACACACTTACCCAACATTTCATTATATGGTTTATTTAAAAAAATTCTCAATCAGTGAAATGTGGCACATAATAATAACAAAAAAGGGTTTACAAATGAAGTCTTTCAAGGCATTATACTTAAATGAAATGGTCTCGCAAAATTAACAGAGTAATTCAGTGATAAAACATCAGAGCAACATAGCTAGTTTCCCGAGAAACTTATGTTAAAAGCAAGGGTTCAGCTCATCATATAATTCTAATGAAGAAGACACCATTGCCGAAGGAAAAAAAAAAAAAGATATTTCAAATTACCATGTATACAAAGATTGGCCACACTGATCATAGGAAAAAGTTAAAACCCTAATGATCACTGTCATAATCATTGCGCAATAGGATAATAATTTCAAGTATTTGCATTATATTACTGTCCATCTTTTGCAGCAAATGTAAAAACTAATTAGATCTAAAGAGTAACATGGAAACACTATAATTTTATTAGATTAAATTTTTTTTATCAATTATGAAGACAGTAACTTTCCTTTCAAAAATTTACAGTTATTTCCCAGTAATACCATCAAGGGTTAAATAACAATTATATGTGTACAGATGGAGCAGCAGGAGTTAAAATTTAAAACTGAATGCAACTTTGAAACCAATATGACATTAACAACAAATGAAGATACAAAAATGAAGTCAATAAATTGCATTATGAAAGGGGAAGGGGGGTGGACGCCTTAACAAGTGTCACATTTATAAAATCTACTATAAATAATAATTTGCCAATGTTGTGATTATAGGTCATATATCAAAATATGTTAAGTTAGATACTAGTAGCAACATTTGTTAAGTATAATCTGTGTTCCTAGTACATCTAAAATATTATCTATGCTATGTATGTGTGCTTCTATGATCTCTGCTTATTAAATAAAAGTCAGTCGTTCTTAAAACACGAAACCGTGCACTAGTTTTATTTAAAACTTACAGGTTATGGGCCCAGAGCACATGATAGGCTTAGCAGATTATCTCGCGAAAGTTTAAATAAGTTATTTTATTTGCAGTAGGAGAAGTAATCAGTAGCTAGCTTAGATATTGTGTAGTAGTGCATGAACTACTCTTGTGTTTGGTTGCCACTGGTTTAAATTCAAAAAAATGGCGACAACGAACTATATTATGCCTAAGTTACGTGGTAGAGAGAACTACGACGAGTGGGTGTTAATACTTGAAGGTATGATGAAGTGTATCAAGCCTGAGAGAAACGAAAGTGGTGCTGAAATTAGAGTGTCGGCTGTTGATGACGCCAAGACAAAGGCGAAATTGATTCTTACAATAGACTCATCACTATATGTCCACATAAAAACTGTCAAGACTACAAAAGAGCTATGGAAAAAACTCAAATCGCTCTTTGATGATTCCGGTTTTACAAGAAGGATAAGTCTTTTACGGCATTTAATATCCATTCGATTGGAGAACAGCAGTTCAATGACCTCATATGTTACGCAGATAATTGAGACGGGTCAAAAGCTAAATGGAACAGGATTTGCGATAAATGATGAATGGATTGATTTGTTGCTGCTAGCTGGACTACCTGAAAAATATGAGCCAATGATTATGGCCATCGAGCACTCAGGGATTCAAGTGACATTGGACGCTTTTAAAAGTAAAATTTTAGACATGGAGACTGGAAAAGAAAGTAGTCATAATGAAGAGGGTGCATTCGTTGTGTCGAAGAATAGCCAACATAAAAGGAAACAATTATATGGCAACAAAGACAACAAAGATGGCAGTTCAAATAAGTCATGTAGTACCAATATAAAGACTGTCAATGTCAAATGATATAAGTGCAAACAGATTGGTCACTACAGAACGCAACGCCAAAACAACATGAAAACAAATGCGTTCTCAGCAGTGTTTTCAGTGGAAGTTTCAATAAAAGAGACTGGTATATTGATTCTGGTGCTAGTGTTCATCTAACGGCTAATAAGGACTGGATCACCAGTAAATATCATGAAGTACAACAAGAAATAATGGTAGCAAATCAGGAAACTGTTTCAATCACGTGTGTTGGCGATGTGAAGATAGTAACCTCAGTTAAAGGCAGTGCAATCAATATAAACATTGAAGATGTGTTTTGTGTTCCAAATTTAACAACATTCTCATCTCAGTTAGCAAGTTAATTCAGAAAATGGTTGGGACATCTACAATAAATGTGGAGAATTAGTTGCTACTGCTTCTTTGACGAATGGTGTTTATAAATTAAACCTGCAAGAAAGGATGGTTGCAGCTGTGACAACTACAGGTCTCACTTGGCATCGCAGACTAGGTCACGTGAACAGTGATTGCTTAATGAAAACTAAGAACGCAGTAGAAGGAATTAAGTTTGATGATAAAGTCAATGTAAACAAATCATCTTTTAAGACTTGTTGTGAAGGAAAGCAATGTCGGCTACCTTTTGTAAGTACAAGAGGTACTGAATTATTACAAATCGTTCACAGTGATCTGTGTGGATCGATGGAGCAGCAATCACTAGGAGGTTCATCCTACTTTCTATTATTTGTAGATGACTTTAGTTGGATGACATTTATCTATTTTTTTGAAAAATAAAAATGAAGCATTAAAATACTTTAAAGAATTTAAGGCATTAGCTGAAAATCAAATTAATAGAAAAGTGAAAGTCTTCAGAAGTGATAATGGGAAAGAATTCTGCAATTCAGATTTTGATAATTACTTAAAGGAGTTTGGAATAATACACCAGACGACAAATCCATACACACCGCAACAAAATGGGTTATGTGAGCAGATGAATAGGACGATTATTGAGAAGGCAAAATGTATGCTGTCTGATGCTGACTTAAGTAAGAAGTTTTGGGCTGAGGCATGTAACACAGCTGTATACTTACATAATTGTTCTGTATCGTCAGTTCTGGATGGTAAAACACCATATGAGCTATGGATGGGAGTTAAGCCAGATTTAAGTAATTTGAGAATTTTTGGATCTCCTGTTATGGTTCATGTCAATAAAGAAAAAAGATCTAAGTGGGATAAAAAGTCAGTTGAGTATATACTTCCTGGATTTCCTGATAATATCAAAGGATACAGCGTATATGATCCGATAAAAAGACAAATATTTACAAGCAGAGATGTGATCATTATGGAAAAGCCATCAGTAATGGTAGACATTGCATCTGCAGATAGTGAAAAGGAATGTATAACTGAAGAGAACATGTCAGAAAATAAGACATTACAAGATTCTGTGGGGGACATCACAGACTTAACATTAACTGAAGAGTCACTGAAAGCTTCATGAGATTCTGATTATGTTCCAACTGACTATGAAGAATGTTTGGATGCTCAGGGTACAGGTGATGAACCACATAGGCCTGTCAGAGAAAGACGTGCACCAGACAGATATGGTATGGGTGGTATTTGTTATAATAAAGAGCACTGGACTCATGCTAAGCGTATATTAAGATATCTCAAAGGAACCAAAAACTATTGTATTAAATATTGTGGGACAGATGTTAACAAAGAGATAGTTGGTTATGTAGATGCAGATTGGGCTAATGACATATTAGATAGGAGGTCCTACACAGGATTCTGTTTTAGTCTCTCAGGTGGTGTGATATCTTGAGGGAGTAAAAAGCAAAACAATATTACATTATCAAGCACTGAGGCTGAATATGTAGGAATATCAGAATGTTGTAGGGAGGCCATTTATCTGAGAAATTTAAATAAGGAAATAACTGGTGATTTACAGTGTATTGTAATCTTTAATGACAATCAGACTGCTCATAAGTTATTATATAATCCTGTCTTTCACAATAGATCAAAACATATTGACATAAAATACCATTTTGGTCGAGAATGTATTAATAAGAATATTGTTAAAGTAGAATACTTAGAAACAACAAGTATGCCTGCAGACATACTCACAAAGTCTTTATGTCATGTAAGGCATTGCAAACTTTTAAAACTATTGGGAATACAAGAAAAGTAATGTTGTTAGTTTATTTTGATATAGTGGGGGTATTGGTCATATATCAAAATATGTTAAGTTAGATACTAATAGCAACATTTGTTAAGTATAATCTGTGTTCCTAGTACATCTACAATATTATCTATGCTATGTATGTGTGCTTCTATGATCTCTGCTTATTAAATAAAAGTCAGTCGTTCTTAAAACACGAAAACATGCACTACAGTTTTATTTAAAACTTACAGTGATAAATATTGAAACAATGCAATTCACAATCATTGTGTTAGCACATACAAATAGAAAAATAAATGTGAAACTGTGTATGAAAAATTTAATATTAATTAAACAAAAATCAAAGGGTATTTGAAAGAAAGAAATATTAACACCAAAGAGGGAAACAAAATCCATAACTGATAGGCCAAAAGAGCTGTTTCAACCAATTTAAGTTGTTGTATATCTATGCTCATATTGTTTTCATTAACTTACAATAACTATGGTTAACTTTTACTTTTGTTGGTATAAAATACAGAGTAGATAATACTTGATAATTATAAAAGTATAGGTGTGAATGATGCAGAGAGAGATTTCTGATTAAATGCTACTGGTGACATAACTTACCCAACAGGGTGGACCTGTGAAACCATGCCACAGACTAGCCATTCCCACCTTGCACAGTTCTAAGACATAACACTGAAGTAAAAATAAACTAACTTGACAAGGACAACCAAAATAGATGTGCTGAGGTTGAGCAGTCTAGTAACTCAAGATCTTTGCTCTAACTCACTGACACAGCTAATCAGTCTGCTAATTTATTATATTTACATACATATGAGCTCTGTTGTAAAATACTACACTGGCTAATAACATGACTCTTTCTCATCTCAAGCTTGAACAAAACTAACTGTAGGAACTGAAAGAAATATCTTTCAATAAAATAGAAACTAGAAATTGGAATAAAATAGCAATAGCAGAAAGAATACAAACTAAAATCGGTTTCTATGAGTCATTACAATTAACTGGAACACAAAAGATTTTAGAAAATACAGAAAATGAAAATAGTTAAAACAAGTATTTTTACATTAAAAACCATCTTTTAAAATATTATTGTAAAAATAAAAAAATTAATAAAAATAGTCCATATTAATAAAAGTATCACCCTAAATGAATCATTTTTCTTCTCCTTTTTTCCTGTTTTAGTGATTTTCACATACCAGAGGTCCTTCCTCAACAGGGATCCATGAAACAAGATTGATAAATAAAAAATTAAAAAATAAAGAAAGACAAAGCATACCTATAATTTCTTCAAGCTGTCATTTTCTATCTACACAGGTCTGCCACTTAAGTAATGTTAAAAATCTTTTTTTGGGCATTTATTCTGACAGTATCTCCTTCTCAATAACTGATAAGGTTTCTGGATGCAAATGAAAATTTAAGATTTAGTACTAATTTATAGAGATGAAACTGATATCCGGCAACTATCCAGTATCCGGCCAATATTTACTATCCGGCGAGATACCGGATAATAGGTCAATATCTGGCGGATATCTGGCGGGTATCCGATTCTCAATAAATTACAAAAATTTCAAGAAATTTTCTTTAAATTCACAAGTGCTAAGTACATAATAAGTCTAAACACAAATAAAAACACTGTCCTCAAATCAAAATACTGTTTAATACTGTTTTTAACATAAAAAAAATTCTTGTACTGAATGAACACCAAGAGGTAATAAGCAGTTTTGACTGTTCTCGTAAGAAAAGTCTTTCGTTATATATGCTACTGCAACGAGCTGAAAAATAAATTCTAGCAAATTTTGTCAAATTCGGGTACTGTATCGCATTAGCTAACCACTAAATATATGGACCACACTTCCGATCAATTCGAGATGACTTTAAATAAAAGTCGATCTCGCTAGCAATCAAGTTTTTTTCCTTGATCGTGATACTGGCTATCTCGTTAAAACAATTCCGAAACGTGTCTTGAGCTTCGCGAGTCACAATTGACACTGTCTCGTTCCTTCCACTCCTTTTAACTGCTACTGATGGAAGATTCCTCACAAGACATTTTTATTGTTTCCAATAGAATCTTCTGACGAGCTTCAGCAAACCCCAAATAGTTTGTTTTGAATCTTGGCTCTAGAAAGGTTGCAATCAATTAGGTTGAATCTTCACTTAAGGACTTTAAATACAGTTTTACTTGTACCGGGGGTGGCTAAAGGCAGTATTGGCACTATAGCAGCTGTAGCTTTCCTCATTTGATGAAAGTTAACTGGATGTTTCATTTTCAAGTGGTTTGTCATGGCCTAGGTATCTGGTCGAAGACAGAAAAAAATACGTCATTTTTTTAAGTCCACAAAGAAAAAAGGAAATGATTCAAACTTCACGTCAAAACGTGCCTCACGAAAAGTAATTCAAAATCGAAAACTTATAGTCATAATCCATATCAAAATATTCCTAAGTAGGCAATCCAGTCTTTACTGATGACATTTTTATTTTTCCTAACCTCAATTAACAACATTCAGCCGGATATTCGGCTGCCGAATATCCGGATATCTGGCTTGTAAAATGGCTGGATAATCGGTATCCGGCTAAGCAGCTACCCGTTTCATCTCTACTAATTTATTAACACTTCAATTTAATTAATTAAGCAACTTTATAAAAATGGCCTGTGACAACATTGAATTTAATAATTTCGGAGCTACAAATTTTTCAGATCCGGTTGGTTATTATTGATGAATAAATAATGCCAATGCAATTGAATGTTTGAGGATTTATTGAATTCCCGAACACATTTCACTTCTTTTGCAGAAGCATCTTCAGCGGGTTCTCCTGGTAATTACATACAAATATTACAAATTTGTTTTGTTGTTGTGTTTTGTAAAGTGGAATTATTATCTAAATTATAATCTACTTACATTTTACAGTCTATTGTATTTAATTATGCTCCACTCTCAGCAGCAGTGACTTATTCTTTCTTTGTGAGAAGTGATTCATTTTGCAGATGGTTATTAAAATTGTGATTATCACAACACAGAGACACAGAAAGTAAAGTAAGTATCACAACACTGCATTGTATTGCACTGTACTGTATGTTTCTTACGAATGGCCGATCAGTTTTGTTTACTATCGACTTTGTGCCGATATGTGGTGCTGTTTGTTTTATTCAGTCTTCCATTTGTTAGGCTCGTTTTTTCAAATGTAAATGATTGTCATAAGATTTTTATAATATTGTGTGTCCTTGTTTAATGTTGTTTTGCCTGTGTCAATGTTTATGTTTTTTGTTGTGTATAGTGTCGGGAGTGTCAGGTTTGTGTATTTGTTTTCCTTGTGTTAGTGCTTTTTGTATGTGATAGTTCTCTTGGAATGTTAGTATATGTGGTTTGTTGTTGTTAATGGTGAGTATTTGCATGTCTGTGTTAATGTTTGTTGGGTGGTCGTTGTGTTCCCATAAGTGTTCTGCAAATGTTGAATGGTTACTATATTTTAGAGCTCTTATGTGTTCCCTGTAACTGGTTTCAAATTTTCTACATGTTTGTCCTATGTACTGAGCTTGACATTCATTGCATGTTAGCCTGTATATTCCTGAATTGTGATATTTATTGATTTGTGTGTTATTTTTAATGTTTTTCTGTATTGTGTTGTCTGTTCTGAATTATATTTTTAAACCCTGTTTTTTAAATATATTTGCAATTTTGTATGTGTCTTTGTTGATATATATCATCACATACCATTTCTTTCTATTTTGTTGTGTTGTCTGGAGTTGATCTACTGTGGTTGAATGTCTTTTGTGCTGATGGGGTTGTATTGTTTTGTAATTTTGTTGTTTAGTTGGTATACCCTGCTTTCTTGTGGCCATTTTTGGTGGCTATTTAGATGATTGTGTTTAGTTCTAGTGTGTAATTACCTTTATTGAGTGGGATATTGTTCAGTCTGTGGAGCATGTGCCTTATTGCAGCTTCTTTATGAGTTTGTGGATGGTTTGATTCAGTTCCTATTATCATGTCTGTAGTGGTGAGTTTTCTGTAGATCTGAAATGAGTGTTGTTGTTTGTGTCATGTTATGGTTATTTCAAGGAACTTTAGTTTACCATTTGTTTCTTTCTCCATTGTGCATTTGATGTTTTTGTGTAATGTTTTGATGTCAGCATGCAATTCTTGTATCCTCTGTTCAGGTTCATTGAACAGGTAAATAACTTCATCAACAAATCTGTAATAATATATAATGTTTTATCCTTTGTTTTTGACAATGTTTTCAAATATTTAATTCTCTGCATTGTTCATAAATATATCTGCAATTATTCCTGATATCGGTGAACCCATAAGTAGGCCATCATTTTGTCACAAAGCAAAAATAAGTCACTGCTGCTGAGAGGCAATAGACCGTAAAATGTAAGTAGATTATAATTTAGATAATGATTCCACTGTACAAAACACAATAACAAAATCAATTTGTAACATTTGTACATATGTAATTACCAGGAGAACCCGCTGAAGATGCTTCTGCAAAAGAAGTTAAACACATTCAGGAGTTCAATAAATACTCAAACATTCAATTGCTTTGGCGTTATTTATTCATCAATATTATCAGCAATTGAGGAAAATGATCCACAACAGCCAGTTGGTTATTGTTTGGTTAGACACTTGAGTGGTAAAATACATGATTCATATTGAAACTGAAATATGGTAGTTTTTTAAATGAACGTATCCACTGCCATGGATAATAAGCTCATGCAAGTGTATCTCCTTCCAGTCATTTTAATTAATAAATATATGTCTGAAACCTAGACATATGCTGACCAAAGTTCTGGACAAATCAGGTGAAGTGCAATGGAAAGAGGAAGGACCGAGCGTGGCAGTGTAACGGTTAGCGTTCTCGCCTCACATTTGGGAGGACGGCGGTTCGAATCCCCATCCGGGCATCCAGATTTGGGTTTTCCATGGTTTCCCAAATCACTCCTTCCTTCAAAAAGGCCATGGCCGAATTCCTTCCCATTCCTTGCCCCCCATCCTTTCAGGTCTCTAAAGACCTCGCTGTTGAGAGACGTAAAGCAGTTTTAAAAAAAAAAAAAAAAAAGGAAAGAGGAAGAGGTACTGAGTAAATGGAAAGAGTACTTCAAAATCCTTTTGGAAGGAACAGAAGGAAAGCAGGGAGCAACCAAAGAAAATAATAGTGGAACAGTCACTCTAGAAAGGGAAACAGAAGAATTTAGCATGCTGGAATTAGAAATGGCAGTGAAAGAAATGACAAATGGGAAATCGCCATGACTAGATGAACTGACAGCAGAAATGGTAAAAGCAACAGGAGCAATGGGAATGCAATGGTTGTATGGAGTCATACAGAGAGTCTGGAAAGAAATGAAAATAACAGAGGATTGGAGGAAGGGAGTCATAGTGCCTATTCATAAAAAACGAGATGCAAGAACTAAAGGGCTATTGCATTGCTGAGCCATGGCCTGAAAATATATGA
Organism: Vandiemenella viatica; assembly: GCA_031002005.1. Taxonomy (NCBI): domain Eukaryota; kingdom Metazoa; phylum Arthropoda; class Insecta; order Orthoptera; family Morabidae; genus Vandiemenella; species Vandiemenella viatica. The sequence goes on along the minus strand of CM061920.1, from coordinate 97,860,616 downwards.
AAAAAATATTCTAAATAAAATCAAGCAAAGGCTAGAGAATACAGCTAGAGAGGAGCAGTTTGATTTCAGGCAAGGAAGATCTACAGTGGATGCAATTTTCATACTCAGGCAAATCATAGAGAAAAGGTGGGAATATGGCAAAGACACATTAACAGCTTTCATTGACATAACAAAGGCCTCTGACAAAGTACTGAGGGAAAGCATATGGCTAAGTTTAAAGAAGAGAGGAATAGATGAAGGGATTGTGGAATTAATAAAGAACATCTATGAGAAGTGTGAGAATTGCATGCGCATAGACAGTAAACATTCAGAATGGTTTCACACGGAAAGAGAAGTAAGACAAGGAAGTGTGTTGTCACCTGTCCTATTTAATGTAGTATTAGATGTAATAATAGCTGAAGTCCAGGGACACAGAGATCCAACAGAGCTGAAGGTGATAGCATTTGCTGATGACATCTATTATGGGAGGAGACAGAACAGGACCTGGAAAGATAATTATGGAAATGGTGGACAGCAATGGGTAAACATGGCCTGGAGATTAGTGCGGAAAAGACCAAAATAATGAAGATAGCAAGAAACACTGGCCCTGTCAAGTAGACGGCAAGAAAATGGAATGGGTAGAATCATTTGTGTATCTGGGAAGAAAGGTAACTACCAATGGAAAGATGGAGGAAGAAATAAGTCAGAGTGTAAGGAAGAGGGGACATTTGTTTCTCACTTGGAGACCATCAGATCTGTTCAGAACGGATTTCGATCCCCCGAGTATATGTTGAAGGGTATTTACTCCATATGTCTGTGTTACAATTATTTCTTCAAAATGAGCCCTAGGTATTGAGAAATTAACGCACAAACATATGCGAATATCTTTTAAATATTATAATTTTAGTACATTGCTTAAAAGCTTTAGCGTGGTGTTTGCGGTAAGGCGCTTATTTTCCATTTCATGAACCCGGGTTCAAATCCCCATACTGCCAAATATTTCTATTTCTTTTTTTTATATGCAGTAATCATTGGGCATTGATTTTATTTCATTCAAAATTCATTTACAAATTTTTATCATGCTAAATAACAGACATTATGTTATTTTCAAACATTTACATGCCACCACCACTGCACGGAAATAAAGTATAACTGTGGTAGTGGGGAAAAAACCCCGACCTTCTGGCTGTAATATATTTACTTTATGATATTAGTGGTTGATGATTTTCTAAAAAAAAAGTTGGGACTGTATATTCTGTAATATTTTATTTTAAAAATTATTTCGCATAATAAAAATTCATAAATGAATTTTAAATGAAATAAAATCAATACTCAATGATTACTGCATATAAAAAAAGAAATAAAAATATTTGGTAGTATGGGTATTTGAACCTGGGTTCTGATGGTTCCCAAGTCAGATAAAAGATGTAATCTGGAGGTGGAATATAGGGAAGGATGCCCAAAATTCTGCTCTATAAAGTATATTACCAGTCCACACTGACTTATGGTTCTGAAACATAGACTTGGACAAAAATAGATATTAGCAGTTTGCAGGTGGTAGATACGAGGTTTCTGAGAGGTATAGAGAACGTCGCGAGGAAAGACAAAATTAGAAATGAAAACATTGGGGAGAAACTACAAGTGGAAGTATTAGAAGAGATGTTAAGGAGGAAAAGACTGCAGTGGTTGGGACATGTTATGGGGATGGAGGTGGAGAGGATGCCGAAAGTAGCACTGCAGAACAGCGGGAAGGAAGGAGACCAGTTAGAAGACCTCGGGCAAGAAGGATGGACCAAGTGAAGAAAGCTGTAGAGGCTAAGGGAGTCGTTTGAAGGAAAGTGATGGAGGAAATACCATGGAAAGACCATCACACTTGGAAGAGGATGTGCAGGATGACCCGCAAAAGTACAAACATCTATTGATGATGTCTGTTTCACAGCTAGATAGTTGGATGAAGCAAGTACAAAAGGATCTGGCTAATCGTAGTCCAGAATGGGAGAAGATACTGGAGGAGAAATGGCAGCAAGAGAAGATATTATTCAAGATGTTTGCTCATTACCACACCCAGAACATTGGAGTGGATGATCAATAATTTATTTAGAAATGCAATAAAAATATACCTTCTCAAAATGGTAAAGAGGCAATCACTGTTTAGCTCTGCCATTTAAGTAATGTTAAAAATATTTTTTGATCATTTACTTTGACAGTATCTCCTTTTCAGTAACTGATATGGTTTTTGGATACAAATGAAAATTTATGATTTCATGTAATAATTTCCCCTATACCATTATCACATCTAAATGTTATCCCTTACAGAAGAGTGAGTATTAGTTAAAGCTTTGCTCTTAAGGAGTTCACAGATATTTATATCTTAATGCTATCAAGACTTCACCTATGTAAATGTAGAGTTCATTTAATATCACAATTTTTCTTTGTTGAATATCGCTACTAACCATATATAAAAACTGTTTTACCTGGCTGTTGGGTGTGCAAGTGCTGCAGCACAAACCCATATATGGCCTCTGTTTACAACTCAGTTCAAGATCCCACGGTAGTTCTTTAATCCGGAGTTGTTTTCGTTTCATTGTCTGTTTAAAAATATACATATATGTTCATTTACAACAGTCAACCGTAATATGCACAAAAGAAAGAATGTTTGCCAATGTTCTGCACATTTCTAAAGTTAACATTACAGGTAGGTTGAACTAATCAGTTAAAGAAAGGCAAAAAGATTTAAGATAAAAATCTGTTTTTACTGATGTGACATTTTCCAGAATACTCTACAGAGACTTTCCACAGATCAAATTAGAAATATTTTGACAGCATTAATCAGATGATATTCAAATATCCCCCATCTACTTTTGCGATTACAAATTTTAATTTTAAATTCTTTAAGTGTTTTTGGTAAATAATTCATCACTTCACCTAGTAATTTGTTCTACCCCTGACGCCCTTACCTACAAAAGAAAATTTTCCCACTCTCTTATGCCTGCAGTTAAGTGCCAGCATGTGGTCATGTTTATATTTCCCCTTCCATGCACTATATGCCTTGTACATTCCCAGCACTCTCTTCACCCTCCTTCTGTCCTCCAATGACTCCCAATCCAGCTCCTTTATCTTATCAGATACTGATAGAGTCCTGCAATGATTTCCCAAACTACATCACCATATCCAACTAACAGTCTGACCCTAACTTCTCTGGTACAACCTCTAATCACCCTCTCCAGTAAATGTAGGATTTTTTAACCTTTTCCTACCACCTGCCCAATGTGCTCTGCCCACAACCCTATAGTTTTTTTCCTGCAGTTGTTCAGTCTTCTCTTGTTTTAAACCTTTAATATACTATTATGTCACCAGCAAACAACCTTTATTCTGACAGTAAACCTTCAACACAATAAATCGGAATAATGAACAGCAACAGTCCCAATACACTACCCTGTGGCACTCCCGTATTTACTTCCACCTCTTTTGATAATATATTTCCAACTCTAACACTTTGTTTTCTGGCTTTTAAGCATTCCTCTACCCAGCAACTAACTTTTTCATCCTATCCGATAGTTTTCAGATTATTCAAAATTATTTTATGTCTAACTCTGCCAAATGCCTTAAAAAGATCTGGTGCTACATGATCAACTAGGCCTCCCTTGTCCAATTCATCTGACATATCTGGCATATAGCCCACCATCTGAGACTCACATGAATATCATTGCCTAACAGTTTTTTCCTCACAGTTGCATATCAATCTCTTCATCACTGATGTCAAACTAATTGGCCTGTAATTTTCAAGCCTATTCTGCACCCCCCCCCTTTTATGAATCAGTACTACTATCGCTCTCTTCCAGTCCTTTGGTGAGCAGCAAGACTCTACACTCATTTTAAATAAAATTTCAAAGTAATTTACAATATCGTATCCCACAATCTTTAATATATCTGTAGTAATATTATTTACACCTATCCCTTTGTGTTTGTCTCACTAACCTCTTCAATCTTCTCACCTCTATATTGTAATACGTGGCTTCTGTACTTCTCTTTATTTTCTACTTTGGAATAAACATTTACTCCCCATTTTTTATTATCTCCTTAAACTCTTCCCACTTCGCCTCCACTGTACTTGTGGCATCTTTCCATTTGCTGAACCTTTCCCTAAAATATTTCTACAATTCATAAGTCTATGCCATACAACACAATGAGAAAATGACCAGCAAGTTTGAAGAGTTCTAGATACAATGTTCTGACCCCAAAAGATAGAAAGAAAACCACTACACCTCAGGGCAGCAATAAGCTTTTCCACATATGATTCAATTACTTTTGAAGAAATGAAATTATGTTGAAAGCAAATAACGATTTACACATACAAAACTGATGATTACATTTTTAAATGAGAATATAACATTTCCAACAACTGAAAACTGCAAGTTGAAATGCAACTTGAAAAAAATGAAATATACAAAAGCATACTACAATAGTGAAGAAAAACATCATAATTCATTTTTTTATTCATTTAAAATTATACTCACAAGTTTAATGTTTTCCCTGATGGTGGCACGTTGGCGACTGCGCTCATGAAAGCCATAGCGCCTAAGATTTGCAAAAGACAATCTCTCCAGTTCAGGTTTACTGTCTTTGGAAGACACTGCTGTTCGTGTACGGCACCGCTGCTCCCACTGCAAACTTAACTGCTGCGCCCGTGTTGCCACTACATCAACCATGGCTCTGGCTCTCCTGCCAATAATAGGTTCATTAATATTTCTTTGTAAGGAATAAGTCAAACAAAGGTAATTCCACAACATTTGGAAAATGTGTTAAGTCCACTTTTCATAATTTTACAAAAAATTGATTTGAATTAAATGCTGGCCATATAATTACCATTAAAGTGTAATTTTGAAGAGAAAATATCTCAAAGGCTAACATATGATGCAGATAAAACTACAATATCACACGTTCATTAATTGCCACCAGACCATTTCATAAACTCGTTCTTGCCTTAATGGACTTAACAGATTTTTTTTCTGATGACTATTCTAAAGGTATTATGAACAATGGTTATTAATAATAAAAAAAAGGTATTAGAAAAAGCCTTCTGGTAAATAGATTTTTTGTTTTTTTATAAATTCCATAAAATGTCATCATGACAATATACAGATTTCTAGTGGAAATATTTGCATTCATACTATGAAATTATTTGATTTTCTCTTTCATTTGAAGTATCATTTATGATTGTAAGTCAATTATAAAAATAACAGTCAAATAAATTCTAAAAAGAAACTTCCTGAAACTATGTAATTCTCTGAGGAATAAACAATCATCTTTCTAGTTTTAGTCCTCCAGCTTTAACTGGTCTTCACAATATTTATTTTTCTCTGAGGACAACTGCATTTTTCTTACATTCTTAATCCACTTTTTAACATACTAACAGACATATTCAACAACATATGACTTCTTTTCAGGAATCTAATTGCCACAGCGATGTCAAAGCTTCTGAACATGTAGAATATTAAATGCTTGGAGTAATTAAACTCATTGCTCGCTTATAAACTTATCTGTATTTCAAGTGTTTCTATCTGTTTTAAGTAGTTTTTTAAGTATGTGAATATGCTAACTTTTTCCAAAATTTTGTTATCAAGAACTACTTTTCCTCGAGTTCATTCCTTTCCGTGGAAGACTGATTTTCCAATTGGAATTTCAATCTTAAATCTTTTTGGCTGTAATGTTCAAGTACGGTACTGAAAATTGAGACCTACGACTACTTATTTAACAAGGAGAAAACAGAGAAAATTATTACAGTGCACAAAAATGTACTCTGTTTTCCTCCGAATCTAAGATTGTTTCTGCTTGTGTGACACATGTTAACAGCTGAATAGCTTACGACTTGTTCATAAGTCACTCTCAGTAAAAATGCAACAAAAAATATTAGAGTAACTACATCTAAATATATAAGTACAACATAAAAAGATTGTAAAGCATCATAAATATGCAACAAGTAAATGCGAGTCATTCATTACAGAGCAGTGGAATAACAGTTGAAAGATGGTCAAGTGTTAGTCAATCCTCATGCAATTAAGGTTCCAAATTCTAATGATCTTCACAGATTTAGATATGGTAGGTTAGATAGCAGATGCTTAGTGTAAAAATGAATATCTGATATATTATCACATTAGGTAGTGCTCCAAGTTCCTTAACAATCACACTTCAGTGTCACTTGCAGGATTAATTAAGTAATACCTACACCATCTAGTAGGATACAATGCAAACTCAATTACGAGAGTTTTCAATGAAATGGTACTGGTACATGTCAAATTAATTGCAAAATAGAAACTTTTTTCTGTTTTGTTTTCAGCTTACGCACTTTTTCAGAAGTTTTTATGTATTTGTTAATTAAATATAGGAAACAATTAATACTGAAGGTTAGTTTTAAGTTCCTAGGTAATGCCATTTTCCAGATTAGTAAATAAAAATGTTCCAAAGACAACATCTTCAAGCACTGTTCACATCTTTATTTCTAGAAATAAAATTCTAATTCCATGCGTATAAAGTTACATATAACAGCTAGTTTAGTATTAAAGAGCCAGCAACAAATAAAACTCTCAAATCAATAAATATCTCTTACCATGAACCATTTTTTTAAATAATAATAATAATCAGCAATTATATATCTTGACAGTACATACACTGGAGCTACACATAATGGCTCTATCCTGGGCTTTTAGTACACACAAACACATAGATCATTAGCAATGTTTCTTCACACCAAAATTAAAAATGTTTAGATCGATTACCATATGAGAAAAAATACAACAAATTGTATGGTTCACTGCAGAAAGAGGAAATCAGCTACAGTTAAAATAGAATGGTCATTCAAACATTTAAAGACAGGGTGGAGTGACTAACTATTAAATTCTTTGAAGAGTGACCACCACTGGGCAAAAATGTCACAATGGTTAAAAAAAAAAAAAAAAACTGTACAGAATAACTGGTGTATCACTCAATAAGAGAGTCATATCCTTAAAATAAAACATCATCATTCTCTTTCGTGGGTTGCTCGTATATCCAGTTCCAAATGCTGAGCTTATTTTCAAAACAAGGGTCCATCTACTATCTGCTTGCTAGACTTGTACCGGTAATAATTTCAATGGAGGGAAATGGGTATGTCGCTATTTGTCTGTAACTTGTGTTGTATGTGGTAAGTGTATATTTGTTTGTTTATGGGAAAATGTTTGCCTAGATTATTTCTGAAAAATGTCTACAAACGGCAGTCTAGATGGCTGGCAGATTTGAAGGAGGGCCTGTTGTACCTCCCTCATCCAGTGTGGTAGCACTTTAATGTGCACAGTCACGCTGGTGGGACACTCACAATACAACCACCTACACGGCACAAGTATCAAACAACCGTGAATCTCTCATGGAAAATGTATACTAAGTAGATGTATCTACAAGATTTGGTAATTTTAACACAGTTTTTTTCATCCTGTTCTTGACAGAAACGTTTGCTCATATACTGAAAATATTAATGAAATCCACTTTAGCCAAGCTGAAGGTTACGCCTTCTGCACCTCTGTCATTTGTACTACTGTGGCTGTTATAAACTGTTACCACAGGTTGCCTGCCAATACACAGATAATATTCTTTTCTCTGGTCACCTGAAATGTCCACATCTTCGGAAACCTATGGAAGCACTGAAAATATATTTTGCCAGGTTATCATGGGATGACACTAGCAATGAAAATTTCTATTACAGGGACTTCAAATAGAAAAAACTTTATTGCAACACTCACTTTCTGGTATTACTTTACCAGTTATGACCATTCTTTTCAGTCACATCCTAAAGTTAAGAACATGGAAATTTATCTTAACAGTTGTCAGTTGATACAGTTATTACAAAAAAAATAATGATAAAAAGAAGAAGGAAGGGGTAAATAGACGTGCTGGAATATTGTCACCGGAATATTTGATCCATCACAAATAATGACTGTAACTAATCAATTTTAATATATCAATAATGTCTTTGTATCAAGATTAAGGATCCAATTTTGTAATATAACACATTCAACTGATGATCTTGAACCAATAATCACTGGTATCAAAGTCTGAAAAACACTTTACCTACAAATGAGATTAAAGTCAGAAGTTTTTATCAGTTAGTGAACTGTGCCCTGTAACAGGAAAATAATCAGTGACAGAGAACAACATGAAGTTGTTAACACCCACTCAACTATATCCAATAAGCAAGCAATAATAAAGGATATGGCAGATTGCCATTAAAACAATGTATAGATTACTGTTTCAAAGTGTACATATTTCCCGCTTGATTAAAGTTAAATTTAACTTTAATATCTCCTGTATAGATTTAAAACGTGTCTCATTTGTTATATAACAGAACATACTTCATTCTCACAAGACTCTGATCTATTTCTAAGAGCAGATTCTAAATTATATGCTACATGAATTCAACAAGTTCTCTCCCAGTTTAAGAAGATTTTACTATGTAGGAGACATCCATAAAGAAGCATCAAGTTGAATGTTTGATACTTAGTCAGCATCAATTACTTTAAATATGGCATCTGTATAATCTTAGTTAAATCCCACTTTTAAAAAAGCCATATTAACATTGGTTCAAAAATTTTCATTCTCGAATTTTTTTTAAAGAAAGTAATAAAATTCATCTAATCCAAAATCAAACTATAGAACATATTACTCAAAATAGTTTTATGACTAAAATACATATTTAAAAACTTGATTCATCATTATTGAGTTATTCATCAAAAAAATCTGTCAACAATATTAATGTAATCAAAGTTTATAAAAAAAAAAAAAAAAAATTTGGTGAACTAAAGTGCAATTTGATCAATTGTAATCGATTAATCAAGGATAGCTACATCCAGTGGCAGATCCGGGGGAGGGGGAGGAGCTAGATAGGTGGCTCCAACCCCCCCCCCTCCAAAAGAATTTAGGTCCACCCCCCAACATCGGTAATTTTTTAGACTTGGAGACTTTTTTTTTTTGGCTCTACTGATTTTTTAAGGGCGGAATGACTATAAGGCCTACCCTTACCCGACTCGAGGCCTCCTCCCACCAAACGAAATCCACTCAAGAGTCCCCCAAACCAAAATCCGCTCAAGCCCCCTGTCCCCCCCCCCCCAAAACCATCTACACTAAATAATAAAATTGTTGAACCCGAGTTCTCCCTGAACATTAAATTTATTTCAAAAAATGAAAATTTATAAATTCTAACGTCTGTCTATCTGCGAATCATGCAAAAAAAAAAAAAAAAATTAAAAAAAAATAAAGGATGGATTTTAACAATACTGCACAATGTTATATCATATTATCTTATTTCACCCGTTGCAACATAGGGTACTTTCTACTGAGATCAGTAACACTAATCCCAACGATACAGGGGCCAAATTGAAAATTTTGACTGCCTGTCCACACATTGTGGTAGTAAGTGACCCTGGCAGAGACTCTTCCAATGCCACAAGAGTAAATTTTAGTACTCATTTTATAATCTTAAGGTGCAAATATATAATATTAAGGACATGAGAGAGAAAATGTGAGAGCAAGAAGGTATGCTGCTTGTTTGACAGGACAGGGTGCCTTCATACTGTTGGCCAATAGTGGAAAATGAAAAACAGGTCAGGTATCAGGTAGATTTAAAGTTTATCACTGACATGTCTACACAAACTCCCATAAGACACAGATAATGCTTGTGAACTACTCACGTTAAAATTCTAGGGTCAGTAAAATGAGAGCCACCTAAAACTTAGATCCTGTTAACTCAGAATCTATGAAGACCTATTGAAAACAAAGATGATGATTCTGTTTGCTGCTGACAGTATGTTCATCTGACCTGTGCTTGTTGGCATCACCTTAAGCATCATATTGTAGCCAGTGGACATTACTGCATAATTTAAATAAAGAGTGAAACAATCTCACTTCCTTTCTCTTTCTCTCTCGCTTCCAATATTTTGGAGAGGCACAAGAGTGTTACTCCTGGTGTCATGGTGTGGGGAACCAACAGGTATCACTTCAGGTTGCAGCTTCTAGGGAACACTGAGAGCACAATGATACATCATGAACATCCTGCATCTTCATGTGTTACCTCTCATTTGACTGTGTCATAGTGCCGCTTTTCAACGTGACAATGGTCGTCCACAGATAACACGTAACAGCCCTCATACCTGAACTTTAGATAGAATTGTATTTATTGAAGTATCTGTAGAGAGCTAAAGTTTGCTTGAATATGATCTTGTATGGTTGTTTTGCACTTTCTTGTAAATCAGTGTATGTAGACTTTATTTTATGAAAGTAAATTATTTAAAGGCCATTTAATATGTTTAAGAACCGAATTGTGCAAGAGAATTGCTTAAATGTTTGTAATTCCAAGTATTAATTCAAGTTACGATGTCTACGGGACAATTTTCTATAGTTTAAAATGATTTCTGTAAATAATTTTGTGTTTAAGTATCTTTAATTTCCATATCTGACCATTTTGTAATGATGTTAAGTGATTATGTATTAATTCTGATTGTTTTTAATATGTTTGATTGTTTGAATAATTGTTATGTTCGAGAAAATCTGGCGGACGCTTTTGAAGAATTCCAGTAATTTCGATAAAGCCTATATAAAGAAATCTGCAGAAGGACAGAGTTTTAGTTAGTTTACAGTTAGTTTTCTACAGATTCGTTTTGGAACTGCGTCAGTAGTATCTCTGGATCGGATCTTAGCATGTAACAATATCGCTGACATTGTTTTGAAAATAAACAAAAATGATAAACTGAACTTTGTGGTGGACTACTTAACTAATTACTACATTAATTAAACCACCGAAGACCCTGACAACGTGTCTCTATGAACTGTCTGGGTGATGCTGAGGTGCTTCCGTGGCCAGCAAGATCTGTTCCTAATAAAATGTGTTGTATCAGTTTGGATGTAACCTCTGTCCCAGTGCCAGTATTCATGATATCAAGGATCAGTTACAACTGTTTTGAGCCAGTGTGCTTCAGGAGAGAACTGAATCACTGCATGCATCCAGGTCCAGAGCACGCAATGTCAGACTGATCTGTGGGCTTATGCTACCAACGTCTTTGAAAATTTGAATATATTTTGTAATCAATGAAATAACATCACATATCTTCACAAGCAGTGAAATTTCATTTCGTTTCCTCCTCCCATTCTGAATGCTTCACTTTTTTGTCAGGAACTATATATAGAAGTAATCGAGTGAATATCAGATTGGGTTTAGGGAAATCGGAAGACAAGAGGAGCAATTTTAGCTTTAGTTTCAAATATTACCTAACCCAGTATTCAGAACAGTTTTTACACAGTAAAGGTTGGAATTTAAGGAAATGTGGTATAGTAAAAAGAAGCTAAATATTAAATGTACATATAAAGTATGAAATAATAGTTTTATAGAAGAAAGAACAGAGTATGAAATAATAATGTTTTGGAAGAAGAAGAAACGTGATGGCAGCCACATGGTGGGATTAGATTATGTTAAGCAAAGGCGCGGGTATGTTGATATAACACTCATACAGGAATACAATAATTCACACATCAGCCAGTTTGTATCTTGCAAGTATTTTGGGTATTTTTCTTTGCTTAACCGATATAGATAGAGTTCATTGGACCCTGCCATTAAAAAGACGCAATACTGCGTCGTAAATTTTTTGCAATCTTTTATGGAAGGGATTTTCCATGGCAGTCATAAACCACGGTAAATAGGGTATCAAATATCTCAGATGCAGTTAATGGCGTCCGGCACGAGGGCGAGGCGTGCGGAACTTTTAACAGCCCACAAATGCCTTGATAAACGGTAATAAAAGCTGGCTCTCCGGGCGTCTACAATATTGCAGGCCAGGCCATTAAAAAACAGTTACCGCTAACAATTGGGTTTCAAATCCATGACCTACGACTGGATTAAATTTTTTGGGAGAAAATAGCTAATTGTTTAGGGTACTAGTCTTATCATTAGGGCGAACAATATAACAATAATTCATTCAACTACGAAATAAAGACACCAGTGGAAATTGACATCAGTAAGCTTAACACGTTTGGGACGCTACTCACTTTTCGATCGCATATTGAAATTCAGCACTAAATTTTATACTCCAGACTACTTAGCACAGATTTTAAAAGTCAATGCTAAATGTAAAGAGTGCAATTATATGTACGAATGATTGATTTTGGAAATGAGTTTCACCGTATATTCACGAAATATTTCTTTACAATTTCGAATATTTAACAATTGTTCCATCAACTTAAATAGTTAGTTTATTGTCAAAAACGGTAACAACATGCCGAGCAGGTCACGGTGAAGTTGAAAATCGCGACCGCAATGAAGATTGATGTCGCGGTCGATAGTCAAAAACATGTCGACAAGTCGTGGCAAAGATGAAGGGTTGCCAATATTGCCGATAATCCGGTTTTCTAATGCGATTTATCAGTGTCCGGTTCACTACACGCGACCGGAATAAAAATCTCCGGATTTATTAAGAAATATTAAAAATGATGGGTTAATAGTTTTTCGCCCCTACAAGCAGCCCATGAACTGGTTTCTCAGATGTAATAAGTATACAAGATCACCGCGTGTCGCTACTTATTCCCCCATACGTCGAACGTAATTCAAGTACCGGATGGCCACGTAGCAGGAGTTAGCAATTGCTACGGGCCCCGCGCTGTCTTAAGGCCCGGCCACACAGAACGCGACAAGCGACAACGACACGCGATATTGTGTCGCGGCGCGACGTCGCTATTGTTGTAATTCACAGTTTTGAATCGGGACGGTCACACACAAAGCGATCCGTCGCCGGGCCGCCGCCTTTGTCGCGGCGACGAGCGACACAGTTGCACAAAATCACAGAATTGTCGCGCGACAGAGCGACATGGCCGATGAAGAAAAATTGATTTCCACCGCATCCGACGGCCACTCTACTTCAGGTGTACTAAGAGATGCATATGAAAAGATTTCCAGCTCATAAAAAATAATTTTTCGCATTGAGAATTGTATTTTTTCTTCTTAGTTTCTCACTTTATGTTTGTTTGTTTACACTGTAATTATTTAAAATAAATAATACTTGTATTTGAGCCTATCTTTTTATTGTGAAATACATTGTCAATAATAAATTGTATATTTTATTGTGAATATTTCACTTTGTGACGAAACTCCTGGTTTTAAGGGTATTTCTTAATATTGACCTCCACGCAAATGACACAGCTGCCTGCGGGGGGGAAGTGATAAGATTGAAAATCACTTAGAGGCTTTGGCCAGGGCGCTAAGATTTTCGGGCCCCGGGTAAGGATTCTTAGCCCCCCTCCTCCCCCCCCAACAAAATTATTTATATTAAACTTTTAAAAACTTTTAAATTTTAAGGCAAAAAAATCAAATTACACTTTTTAAGCAAGATTTTTAAAGTTTTATTTTTATTTAATTAGACACTCTGGCAGAGGAGCCCCCTTCGGGGGCACAGGCCCGGATACTTTTGCCTCGCTTAACCCCCTAGCACCGGCCCTGGTTTTGGCAGTGTCGTTTTTGTTTTGTTTTTAAGAATATATATTAAATGAACAGAACATACCTCATACTGTCATACAAATGGCTAATCTTTCTATTGTACCAATTACTTTTCTCCAGTTCGTGGTGCAATATAGATTTTAACAGATTGTGTATTTTCTCGAAGCATTCTCGAGACATACGAAAATATGTATAAAATCTATCTTCTTGTGATACCAGTCCCCGGCAAAGGCGGTGGTATTCACCAAGGCATTCTCTCTTCTTATTGATGTCAGGAACCCAGACCATTTTTAGTGCGAACAAAATAAGTAGAGTCCCCTCATCACTTGACATGTTTTAAGAATTTCCTAGCCCAAGAAAACTTATTAACCCTTTCCTACCTGACGGTACTTATAAGTACCACTGTATTTACCAGCATATAATTCGACAATACCAGTGTCCACTGCATTGTTAAGCCTGTTGATCTATTGTTGTATGATTAGGTCAGACAATGACAACATTTATTTTAAATTCTGCGTGAAATTGCAGAGAAATTAATTTTCTAAGTTGGGGCTTGACAGCATACTGACCAGAGTAACAAGTGCTATATTACAATGAATTTTTAGATGATAATTTACTTGGTAAGTGTCAATTTCTGTTATTACTGTTTTAGTTTGAACATTTAACCATATATTTTTTAGATATAAAATATGTTTTTCTAGTTTCTTTACTAAATAATCTAGAAAAACCAACGTGGACTTATAAGTACCGTCAGGGAGTTCTGGGTAGTTTTATACAGATTATTGGTCAATAGATTTAGCAAGTATACAATTGGTTTTATCATTGTTTTAGATATTTCCAAT